>PVHT020000521.1:32379729-32411536 GCA_004024745.2 Catagonus wagneri | reverse complement strand
CCAGCTGGCGAAGGCGAAGTCTCTAATGCCACAGGCGGCCGCTGTGCTTTGGGGCTGGAATGGGACTTTGGTATGGTTTGGAAACAGGATTTTTAACATCCTCAGGACGGCCTGTTGGAATTACCAGGTGCGGTCCTGCGCCTGAGCACATAGCTGTCAAAGCTGCCCCCACCGTACCCAGAGGAGGGCGCATGATCAGCTAGCTAAGACCTCGGCTCTACAAACCAGCGAGCCACCGGCTTTCCCTCCCAGCCCCCTCACTGACGTGCGCTTAGTTTCAGGGGCAGGAGGGAGAAGGCCTGAACTCCAGCAAAGGGCTGTGAGAGGCCCACACAGGAAGCCCGTCCTTCCGTTTCAAGCCTGCTGTCCCATTTTCTGAGACTTTCCCAAAGTTACTCATCGGAATCCGGGTAAGATGGTACACGGGCACATTACTTCTGCAAGCCTTGTAGGATAGCTGGGAAGGTTTAGGCACACCCTCGGTCCTAAACCGAACCAGGGAAGCCGCTACAGTTCGCAAGGGGAGCTGCTGTTACCTGCGGGTCCCTCTGAACCTTGGCAGATTGGTTGCATGCAGGCCTCCATGTCCAGTTATCAATCTGCTCCTGCTACGACTGGCGCGTCTTCATCCTGGGCTGAGGCCGCTGAATGCTGAAGGGAACAGGGAAACTGGTTTTAGAGCGATGGCCATTTGGGAACGCCCTGGGAGCTCAGCACTTCTGCAGCATTTCCGTCACGTCAGCACCCCAGCCTTCTGGTGGTAAAAGGACAGAAGGAACAGTGAACTCAGCTGGCCAGGACGATGGCTGCTTATTCCTTCCTCAGGCTAAGGTCCTCCTCAGATCCACCCCTCTTGGAAAACACCATTTGTCGCCTTCTCAGATGATCAGGGGGTGACCAGTGAGACTCGACGGAGTTGGTGAGCCCGTGCTAGTGAAAGGGGTGGGCTATGGCATTGCCGGGTCCAGCTGAATTGTTAACATCCATAAGCAAGCTGAGAACGTCCTGTTATCACAGTACTGGATCTTCAGCTGAAGATCGATGCCCTGTGACCTACAACCAGGGGGCTGGGTGTCCTGGAAAAGGCATCATTCACACCTCAAGCAGCTGTAAATGAACAGCAGGACTGAAGAGAACTGACTTAGATCCATGTTTCCCCCTGAACAGGGCCCCTGCCCGGGACTGGTCTGCGCGAGAACTGCTGGCCTCAAACTCACCTTAGAGCAACGTCCAGCGGGAAAGAAACGCCCTGCCAGGGCGAGGAGGCCTCAGAAGCAGACGGCTGTCCCAACGCCGGACCTGACTGGTAGGCTGTTTGTAATGTTGCCTTGATTTCTCGAGTGCGAATTTGCAGTCCTGTGCACACTTGACAATTCAAGCCGCTTGCTGGGTCTGTGGTCGGTGACCTGCATCCTGTGCTTCTGGTTAGACCCTCCTCAAGGGTTTGATGGGTGGCCCTTTAAAAGCTTATCTTAGAGGTCATGTCGGGGCTGCTGCTACTACTACTGGGCCCCCTCGCTTGGCCAGTCAGGCATCCTTGCTCTGACTCTGACCATAAAGAAGAGTTTTCTCTTCAAGTTACTCCAACTCCATCAGAGCAACAAGCTAGATTTCAGTCAAAAATGGTTACTTCCCAATTATGAGGAGGGGACCCTCCCTCAGTTGTGGGTTTAATGGCTAATTCTGGGCTATGGCCCTTGAAGACTAAGCCCCACGCCCCCACCGTGTTGGGAACAATTAAATCAGACTGAAGATCATCAGGCTGGTGCCTTATGACAAATGTCAATATATCGTTTCCCTTAAAGACAGTGATCGATACGGAGCAGGTCGGGTCAGGCCACCAGGAACGTACTGGTTCGCACCTAGTGGAACTCGGTGGTTTTGTAGTGCCAACCTGGCCCTGGTTTCTTCCAGGATGGATGGAAGAGGTACTTGAGGATCCCCTGGGGTCAAGGCCACTGTGTGTTCATTGGGAGACGATACCCGCAGAGGTACCAAGAAATCCGTTTTCCCCTGGCCTGATTGTTTAGCCTACATGCTAATGAATGAATCGTTTGAAGGTTTATGGCAGGTAGTCACATTCAAAATACAGACCTGGAAACATCGGTATGTTAAAATTTACCTGTGGGCGTTCTGTAGTGGCTGAGCAGAAATGACTAGCCTCTATGAGGACACAGGTTCGATCCCAGCCTTGCTCAGTGACTGGTTAAGGATCTAGCATTGCTGTGGCTGTGGGGTAGGCCAGCAGCTACAGTTCCGATTAGACCCCTACTCTGGGAACCTCCATATGCCGCGGTGAGACCCTAAAAAGACAAAAAAAAAATGTACGTGTATAGGATGACACGCCATCTCTCCAACTATAAGGTAGAAGCAAAGTTATAAAAGCGCAGGAACACCAACCTTAATTTTATATTTAACATCACTTCCCTTGTGCCTGTTTAAGTACAGACTACACGTGTTTCACGAGTTCATGACTCACCTGACTCTTAACTATTTTAATATTTCTAGGTTAGAAAGCTTCTCGAGTTTTTATCCAAATTGTTGCAAACCTCCAAAAAAGCTTCCAGTATATTTATTGAATAATTTCCACCTTTAAGTGGACCCACACAGTTCAAAGCTCACCTGTGAAATGGGTCAGAGAGGGAGGTTTCCACACACTTCTGGGTGACAAGGGACACGGCCACTGGGTGCGATCCCCCAGCCCCACTGGTGAACCAGGGCCTGGGTGTGCTGCGGGCTGTGCTGAAGGAAAGCACAGCACTGGAAAGGCGCCCGATGTGGGGACAATCTGGAAGGGCGGCTCCCACTCAGAAGACTTGAATTCCCTCCCTCGCTGCCCTTCAGGAAGGGTTTTGCAGACTGTGTGAGGGAGAGGTTGCCGGGTGTTTGCTCAGCGCCTGCGCAGTTCTGACTGCTTGGTGGTGAGCGAACGGGGCGCACCTACAGCCCCTGAGGAACTAAAGGTCCTGGACTGTTTTATGGCCGATCTCTTATTTTTGTCTTGCTCGACTGTTTTCCTTTGTATCTGCATTTTCTCTCTTCGGATTACATTTGCAGCTTGGAACCTGAGAGGCTAAAGCTCCTCTATAAATGGGACACGGGAGTGGGGTCTGTCCCAGGGAGGCCCTGTAGGGTCTGGCTCAGTTTCAGCACCCAGAAGCCTCCTGTCACTGACACGGCTGCCCACAGATCCCCACATCCCCTTCTGCATGGCCCAAAGGTTCTCTGGGGTCCTTCTGGAGAGACCCGATGGAGCCATTGTCTTCATTTAAATAGCTTTTTTTGTGTGTGGGGGGGGGCACACACATGGCATATGGAAGTTCCCAGGCTAACGGTTGAACTGGAGCTGCAGCTGACAACCTACACCACAGCCACAGCAATGCAGGATCTGAAACATGTCTGTGACCTACGCCCCAGCTCACAGCAACGCCGGATCCTTAATCCACTGAGCGAGGCCAGGGATCCAAACTGTGACCTCATGGATGCTGGTCAGATTCATTTCTGCTGAGGTTTAACTTCTGATAGGGTACTGATGTAACAGGAGCTACTGGGCACTAAACCTGTCTCCTTTTTCTACGGCGATTTTCTAAAAAGTTAACATTTACAAGGGGAGTCCTTGACCGTCTGTTTCGAGTTGTCAAAGTCTAGAGAGACTGTTTGGAAGTAAATATCCTAAAACCTATAGTTATTCCCAAAGAGTTCAGTTCCCCAAACCTTACATTTAATTTGGTTTCCTTGTTATCAATTTATTCTTCTTGCTGACAATTTTATAATAGGATCTTACTGACTTTCCCAGGTACAATAAAATTATAGTTGACTCTAAAAACATGTCTGCATTAACTAAGCAAGCTTAACTACCTTTTAAGATCGGGTATTAATTTAATACTAAGTGTTAATTAATTTAATATTATTAAATTAATATTTAATACTGTTTCCAAGATCACATGAACCTAAAATTCATTTGGGTTAGATATATTTCTGAAGATTTTATATAGGTACTTAAAGGATATTAAGCCAATTAGAGTTCATTTACAAATTAATTTTGCTACTCTCTGGAGGTTACATGTCTAAAATAGACATCCATACATCCACTTAGACTTAGATCTCTGTTTTCCTGCTTAGTAAACAAAAAAAACCTCCTTTCCCTTTTTTCTCTTCAGTCTCAGGAACTGAAATTGTCAGAATGTTTACATCTCGGAGGCACAGGAAGTGAAAAGCTCCTCTTAGAAAGTAAGAATAAGATACTGCCTGCCATACCAGTAAGCAAGGAAGTCACAGTCCTCAGTGATGGCAGCCACCTCCAAGGGTGACCCAGTGAACCCTGAGGGGACTCAGGAAGGAAACAAAGCCCACCTGCCACCTAGCAGTCATCAGGCTGCAGCCGCTCCTGAAGGTGAGCCCTGAGGGAACTCAGGATGGGAAAACACAGCATGCTGGCCCCTGCAGAGCTGAGGTGGGCTTCAAAGGAACTATTTCAGTGAGCCCAGACCTTGCATCTTCCCAGCCATAGAAAAGTGCTAAATTCCTTGAGAGAGCTAGTTGTGTGTTACTAGCAGTACTGATTTGTTCTTACCACCTGCTCTTGTCGATAAACTCCTATGTATCTAGCTCCCCCCTCTTCTCCTCAGAGCGGTTTTCTTGGGGTTACTTGAGAGGCTGCCTCCTGGGCTTGCAGTTGTTTTATTGGCTGGACATCCTTAACTTTTAGGTTGTGCATGTTTTTTAGTTGACAGCTATGGCGACCACCAAGGGACCAGAGCAGACCTCTCTCCTTTGCCTGAACTCTGCGAGGATTCGGAGCCCTGGTACCAACAGAGGCCCCTCGTGCCCGTCTGCCTCCACGGGGAGTCTGGATGAATCGGGGTGAGTCTGTCCTGGTGCTAGGATTTCCCACTCTTAGTTGATGAGCCTAAGTTTTATTAGTGGTGTTGACTCCTCTGGAGGAGGTCGTCCTTGAACTTCAGTTTCAAGAAGAGGTACCTGGGTTGTCATCCTTATTTGTGGTCTTTGCTTCCCCTCGGTGGGTTTTACAGATGCTAAAGAAAACATATGAATAATTAGTGTTAACAGAAAAAAATAACCTGTAAGGAATGTCTCGATGCTTTTTGCAACAAAGTAGAAATTTTAAAAAAGACTTAAATGAATATTTTCTTTTTTGGCCGCCCCATGGCATTTGGAGTTCCCAGCCAGGGGGTCAGATCTGAGCCACAGTTGCGACCTGTGCTGCAGCTATGGCAACGCCAGATCCTTTAACCCACTGTGCCAGGCCAGGGATTGAACTTGTGTCCTGGTGCTGCAGAGGTGCTGACAGTCCCTTTCCCCACAGCGGGAACTCTAATAAAGAAGTCTTTAGGTGGTTATTTTAAATGGGGTAAATAAAATGGACATGTGTAGGATTAAAACCCAAGGCTTTGAGAGTACACTATGTAAGGTTAAATGGCTAAAAGGGACACCGCGTCACTGGTCCCCAACATTTTAACAGCCAAACAAGTCTACTGTATCCCAGTTTAAAAAAATATGTATTTAAGATGTTGGAAAAAAAAACTTACATGGAGATACTTATAGGGGACCACTAACCAAAACCACCCACCCTGGGAGGCCCGGCAACAGCCACTTGCAGGAGCCGTCCCACAGCAGGAGGCCCTGGCGAGGAGCCCGGGGCTGCCTTGAACACTGACCAGGAGGGCCTGGGAGGGGCCACGGGGGGAGGAGACCACCAACCTCCCAGCATCCTTGGCACTGGAACCCATCTAAGCAAAAAGGTGCCTGTGCCACCGGGAAGGGACCCTGAGCCAGAGTGAGTCCGGGCTGAGCAAGACAACTGGCCAGAGTCACCCCAGAAACTCACCCCATTCCCATAAGACCTGAGCCTGCGAGTCACACGGGAGAGCAGCTCTCCTGGGTGTCCTCACCTGCTGCTCTCCGCCCGGGCCCCCTTCCTGATAAAGCCTCTTGCTTTGTCAGCACGTGTGGCTCCTCAGACAACTCATTTCGGGTTAGACAAGAGCCCACGTTCGGGCCCTGGAAGGGGTCCCGCTTCCTGCAACAACTGGCGACTCTGTGGGACGTCCCTTCTGTGCCATGACTGACATCCCAGCATTCTGGTCCTTGGGAACTCGCAGACCCACTGGTGGAGCAGACCCAGCGGCTGCCATCAGGCCTTTTTGTCCCTGGTCTCCTCCGGACTCTGACAACGGGCCCCCGTGCCCTGACCGGGTAAGGGACGAGATGGTTGATCACCTTCTCCCCTTCCCTCTTGTCACCCCCAACCATTTAGCCTCCTTCGCTCTGCCCTGGAAGCAGGAGCCTGGCCGACGGCCTGTTATTTAGTCTGAGGGCTGGAGCCCCTGGCTTCCTCTGCCCCCACGCCAGGACACCGAGAAGACGCAGTCTGTGATTCGGGAAGGGTTCTCCCCAGTCGCTGAATCTGCCGCCGGCACCTGGGTCCTGGAGGTACAGCCTGTGGTGCCCCCTAGTACAGCCGCTCAGATGGAGACACCCCAGCCCCTGCTGTTCCCTCGCTCCGTGACTTCCCGCCGTCGCCCCTGCCCTGCTCCTGCCCGGCACACTCCGCGGACGAAGGTGAGCAGTGCCTTCCTCTGAACAAGCCCACTGAGAGAAGGAATCCCTCTACTGGATCCTTAGGGTCTCGACAAGGAGCCAGTGGGGAACAACTCCAGGACCCTGGCTGGAGGGGCGGCTGCCGTGCATCCTGTCGGGCAGTGTCCTTGGGTGTTTGGCCTCAGGACTGACCATCTCCTGACATGGGAAGAGATGAGGTGGGCTGTAACTCTCAACGCTTCATTTATAGTAACCATTAAAATAGAATAGAACCATTATATTCTAATCTAACGCTATCTTAGGAGAAATAACCACTCTCCAAATATACCCATCCAGGGAGGAGAGTAATCATGGACCATTTTTTGCCATCTTACTGTCTTAAGCTGGGCGTGTTGACAGCTATTGTTGCCTTTGTCAGTCCTCAGACTGAGGTAGGAGCCCCCAGGTGAGCAGTGGCAGCTGGTCTCTGCTGCCCCGGGCGGGATCCGGTCGGGAGCACCGTGTGGATTTCCCGCGTGATACACCCGCAGAAGACGCTCAGTCTAAGGGAAGGACAAAAGGGTAGGAGACAGCAGCGGGAATCTGCTAAGGGCACAGATGGCACGTGCACCCCAGGACCAGCCGAGCAGGACAGGCTAGAAAAACCTGGAAAACTCCTCATGCTCCGTCCCCAACCCCCGTCTAAACAAGGGTAACCACCCCTAGGATGGGTGCCCCCACCCCCTGGCGCCCCGCCCCTTGGTGCGTGCTAGGTGCTAGAGGAAGGTGTTTGGGGTCACCCACAGTCCCAAACTCCACAGGGCTTGGGGGGTGGATCCCAGGAATCTGAGGACAGGGCTTGGGGGGAGGATCCCAGGAATCTGAGGACAGGAGCTGTCAGGGTGGACAAGCCCTTGACCTGAGAGTCTGAGGAGAGGGTGCAAAGCAAACAAAGAGAAGCTAAGAGTCTCTAGCCACAGAGCCCCAGGGGACGGGGGAGTCTTAACACGGTGGGTGAAGGACACCTTCCTCTAGAATCTGCCGGAAACCGGTTTTCCTGCCCCGACGGAGCCGGCTGAGTCCTTCTCCTGTCCTGTCCCGGCCCCTGTCCTACAGCTTTCTCTCCCGCCTTAGCGGGCGCAGCGAGGTCTCTTCATTCCGTGTTGCCTGGCTCAGTGGTCTTTACCTGGGGGACTTCACAGGTCCCCTTAGGCCGTATTAGAACTGCTGAGGAAGTGGGCGAATGACCTTGGAGTCCTGGTGTCTGTCCCCCGTCCCCCTCTGTCCACGGGATCCTGCTGGGGAGACCGGCGACTTTTCATCTCTAGGACCCCCCTTTGCCTCAGGCCCTGTCAGGTCCTTCCCTTGAACAGCCTCTGGGCCGGTCGCCCCCATGCAGCTCCGGTCCTGTCTCCTGAGGCCCAGTCCTGGGGCCCCAGCCGGCACGGGGGAACAGTATCAACATCTCCTCAAGGAAAGTCCTGGCAAGTGTTCGGTCTTCGTCACAACGTCCTCCCCAGGTGACGTGGGCGGATCCCTTGTGCAGGGGACCAAGTTCCAAGGGATCTGTTGGTTCAGGCCCGATGGGGTTAAGGGCCGCCTGACACCCCGTCGGGGGTAAAGCCTCCTGGTGAGCGTGTCCCTGAGGCCGAGTCCACTCCTGGTAGAGCTTTGTTCTTGGTTACAGGCTGCTCAGCAGGGACGACTCCTTCCTGACCTGGAAGGAGCACCCTTCTTGTCTACTTAAGACGTAGAAGGTTTTTAAGTGAGATGGGCTGGGGAAAGAAGCTCATCATGATCAGCATGCCCCAGATAACAGGTGAAAACTCCAAGTGTCAGTCAGGTCCACAAGCTCCTAGAGGTGACCTTCAATAATGGGGTGTTTAATAACAGGTCACACCGAGGAGGAAGAGGACCCAGTGTAGAAGGCAGGCTAAGGCTCAGGCTAAACAGATGCCCTGCAGCCTCAGGGCCACCCCAAGGGACTAAGAAGTTTCCACCACCCGTCTGAAGGTAAAGCTTCAAGTGCAAATCTACTGGCAATTGGGCCCATGAATGTGGAAACGGCCCCCAGTCTGTCCCCAGTCCCCATGGTGTCCTCAGCCATGCTGCATGACTCAGGCGACTAGGGGGCTCTGGGGTACCCCCATGAGGTATCTCTCCATCGAGGAACCCTGGGTGGTCCTTGATGTGGCAGGTAAGTGGATCGGCTTTTGTTTTTAATGGATGCAGGAGCCGCTTTTTCTGTACTGGTATCTCACGCTGGTCTCTGCTGAAAGCTGCGCGGTAACTGGTGTGGACAACAAGCCATGTATGTGTTACTTGGCTTTGAGCCACTTTGAACAGGGTGTGATCTTATGCCTTCCTGGTTGTTCCCTAGTGTCCCACCCCACTACTGGGGACCTTCTGGCTCCCTCGGGGACATGTTACCATTCGGGGCCTCAGGCAGCCCCTTGTCTCCCCCCTAAGACCAATGAGAGCAGTGTGCTGTTCCCAGGCTGAGCTTGGTCCTCGCCGCTGTAATGTGCCCATTACGTTTTGTCCTGGTTACAGCCGTTCAGGGTGACAGTGATGTAGGCACCCCTGCTCCTCCTTAAACTCCCCCCTACTGGAGGAACGGAGGCCTGCCTGGGGCCCCTCGACAAGGCAGGCGAGAGCTCTGCGGCCCCAGCTGGGTAGGGTCCGTGCGCCCAGAGCCAGCCTGGAGGAGCTGCAGAAGGCAGATCTTTGCCCTCCCTGTAAAGATCTGGGGTCCACAGGTCTCGGGGGCTTGAGGTAGGATGTACCCAGGCCCACATGGAGCAGCTGCAGCTGGGCTCCTATGGACGCTTAGAGACAGGGTGGCAGTGGAGCCCTGAGCCCTGAGATGGTCAAGGGTGTGTGGTGTGGATTTCCAGGCCCAAGGCACGCAGAGAGGCCTTGGGTCGGGGGTAGGGCCCCGGCGGGAGTCCTGCTCAGTGGAGAGATGCACGTGCACAGCAGGACCAAGCATGGCAAGGAATGGCCTGAAGAACCTGAAACACTGGCCCACGACAGTGACCTCGGCCTCCCCGGTGCACCCCGAGCTCCCCTGTGCTCTTCCACATGTACCCCACCTCTGATCAATGCTTGTGTCTTTCCCAGTCATGGTCTTCTGCTGGATTCCGCCTTCAAAGGAGACAAACCCAGGTCCTTCTCCTGCATTTCACCTCTGGAGTCAGTAGCGCCAGAGTCTGGAACGCTGGCTGGAACTGGCCGGGGCAGGGGAGGTCAGAGGGCATGATGCCCCGGAACTGGTAGGACCCGGGCTGTGGCCTCGGTCCCCAGGCCCCTCAGGCGATGCAGGAGACTCGTGAGAACTGGGCTCTGACTCCGAGCCAAGGCCAGCCGTGTGCTGACAGCTGGGACCTAGGTGGCTGTGCCACGTGGACCAGACCGTCTGTGTACAGGGAGAGATGGGGAGGCTGGGAGGCTGGGACGATGAAGATGGAGGTGTGAGGTGTCGATTCTGGTCCTGCAGGTAGAGCCGGCCTGACCTGTGGACGGAGTGGACCAGCCGTGGATGAGGACGATCCCCCAGGGGTTCTGACTTGACAGCAGGTCCCAGTGGGCCTTTACAGGTTGTTTCCGTGTCTTGATTACTGTGAATGGTGCTGCAGTGAACACAGAGGTGCATGTATCTCTTCTTCTCTTATTTTTTGGGGGACTTTAACTCAGTACTACTATACTTATAGTTGTACAACTATTATCACAGCCCCACTTCATAGCATTTCTACCCCAAACCCCCAGCCCACCCCTCCCAAGTCTCTTGGTAATTGTAAATTTTTCAGAGTCTGTCAGTATCTGTTCTGCAAAAGTTCATTGTATCCTTTTTTTAGATTTCACATATAAGTGACTGCATGTTTGTAGCTTTTCAAATGAAAGTTTGTCTGGATATATGCCCAGGAGTGGGATTGCTGGGTCATATGGCAGTTTATGTTCAGTTTCCTGAGGAAGGTCTATACTGTTTTCCACAGTGGTCGTACCAGTTTACATTCCCACCAGCAGTGTAGAAGGGTTCCTATTTCTCCACACCCTCTCCAGCATTTATTTGTAGACTTCTTAATGATGGCCATCCTGACTGGTGTGTGAGGTGGGACCTCATTGTGGTTTTGATGTGCATTTCTCTAATAGTGCTATTGAGTATTTTTTCATGTGCCTATTGGCCATCTGAGTATCTTTTTTGGAGAAATGTCTATTTAGGTCTTCTTCCCAGTTTTTCATTGTGTTCTTTTTTTGTTGTTGTTGAGTTGCATGAACTGTTTGTATTATTGGGAGATTAAGGCCTTGTTGGCTGCATCATTAGCAACTACTTTCTCCCATTCCCTAGGTTGTCTTTTTTGCTTACAGTTACCTTTATTATGCAAAAGCTTTTAAGGTAATTACATCTCCTTTCTTTACTTCTTGCTTTTGTTTCTTTGGCCTTAGATGGATAAAAGGGAGTTTCCTTGTGGCATAGTGGATTAAGGATCCAGCATTGTCACTGCAGTGGCTTCAGTCACTGCTGGTTGAGTGACTATTCGATCCTTGGCCCAGGAACTTCCATGTGCCATGGGCGTGACTCCTGCCCCCCAAAAAAAGACGGATTCAAAAAAATACTACAACAACTTTATCAAAGACTGTTGTCCCTGGGGTTTCAGGAGCTGTATGATTTCTGGCCTTACATGCAGGTCTTTATTTTGAATTGATGTATGTATATGGTGTGAGGGTGTGTTCTAATTTCATTCTTTTACATGTAGCTGTCCATTTTTCCCAGCACGACTTACTGAAGAGACGTGTTTTCTTCATTGTATATTTTCCCCCCTGTTATGGGGAAACTGACCATAGGTGTATGGATTTATTTTGAGGATGTATCTCGTTCCACTGATCTGTGTGTCTGTTTTGGTGCCTGTACCACTCTGTCCTGATGACTGTAGCTTTGTAGTATAGTCTGAAGTAAGGAAGCCTGATTTCTCCAGCTCTATTCTTAAGGTTGTTTTGACTATTTGGGGTCTGGGTTTCCATACAGATCTTCATTGTACAAATTCCATGAAAAATATTTTGATAGGGAATGCAGTGGATCTGTAGTTGTCAAAAGCTTGACCTTAGGTAACATGCTCTTGGTCACCCTGTAGTATACGGAGTTCCTGGGCCAGGGATCAGATCCCAGCCCCAGTTGTGAGTTATGCTGCACCTGCAGCCATGCCAGATCCTTTAACACACTGTGCCAGGTTGGGATCAAACCCACATCCTGGGACTGCAGAGACACTGCCAATCCTGTTACACCACAGCAGGAACTCCATCTTAGCAGTGATTTTTTTCAATCCAAGAAAGAGCACAGTCTATCTCTCCATTGTGTCATCTTCAGTTTCTTTTGTCAGTGTCTTAGTTTTCTGAGTACAAGTTTTATCTCCTTAGGTAGGCTTATATATAGGGTTTTTTTTTGTTTGTTTTTTAGGGCTGCACCCATGTCATATGGTGGTTCCAAGGCTAGGGGTTGAATTGGAGATGTAGCTGCTGGCCTGTGCCACAGCAATGCCAGATCCAAGCCACATCTGTAACCTACACCACAGCTCATGGGAATGCCAGATCTTAACCCACTGAGCAAGGCCAGGGATGGAACCTGGATACTAGTAAGATTCATTTCCACTGAGCCAAAATGGGAACTCCTCACAGGCATTTAAATGTTTTGGCCAAGCTTGTAGCATATGAAAGTACCCAGGCCAGGGATCAAACTTGTGCCACAGCAGTGACCTAAGCCACTGTGGTGACAAGGACTGATCCTTAACCTGCTGCAGCACAAAATAATTCCACTAGGTCTTTTCCTCTAGATGTTAGCATAAATAGTATTGGGAACTTCTGATGGTTTCAATGTATAGAAATGCCACAGACTTCTGTACATTCACTTCGTATCCTGAAACTTTTACCAGATCCATTGAGCTCTAGTAGATCTTTGGTGGTCACTTTAGGATTTTCTATATACAGTATCCTGTCACCTACAGACAGTGACAATTGTACTTTGTGCTTTCCAATTTGGACTACTTTTATATCTTCTCCAACTGCTGTGTCTAACACTGTTGAATAAATGTGGTGAGAGTGGGCATCCTTGTCTTGTTCCTGATGTCGGAGGAAATGCTTTCAGCTTTTAACCACTGAGTGGATTAGCTGTGGGCTTATTCTGTATGGTCTTTATTACATCAAGGTATATTCCTTCTATACCCACTTTATGGTGAGTTGTAATCACAGATGGAACTTGAATTGTGTCAAAAGCTTTTTCTGCATCTTTTAAGATAATTTTATGGCTTTTATTCAGTTGGTTTATGAGGTATGATGCACTGATTTTTTTTGGACCTTGAAGCATCCTTGCATTCCTGGGGTAAACCCTACTTGATCATGGTGTACGAGCCCTTTAACCTTTTCCTGGATTTCACTGAGGACTTTTGCATCTGTTCATCGGTGATACTGACTGGAAATCTTTGTGGTATCTTTGATTAGTTTTGCTACTGGCGTGATGGTGGCCTCACAAAATGAGTTCAGAAGTGTTCCTTCCTCTGGTTTTTTGGAATCTGTGTGAAAAGGATAGGTGTTAACTCTTCTGTAAATGTTCAGTAGGATTCACCTGTGAAGGCTTTTGATCTCCTGGACTTACTTGTTTGGAGTTTTTTTTAAATTACTGATTTTAGGGTTCCCAGTGTGGTTCTGTAGGTTAAAAATCTGACTGCAGTGGCTTGGGTCATTGCAGAGGTCTGTTTCCAATCCAGGCCCATGCACAGTGGGTTAAAGGATGCAGCAGTGCCACAGCTGTGGCTCAGATTCACTCCCTGACCCAGGAACTTCCATATGCCGTGTGTGAGGCCATAAAATTAAAGAAAATATATAGTTTTTTTTTCCATCACTGGAAACTAGTCTGTTCACATTTTCTATTTTTTCATGGTTCAGTCTTGGAACACTACATTTCTAAGACTTCGTTTCTTCTAGATTGAACATTTTATTGGCATGTAGTGCACAATGGTCTCTTATGCTCTGTGTTTCTATAGTGTCAGTTGTAACTTCCCCATTGTAACTACTGATTTTGAATTTGGGGGCCATCTCCCTTTTCTTTCTTTGAGTCTGGTTAAAGCCTTATTTTTTTTTTTCCTTGAAAGAACTAGCACTTTGTTTCATTGATCTTTTTTTTTTTTGTCTCATTTATATCTGCTCTGATGTTTATGATTTCTGTTCTTCCACTAATTTTGGGTTT
Source organism: Catagonus wagneri (assembly GCA_004024745.2). Taxonomy (NCBI): domain Eukaryota; kingdom Metazoa; phylum Chordata; class Mammalia; order Artiodactyla; family Tayassuidae; genus Catagonus; species Catagonus wagneri. Next base: position 32,397,759 of record PVHT020000521.1, on the reverse strand, counting down.
TGTTCTTGTTCCTTTATGTGCAAGGTGAGGTTGATCTTTCTTGTGTGTTGAATTAAGCTTGTCGTTCTATAAACTGCCCTTTAGAACTGCTACTGCTGCTATCCATAGGCTTTGGACAGGTTTTCCTTTGTCTCTGGATATTTTTAAAACTTCTTTGGTTTCCTTAGTGGTCCGCTGGTTGTTGAGTAGCATAATTAGCCTTCATGTGTTTGTGTTTTTTTTTTTTGGTTGGTTTTTGCAGCTTTTTTCTAGTAGTTGATTTCTAGGTTCATGGCGTTGTAGTTTGCAAAGATATCTGATTTCAGTTTTTTCTAATGTGAGTATTGCTACTCCAGCTTGCTTTTGTTTTCTATCTGCATGGAATAAATTTTCCATCATCCCCTAGTTCCAGTCTGTGTGTGTAGATTTGAAGTGAGTCTCTTTAGGCAGCATATCCAGGTCTTATTTTTGTATTGGATGCTCTGTCTTTTGAGTAGAGCCCTTAGTATGTTTAAAGTAACCTTTTTTCTTCGTCTTTTTTACGGCTTCACTCATGGCAGATGGAGGTTCCCAGGCTAGGGGTCTTATCGGAGCTATAGCCACAGGCCTACACCACAGCTCACGGCAATGCCAGATCCTCAACCCACTGATCGAGGCCAGGGATCAAACCCACAAGCTCATGGTTCCTAGTTGGATTTGTTTCTGCTGCGCCATGATGGGAACTCCTAAAGTAACTACTGATAGGTATGTACTTATTGGCATTTTGTTTATGGTTTTGGGGTTTCTGTAGTTTTTTGTTCCTGTTTTCTTTATGATTTGATTATCTTTGGCGTTTGGATTCCCATTTTGTGTGTTACTATAGTTTTTTGAGTTTGTGGTTACCAAGAAGTTTATATATAGCAACCTATGCATGTAAAGTGGTTCTTTTAAGTTGCTGATCTCTTAATTTAAAAAACACGTTAGCAACCCCACATGTTTACTCTCATTTCCTCATGATCACTATTTTTTTTTTCTTTTTGGGGCTGCACCCCCAGCATATGGAGGTTCCCAGGCTAGGGTCCAATTGCAGGTATAGCAGCCGGCCTGTACCACAACCACAGCAATGCCAGATTCGAGCCGCGTCAGTGACCTACACCACAACTCATGGAAACACCAGATCCTTAATCCACTGAGCGAGGCCAGGGATTGAAACAGCAGCCTCATGGTTCCTAGCTGGATTCGTTTCTGGGGCACCACAATGGGAACTCCATTTACACTATTTTTGATACCCTATTTTATGTGTATTTGTCTTGTGTGATCCTTTAATTTTACATGTGTTTGTGTAACCCTTAACTGCTTATTGCAGAGGTAGATTGTTATTAATTTTGACTTTAACCTTTTTACTAGCTTTTAGGTGTTTACCACCTCTTCTGTATATTTGCTTTTAGGAATGAGTTCTTTCCTTTTGTAGCTTTCATATTTGCCTTTTTGCCTAGGAAAATCCCCGTTAGCATCTCCTGTAAAGCTGGTTTAGTGGTGCTGAACTCTTAGCTTTTGCTTATCTATAAAATTTCTGCCTGTCTCCACTCCACTCCATTTCCCTTCTGCAATTTTGTCGTGTTCCTTAACTTGGAAATATTTCCTCTGTTGTCTTGTTTTGCCTGAACTGCTGTATTTCTGTAGGTTGGTTACATTTTCTGACTCGGAGAAGTGGCCTTTTGTGGGAGAAATCCTGTGTGTTGCAGCAGTGCACACCCCACTGGTCAGAGCCTTGTGCTAGGAAGCCACGATGGGGGCTGTATGGGCCCTTCTCTTGTGGTGGGCTGACTACTGTGGGTGGTCTGGTCATCATGGCTGGCCTCCAATCCAGTTGGTAACCAGGTCCTGTCTTGTGCAGAGGCTGCTGGTTGATGAGGCCAGGTCATGAGGTTGCTAGCAGCAGAGCTCTGGGCTACCTGGGGCTTGTGCTGGCCCACTGGTGGGCTGATTCAGGCCCCAGGAGTCAACGCTGTGGCCTGCTCACTTGTGGATGGAGTCAGAGCCCAGAAGGGGGTACTATGGCCCTGGGGCTACTGTGGTCCCACTGGCAGGAAGAGCCAGGTTCTACAGTCTGGCCCAGCACTGGTATAAGAGTCCTGATTACTGGTTTTGCCCTGGGATTCAGAGCTAGACTTCTGTGTGTGCCCTTTAGAGTATAATCTGTTCTCACAGCCCTCTGATGCTCCCCAGAGTAGGCCCCACTGGCTTTTGGTTCTGCCCTGGGTTTCAGAGCTAGACTTCTGTTCTCAGAGCCCTCTGATGCTCCACAGGGTAAGCCCCACCGGCCTTTGAAGCCCAATGCTCTGGGGCTGGTCTGCCTGGTGCAGAGCCCTGGTCTGGGGAGCCCAATGTGGGGTTTAGACCCCTTGCTCCTAGGGGAGAATCTTGTGCAATGTAATTGTCCTTTGGCTTGTGGGTCACATATTGGTCTTTTTTTTCTTTCTCTTGACATATAGTTGACTTAAAATATTGTTTCAGGTGTAGAGCATGATTCAGTATTCTTGCAGATTTTATTCCATTATAGACTGTTACAAGATAACTGCTGAAATTCCCTGTGATATACAACATATCCTTGTTGGCTATTTTCTACACAGTAGTTTGTATCTGTTCATCACATGTCCCCAGCTTCCCTCTCCCCTTTGGTGGCCCCAAGTTACTTTTTTATGTCTGTGAGTCTGTTTCTCTTTTGACTATATGTTCATTTATTTTTTGAGTTTTCACATAAGTCAAAGGAAAATACTGTATGGTATCACTTATTTCCTTAAGCATCACCTCTAGGTCTATCCACATTTGTGGAAATGGCAGAACTTCATTCCTCTTCATGGCCAAGTAATATTCCGTTGCATATATATATATATGTATATATATATATATATATATGTGTGTGTGTGTATATATATATATATATATATATACACACACATATATATATATGCTGTATCTTAGGTCAGTTATCTGCTTATGGGTCCCTTCCATGTGTTGGTTCCTGTAAGTAGTGATGCTATGAACATTTGGGTGCATGTATCTTTTTTGACTTAGTGTTTTTATTTTCCAGATACATACCCAGGAGTAGAACTGCTCGTTCATAGAGTAAATCAGTTTTTAGTTTAAGGACGCTCCATACTGTTCCAGAGTGGTTGCATCAGCTTACATTCCTACCAACAGCAAAGGGGGGTTCCTTGTTCTCCACATCCTGTCCAGCATTTGTTACTTAGAAACTATTTAATAAAGGTCATTTTGACCCATGTGAGGTGATGGGTCATTGTGATTTTGAGGTGCACTTCTCTGATCATTAGCAATGTTGAGCATCTCTTCCTGTGCCTGTTGGCCATCCGTATGTCTTCTGGGTCATCTGCCACTTTGTAAATTGGATTGTTTTGATTTTTTTTTATATTGAGCTGTATAAGCTCTTTGTATATTTTGCAAATTAATCCCTTGTCTGTCATACTGTTTGAAGACACTTTCTCCCATTCTTTAGGTTGTCTTTTTCACTTTATGTATGGTTTATTCTGCTGTGCAAAGGCTTTTAAGTTTAATTCAGTCTCATTTGTTTGTCTCTGCTTTTATTCTTTTTGCCTTAGACTGATTCAAGAAAATACTGCTGCAAGTTATGTCAGTGTCCTGTATATTTTCTCCTCTGGAATTTTATGGTTTCAGGTCTATTTTGATCTTGAAGGCATTTTGGTTTTTTCCAGTGTGGTGTGATGGAATATTCTAATTACATTGAATTACATATGGTTGTCCAGCTTTCCCAGCACCAGTCGATGAGGAGACTGTCTTTTCTCCATTGCATATTCTTGCCTCTATTGCACCGGATTAAGTAGCTGTAGTTGTAGGTGTGTGGGTTTCTTTCTGGGCTCCCTATTGTTTCATTGATCCTGTGTGTTAATTTTTGTGCCACTGCCATGCTGTTTTGATTAGCTTTGTAATATAGTTTTAAATCTGGGAGGGTCAACCTCCAACTTTGTTCTTTTTTTCTCAAGATTGCTTTGGAAAGTTGGTCTTTTGTGATTCCATGTAAATTCTGAATAGTGCTGCAAAAAAGAAAATGTCGTTGGTATTCTGATAAGGATTGCATTGAATCTATAGATGATAACCTAGTATGTGATCTAGCCTGGGGAATGTTCCGTGTGTACTTGGAAAATGTGTATTCTGCTTTTTAGGTTGTAATGTCCTCTGGATGTCAGTTAAGTCCAAGTGGTGTATTGTGTCACTTAAGGCCACAGTTGCCTTATTGATTTCCTGTCTGGATGCTCTGTCCATTGATGTTAGTGGGGCAGGAAGTCTTCTACTACTGTGCTCTTATCAGTGTTTGTTTTATATATTTAGGTATTCCTGTACTGGGTGCATGTATTTTAACAAGTATTCTCTTTTTGTATTGATGTCTTTATCATTTTATACTGCTCTTCTTTGTTTTTCATTGTAGCCTTTGTTGTAAAGTCTACTTGCATAGGACTGTTGCTCCCCACTAATCTTTCCACTTGCAGTGAATATCTTTTTTCCCTTTAAAATTATTTCAGGAGTTCCTGCTGTAGTGCAACAGGATCAGCAGCAACTTTGGATCCCCGGGGTGGGGGGAGTGTGCAAGTGAGTTAGGGATTTGGCATCGCTGCAGCTAAGATCTGATCCCTGGTCCAGGAACTCCATTTGCTGTGGGTGGGGGGGTAATTTTTTTTTTTATTTTTACATTGTGGCGTAGCTGATTTACAATGTTTCAGGTGTAGTGCAAAGTGATTTAATTACACATATATCCTTTTTTAGATTCTTTTCCTATCTGGGTTATTATAGAATATTGAGTAGAGTTCTATGTGCTATACAGCAGGTTCTTGTGGGCTATTTTATATATAGCAGTGTTTACATGTTAATCCCAAACTCTAATTTATCCCTTCACCACACTTCCCCTTTGGTAACCATGAGTTTGTTTTCGAAGTATGAGTCTGTTTCGTAAATAATTTCATATCTTTTTTTTATTCCACATATGTGATATCATATGATAGTTGCCTTTCTCTTTCTGACTTAGTATGATCTCTAGGTCCATCCATGTTGCTGCAAATGACATGATTTCATTTTCTTATGCCTGAGTAGTATTCTATATGTGTATGTACCACATCTTTATCCATTCATCTGTTGGTGGACATTTAGGTTGCTTCCATGTTTTGACTGTTGTAAATAGTGCTATGAACATAGGGATGAGCTACCTTTTTGAAATATGGTTTTGTCTGAATATATGCCCAGGAATGGGATTGCTGGGTCATATGGTAGCTCTAGTTTTACTTTTTTAAGGGACCTCCATACTGTTTTCCATAGAGGTTGTACCAATTTACATTCCTACCAACAGTGTAGAAGGGAGATTTGCCACACCCTCTCCAGCATTTATTTAGACTTTTAATTATTATGGCCATTCTGAATGGTATGAGGTGATAACTCTTTGTGCTTTTCATTTGAATTTCTCTAACAGTGATGTTGAGATGCCTTTTTGCCACCTGTCTTATGGTGAAATGTCTCTTTAGATCTTCTGTCCATTTTTTGGGGGGCGTGGTTTGCTTCTTTGTTTTTTAGAGCCACACTCAGAGCCTATAGAGGTTCCCAGACTAGGGGTTAAATTTGAGCTATAGCTGCCGACTCACACCACAGCACCGTGGAATCTGAGCTGCATCTGTGACCTACACTCGGCAGCTCATGGCGATGCCAGATCCTTAACCCACTGAGCAAGGCCAAGGACCAAACCTGCAACCTCACAATTTCCAATCAGATTTGTTTCTGCTCTGCCACACTGGGAACTCCTTGTGCCCATTTTTGATAGCTTTTTTTTGATGAGTTGTATGAGCTGCTTATACATGTTAAATATTATTGGTTATATCATTTACAAATATTTCCTCCCCTTCAGTAGGTTGTCTTTTCACTTTATGGTTCTCTTTGCTATGCAAAAGCTTTTAAGTTTAATTGGGTCCTACCTGGGTTTGTTTTCATTATTCTAGGAGGTGTACCCAAAATGATATTGCTATGATAGGCAGAACAGTCTGACATATATTTTCCTTCATGTTTTTTAATAGCTGACTTTACATTTAGGTCTTTTATCCATTTTAAGTTTATTTTTGTGTATGGTTTTAGAGAACATTCTAATTTCATTCTTTTACATGGAGCTGTCCAGTTTTCCCAGCACCACTTACTGAAGAGACTGTTCTCTCCATTGTATATTCTTGGCTCCTGTTGTGGATAAAGTGAGTGTAGGTGTATGGGTTATTTCTAGGTTGTATCTCGTCCCATTGATGTGTGTGTCTGTTTTGGTGCCTGTACCACACTGTTCTGATGACTGTGGCTTTGTAGTATAGTATGAAGTGAGGAAACATGATTTCTCCAGCTCTGTTCTTAAGATTGTTCTATTTGGGGTCTTGGGTTTCCGTATAAATTTTAAAACTGTACTAATTCTGTGAAAAATATTTTGATAGGTAATGCACTGAATGCATAGTAAACTGACCTTAGATAAGATGCTCTTGGTTACCCTGCAGCATAGGGAGTTCCTGGGCCAGGGATCAGATCCCAGCCCCAGTTGTGATTTATGCTGTACCTGCAGCCATGCCAGATCGTTTAACTCACTGTGCCAGGCATGGGATCAAACCTGCATCTTGGGACTGCAGAGACACTGCCAGTCCTGTTACACCACAGCAGGAACTCCGTCATCTTAACAACAGTGATTCTTCCAAGAAAGAGCGCAGCATATCTCTCCATTGTGTCACGTTCAGTTTTCTGAGTACAAGTCTTGCCTCCTTTAGGTAGGCTTATTCGTAGGTTTTTTTTTTTTTTTTCTGTTATTTGTTTTTTCGGGCTGCATCCACAGCATATGGTGGTTACCAGGCTAGGGGCTGAATTGGAGCTGTAGCCACTGGCGTATGCCACAGCAACTCCAGATCCAAGTCACATCTGTGACCTACACCACAGCTCGTGGCAATGCTGGATCCTTACCCCACTGAGCATGACCAGGGATAGAACCTGTGTCCTCATGGATACTAGTAGGATTCATTTCCACTGAGCCAAAAAGGGAACTCCTCCCAGGCATTTTAATCTCTCCTTTTACCTTTTTTTTTTTTCTTTTGGCCTAGCTCGAAGCATATGAGAGTTCCCAGGCCAGGGATCAAACCTGTGCCACATTTTATGGCATTTCATTTGGAAACCATAAGTTTTCCCAAGTCTGTGAATCAGTATCTGTTCTGCAAAGAAGTTCATTGTGTCCTTTTTTAGATTCCACACATAAATGGTAGCATTTGATGTTGGTGTCTCATTGTCTGATTGGTTACACTTTGCATGATAATTTCTAGGTCCATCTGTGTTGTTATAAATGCTGTTACTTCATTTATTGTAATGGATGAATAATATTCCATTGTGTATATGTACCACTGCTTCACTATCGGTTCCTCTGTCGATGGGCATTTGTTTCCATGACTTGCCTGTTGTATACAGTGCTACAATGAACACTGGAGTACATGTGTCTTCTTGAGTCACGGATTTCTTTGGATAGATGCCCAGGAGTGGGATTGCTGGATCAAATGGTAATTCTATTTTTAGGTTTCTAAAGAATGATTTGATTGTTATGAATTTTGTACACCTATAATTGTAATAAAATTCATTAAGTAATTTTAAAAAATCTACATGGAATGTCAGAATGGGGAATAATGTTTACCTAAAATACGTAGGATTAGAATTTTTTTCCAAATAAAAATAAGTGTTGTTGGGGGGGGGAACAAACCTGAGCCATAGCGGTGACATGAGCCACTGTGGTGACAAGGACTGATCCTTAACCTGCTGCACCACAAAATAATTCCATTGGGTGTTTTCTTCTAGATGTGAGTATAAATGGGATTGGTAACTTCTGATGGTTTTAATGTATAGAAATGCCACAGACTTGTGTACATTCACTTCGTATCCTGAAACTTTTACCAGATCCATTGAGCTCTAGTAGATCTTTGGTGGTCACTTTAGGGTTTTCTATATACAGTATCCTGTCACCTACAGACAGTGACAGTTTTAGTTTGTGCTTTCCAATTTGGACTCCTTTTATATCTTTTCCAACTGCTGTGTCTAGGACTTCAGTAGTGTGTTGAATAAATGTGGTGAGAGTGGGCATCCTTGTCTTGTTCCTGATCTTGGAGGACATGCTTTCAGCTTTTAACCACTGAGTGGATTAGTTGTGGGCTTATTCTGTACGTCTTTATTACATCAAGGTATATTCCTTCTATACCCACTTAATGGTGAGTTTTAATCACAAATAGAACTTGAGTTTTGTCAGAAGCTTTTTCTACATCTATTACGATTTTATGGCTTTTATTCAATTTGTTTATGAGGTATAACACATTTGATTTTGTGGACGTTGAATCATCCTTGGATTCCTGGGGTAAACCCTACTTGATAATAGTGTACGAGCCCTTTAACCTATTCCTGGATTTCAGTGAGGATTTTCGCATCTGTTCATCAGTGATACTGGCTGTAATTCTTTGTGGTACCTTTGTCTAGTTTTGGTATCAGTGTGATGGCGGCTTCACAAAATGAGTTCAGAAGTGTTCCTTCCTCTGTGGTTTTTTTGGAATCTGTGTGAAAAGGATAGGTACTGACTCTTCTCTGAATGTTCAGTAGGATTCACCTGTGAAGGCTTTTGATCTCCTGGCCTTATTTGTTGGGAGTCTTTTAAAATTACTGATTTTGGAGTTCGCACTGTGGTTCAGTGGGTTCAGAATCTTACTGCAGTGGCTTGGGTCGTTGCAGAGGCACATGTACAATCCAGGCCTGGCACAGTGGGTTAAAGGATGCAGCAGTGCCATAGCTGCAGCTCAGATTCAGTCCCTGGCCCAGTTACTTCCATCTGCCATGGGTGAGGCCATAAAATTAAAAGAAATATATGTGTGTGTGTGTGTATATACATATATATATGTATGTGTGTATATATATATAGTTTTTTTTCCATCACTAGTAACTAATCTGTTCACATTTTCTATTTCTTCATGGTTCAGTCTTGGAAGACTACATTTCTAAGAATTTGTTTCTTCTAGAGTGCACATTTTATTGGCATGTAGTACATAGTAGTCTCTTATGCTCTCTGTTTCTATAGGGTCAGTTGTAACTTACCCATTGTAACTACTGATTTTGAATTTTGGGGCCATCTCCCTTTTCTTTCTTTGAGTCTGGTTAAAGCCTTATTTTTTTTTCCCTTGAAAGAACTAGCTCTTTTATTCATTGATTTTTTTTTCAGTCTGTCTCATTTATATCTGCTCTGAAAGTTTACAATTTCTGTTCTGTTTGTTCTTGTTCCTTTACGTGCAAGGTGAATTTGATCTTTCTTGTGTGTTGGAATAAGCTTGTAGTTCTATAAACTGCCCTTTAGAACTGCTATTGCTGCGTTCCATAGGCTTTGGACAGGTTTTCATTCGTCTCCAGATATTTTTAAAACTTCTTTGGTTTCCTTAATGTTGTTGAGTAGCATAGTTAGCCTTCACGTGTTTGTTTTTTTTTTTTTTTTTTGGGGCAGCTTTTTTATAGTAGTTGATTTCTAGGTTTGTAGTGTTGTAGTTGGCAAAGATATTTGGTATCTGATTTCAGTTTTGTCTAATACGAGTATTGCCACTCCAGCTTTCTTTTGCTTTCCATCTGCATGAAATAAATTTTCCATCATCCCCTAGTTCCAGTCTGTGTGTGTAGATTTGAAGTGAGTCTCTTTAGATAGCATATCCAGGTCTTGTTTTTGTATTGGATGCTGTGTCTTTTTGAGTAGAGCCCTTACTATGTTCAAAGTAACCTTTTTTTTTTTTGTCTTTTTTAGGGCTGCACTCATGGCAGATGGAGGTTCCCAGCCTAGGGCTCTAATCAGAGCTATGGCCACAGGGCTGCAACACAGCTCACAGCAATGCCAGATCCTTAACCCACTGATCGAGGCCAAGGATCAAACCCACAGCCTCATGGTTCCTAGTTGGATGTTTCTGCTGTGGCATGACGGGAACTCCTAAAGTAACTACTGATAGGTATGTACTTATTGGCATTTTGTTGGTCATTTTGGAGTTTCTGTACTTTTTTGTTCCTGTTTTCTTTATGATTTGATTATCTTTGGTGTTTGGATTCCCATTTTGTGTGTTACTAGAGATTTTGAGTTTGTGGTTACCAAGTTTATATGTAGCAATCTATGCATATAAAGTGGTTCTTTTAAGGTGCTGATCTCTTAATTTAAAAAACACATGTTAGCAACCCCACAGGTTTACTCTCATTTCCTCATGATCACTATTTTTTTTTGCTTTTTGGAGCTACACCCCCAGCATATGGAGGTTCCCAGGCTAGGGGTCCAATTGCAGGTATAGCTGCTGGCCTGCACCACAACCACAGCAATGCCAGATTTGAGCCACGTCAGTGACCTACACCACAACTCATGGAAACACCAGACCCTTAATCCACTGAGCTAGGCCAGGGATTGAACCTGCAACCTCATGATTCCCAGTTGGATTTGTTTCTGGGGCGCCACAATGGGAACTCCATGATCACTATTTTTGATGTCCTATTTTACGTGTATTTGTCTTGTGTGATCCTTTATTTTACATGTATTTGCTTTGTGTAACCCTTAATTGCATATTGTGGATATAGATTTTTATCAATTTTGACTTTAACCTTTTTACTAGCTTTTAGGTGTTTACCACCTCTTCTGTAGATTTGCTTTTAGGGATTAGTTCTTTCCTTTTGTAGCTTTCATATTTCTCTTTTGCCTAGAAAATCCCTTTTTACATCTCCTGTAAAGCTGGTTTAGTGGTGCTCAAATCTTAGCTTTGCTTATCCGTGAAATTCTTGATCTTTTCATCAAGTCTGAATGAGAGCTTTGCCTGATGGAGTATCATTGGTCATAAGTTTTTTTCCTTTTATCACTCTAAATATGTCATGTCACTCCTTCTGGCTTGCAGAATTTTGGCAGGAAAGTCAGCTGCTACCCTTCTGGGAATTACGGACCTTGTTACTCTTCCCTTGCTGCTTTTCACATTCTATGTTCAAATTTTTGCTCTTTTAATTACAATGTGTCTTGGGGTTAATCCTGCACTTGAATGTCTGTTCTTCTCCCAGGTTAGGGAAGTTTCCCCCCATTTTTCAAATGTGTTCTGTGCCCCTTTCTGTCTTCTCTTTCTGGGACCCTCTTAGTGCCCATATTACTGTGCTTGGTGTTGTCCCAGAGGCCTCGGCAACTGTCCTCATTTCTCTGCATTTTTGCTTCTACCTGGCATCAGTGATTTCCATACTGTCTCCAGCTTGCTGATCTGTTCCTCTGTATCCTTTAATTTACTGTTTCCTTCTAGTGTGTCTTTCATTTCAGTTACTGTTCTTCACCTCATTGGTTTTTTACAGTTTCTCACTGACCCCTCTGCGCCTCCAGTCTTGAGTTCTTGCATCAACCTAAGGATCTTTCTTGGGTAGACTGCCTGTCTGCATTCCACTCCATTTCTTTTCTGCAGTTTTGTTGTGTTCCTTAACTTAGAAATATTCCTTCTGTCGCCTTGTTTTGCCTGAACTGTATTTCTGGGTCTCTGTAGGTTGGTTACATTGCCCGACTTGGAGAAGCAGCCTTTTATAGGAGAAATCCTGTGTGTTGCAGCAGCGCACACCCCACTGGTCAGAGCCATGTGCTAGGAAACCACGATGGGGGCTCTATGGGCCCTTCTCTTGTGGTGGGCTGACTACTGTGGGTGGTCTGGTCTTGATGGCTGGCCTCCAATCCAGTTGGTAGCTAGGTCCTGTCTTGCAGAGGCTGCTGGTTGATGAGGCCAGGTCATGAGCTGGCTAGTTGCAGAACTCTGGGATACCTGGGGCTTGTGCTGGCCCACTGGTGGGCAGAGTCAGGGTCCAGGAGGGGGCAGGGCTGTGGCCTGCCCACTGGTGAACGGAGTCAGGGCCCAGGGGAAAGGGGTAATATGGCCCTGGGGCTACTGTGGTCCCACTGGTAGGAAGAGCCAGGTTCTACAGTCTGGCCCAGTACTGCTTTAAGAATCCTGATTACTGGTTCTGCCCTGGGTTTCAGAGCTAGACTTCTGCGTGTGCCCGTTAGAGTGGAATCTGTTTTGACAGTCCTCTGATGCTCCACAGAGTAAGCCCCACTGGCCTTTGAAGCCAAATGCTTCAAAGGATGGTCTGCCTGGTGCAGATCCCTGGGCTGGGGAGCCCATTGTGGGGTTCAGACCCCTTGCTCCTAGGGGAGAATCTTGTGCAATACAATTATCCTTTGGCTTGAGGGTCACCTATTGGTCTTTTTTTTTTTTTTTCTCTTGACATGTAGTTGACTTAAAATATTGTTTCAGGTGTCTAGCATGATGATATAGTATTCTTGCAGAACTTATTCCATTATAGACTGTTAGAAGGTAATTGCTGAAATTCCCTGTGCTATACAACATATCCCTGTTGCCTATTTTGTACACAGTAATTTGTATCTGTTAATCACATGCCCCCAGCTTCCCTCTCCCCTTTGGTAGCCCCATGTTTGTTTTTTCTGTCTGAGTCTGTTTCTCTTTTGACTATATGTTCATTTATATTTTTTAGATTCCACATAAGTGAAAGGAAAATACTGTATGATATCATTTATTTCCTTACGCTTCATCTCTAGGTCTATCCATGTTTCTGGCAATGGCAGAACCTCATGCTTCTTTATGGCTGAGTAATATTCTGTTGTATATATACGCTGTATCTCAGGCCATTTATCTCCTGATAGGTCACTTCCATGTGTTTGTTCCTGTAAGTAGTGATGCTATGAACATAAGGGTGCGTGTACCTTTTTTGACTTAGTGTTTTTATTTCCCAGATACATAACCAGGAGTAGAACTGCTCGTTCATACAGTAAACCAATTTTTAGTTTAAGGAAGCTCCATACTGTTCCAGAGTGGTTGCATCAGCTTAAATTCCTACCAATAGCAAAGGAGGGTTCCTTATCCTCCACATCCTGTCCAGCATTTTTGGAGACTGTTTAAAAAAAATGGCCATTCTGACCCATGTGAGGTGATGGCTCATTGTGGTTTTGATTTGTACTTCTCTGATAATTAGCAATGTTGAGCATCTCTTCATGTGCCTGTTGGCCATCCATAAGTCTTCTGGGTCACCTGCCCCTTTTTAAATTGGATTGTTTTGATTTTTTTTTTTTGATACTGAGCTGTATAAGCTGTTTGTATATTTTGGAAATTAACCCTTTGTCGGTCATACTGTTTGCAGACACCTTGTCCTATTCTTTAGGTTGTCTTTTTCACTTTATGTATGGTTTCCTCTGCTGTGCAAAGGCTTTTAAGTTTAATTTGGTCTCATTTGTTTGCCTCTGCTTTTATTCTTTTACCTTAGACTGAAGAAAATACTGCTGCAGGTTATGTCGGTGTTCTGTGTATTTTCTCCTCTGGAATTTTATGGTTTCAGGTCTTCTATTTTGATCTTGAAGGCATTTTGTTTTTTTCCAGCACAGTGTGATGGAATATTCTAATTTCATGGATTTACATGTGGTTGTCCAGCTTTCCCAGCTCCACTTGCTGAGGAGACTGTCTTTTCTCCGTTGTATATTCTTGCCTCTTTTGCCACAGATTAAGTAGCTGTAGTTGGAGGTGTGTGGGTTTCTTTCTAGGCTCCCTATTGTTTCATTGATCCAGTTTCATTGATCCTGTGTGTGAATTTTTGTGCCACTGCCATGCTGCTTTGATTAGCTCTACAATATAGTTTAAAATCTGGGAGGGTCATAACTCCAACTTCTTTTTTTTCTAAAGATTGCTTTGGAAAGTTGGTCTTTTGTGATTCCATGTAAATTCTGAATAGTTCTGCAAAAAAAAAAATATGGCATTGGTGTTCTGATAAGGATTGCATTGAATCTGTAGATGATAACCTAGTATGTGATCTAGCCTGGGGAATGTTCCATGTGCACTTGGAAAATGTATATTCTGCTTTTTAGGTTGTAATGTCCTGTGGGTGTCAATTAAGTTCAAGTGGTGTATTGTGTCACTTAAGGCCACAGTTGCCTTATTGATTTCCTGTCTGGATGCTCTGTCCATTGATGTCAGTGGGGCAATGAGTCTTCTATTCCTGTGTTATTGTCAGTGTGTGTTTTATATATTTAGGTGTTCCTGTATTGGGTTGCATGTAGTTTAACAATTATTAGATTCTTTTTGTATTGATGTTTGTATCATTTTGTACTGCTCTTCGTCTTTCATTGTAGCCTTTGTTGTAAAGTCTACTTGCATTGGACTATTGCTCCCCACAGTTCTTTCCATTTGCATGAAATAACTTTTTTCCCTTTAAAAATTATTTCAGGAGCTCCTGCTGTAGTGCAACAGGATTGGCAGCATCTTTGGAGCCCCAGGGTGTTGGGGGGAGTGTGCAAGTGAGTTGGATATTTGGGATCACTGCAGCTCAGATCTGATCCCTGGTCCAGGAACTCCATGTGCTATTGGGGTGGGGGGGTGATAACTTTTTTTTTTTTTTTTACATTGTATCATAGTTGATTCACAATGTTTCAGGTGTATTGCAAAGTGATTTACTTACATATGTATCTATTCCTTTTCAGATTCTTTTCCTATGTAGGTTATAGAATACTGAGTAAAATTCTATGTGCTATACAACTGGTTCTTTTGGACTTACCTATTTTATGTATAGCAGTGTTTATATGTTAATCCCAAACTCTAACATATCCCTCCATCACATTTCCCCTGTGGTAGCCATGACTTTGTTTATGAAGGATGAGTCTGTTTTGTAAATTCATTCATATCATTTTTTTTGATTCCACATATGTGATATCATGTGACGGTTGTCTTTCTCTTTCAGACTTGACGTAGTAGGGTCTCTAGGTCCATCCAGGTTGCTGCAAATGACATTTCATTTTTTATGCCTGAGTAGTATTCCATTGTGCATATGTACCATGTCTTTATCCATTCATCTGTTGGTGGACATTTAGGATGTTTCCATGTCATGGCTGTTGTAAACAGTGCTATGAACATAGGGGTGCGTTATATTTTGAATTACGCTTTTGTCTGGATGTATGCCCAGGAATGGGATTGCTCGGTCATATGGTAGCTCTACTTTTAGTTTAAGGGACTTCCATACTGTTTACCATAGTGGCTGTACTGATTAACATTCCTACCAACAGTGTAGGAGAGTTTTCTTTTTGCCACACCCTCCCTAGCATTTAGGCTTTTTCATTATTATAGCCATTCTGATTGGTGTGAGGTGATAACTCTTTGTACTTTTGATTTGAATTTCTCTAATAGTGATGTTGAGATGCCTTTTTGCCACCTGTCTTTTGAAGATATGTCTCTTTAGATCTTTCCATTTTTTTGGGGGGGGCAGTTGCTTGTTTGTTTTTTAGGGTCACACGCACAGCATATGGAGGTTCCCAGACCAGGGACTGAATCTGAGCTACAGCTTCCAGCCTATGCCATAGCAATGTGGGATCTGATTTGCATCTGTGACCTACACTGCAGCTCATGGCCAAGCCAGATCCTTAACCCATCAAGTGAGGCTGGGGACTGAACCCGCCACCTCATGGTTCCTAATCAGATTTGCTTCTGCTGTGCCACACTGGGAACTCCTTCTGCCATTTTTGATAGGTCTTTTTTTTTTTTTTTGATGAGTTGTATGAGCTATTTATGCATGTTAAATAGTATTGGTTATATCATTTGGAAATATTTCCTCCCATTCAGTAGGCTGTCCTTTCACTTTACTTATGGTTCTCTCCACTATGCAAAAGCTTTTAAGTTTAATTGGATCAGATACCTGGGTTTGTTTTTATTTCCACTAATCTAGGAGATGTATCCAAAATGATATTGCTGTGATAGGCAGAACACTCTGACATATGTTTTCCTTTACGTTTTATAATAGCTGACTTTGTATTTAGGACTTTCATCCATTTTAAGTTTAATTTAGTGTGTGGTCTTAGAAAATATTCTAATGTCATTCTTTGACATGGAGCTGTCCAGGGGGTGCTGGAGCAAGTGGGGTCATGCGCTTAAGGCAAATTCAGGTTGGTGTGTGTGGCTCTGTTCAGATGCAGCCCAAGGTCACATCATTCCCCATTCGTGGCCATCTGATGTCTAGTGCAAGGCTGGAGTGTGGAATGGGCAGTCAGAGTGTTTGCTCAGCCAGAAGTGGGATTGTAGTGCAGTGCAGTTGCTGTTAGAAATCTGGGTTGTGTCTGTGGCAGTTGAAGTGCCAGCAAGGACCACTGCTCCATCTGGACCTCACCCTAGGCCCAATGTTGAGCTGTGGCATGGAGAGGGTGGCTGGGTGTCTTCTGCAACTTGGATAGGGGAGCATGGCCAGGTTGGCATGGACTGACCCCTGCCTGCTCTCCTAGTGGCAAGCAAGCACCCACATGCTCCTCCAGCCTTTATACCTGTCCCTCTAGTTCGTCTAGCCCTGGACGGCAGCTCACACTGAGAAAGGCTCTTGTGCTTTACACCAGCCCTGGGAACATTCCCATCCTGCCAATTAACAACCCTAATGGCAAGGGCTGGAGTAGGTACAAGATCTGAGGTCAGTCCTGTTACTCCTCGCCACTCTGGTGCCAACCCCCACACCTCCCTGTCCCTCATTCTAAGAATGGGCCTTCCTGTGGCCTCGGCGGGGCATTGCTGAGTATCCACGTCCTTATCGCTTCGAATGGATGGTGATGCCCAGGCCCCACCGAAAGCCCCAATCTCCCCAGACATTAAAAATGGACGTAGATGGGAGTTCCCATTGTGGTGCAGCAGAAACGAATTTGACTAGGAACCATGAGGTTGTGGGTTCAATCCCTGGCCTCTCTCAGTGGATTAAAGATCCGGTGTTGCCGTGAGCTGTGGTGTAGGTCGCAGACACGGCTGGGATCCTGCATTGCTGTGGTGTAGGCCGGCAGCTACAGCTCCTGTTAGACCCCTAGCCTGGGAACCTCCACATGCCGCGGATGCAGCCCCAAAATGACAAAAACAAAAAAGTACGTAGATCTAGTTTTTCCTCAGGTTGGCTTTGATACAGTATGTAGATTTTCTGTTCTGTTCAAGTTCTTTGATAAATAGCAAGACACCCTGTACTTCATAAGTCAGCTTCAAGGGACAATGTATCCAAGGAAAAAGGTCATCAGTTTTGTAAGGCTCGTGAGAAATACTCAGGACTCATGCTAAAATTTCTTAATTGACAGAGACCACTCTGGCTCTCCTACCCTGAGACAAAAGGTGGGGAGGGGGTTTCTAGGCCTTGCAGGCTACTTTGGGAACCACAATCCAAGTTTTTCCTTAGTGGCTCAACCGTTACATAATTCACTTAAACCAGACCAACTTGAACCTCCTTGGAAACACTGTGAAGCCGTGGAGACCCTAAAAACCTCCAGGCAAAGGACTGGCCCTTGGGGTGTCCAGCTTAGGATTTGCCCTTTCTTCTCTTTGTGCGTGAGAACGCAGCGCCTGCAGGGAGTATGAACCCGGCAGACAGTGTACTGCAGCCAGCAAGTAGGTGCAGCAGCCAAGGCCTGTCCCCCCGTGTCTCCTGCTGTCATGGCGACAGGTGTGCTGAGTCAAATCACAGGGACTGTCACCCTCTCTGCTTCCCACCCTGGAAGCCTAAAACTCGTTACACATGATTAGCCTTTCAGCTCCTCGGGTGGTTTGGACCTCGCCACCTCACTCTCTACAGGTATAACTCATCAATCCAGCCTCCTTGCTCCCAGAAGCATCAGATGTCAAGGATGGGAATCTGTCACCTCCTAGAGGAAAGCCCAGTGCAATGACCTTGACTTTGTCACACACTGACGGTTAATGTCTGCGAGGACCTCGTGGAAGGTACCAGGCTGGCTACACCCTTGTTTCTCCAGCATCCACCCTGGAAGCTGCCCTCGTGCCCGACTCTCCTCACCCCACGGGCTGAAGAGCCTACCAGCTGGCGAAGGCGAAGTCTCTAATGCCACAGGCGGCCGCTGTGCTTTGGGGCTGGAATGGGACTTTGGTATGGTTTGGAAACAGGATTTTTAACATCCTCAGGACGGCCTGTTGGAATTACCAGGTGCGGTCCTGCGCCTGAGCACATAGC
>PVHT020000521.1:32356280-32378729 GCA_004024745.2 Catagonus wagneri | reverse complement strand
TGCCCTCGTGCCCGACTCTCCTCACCCCACGGGCTGAAGAGCCTACCAGCTGGCGAAGGCGAAGTCTCTAATGCCACAGGCGGCCGCTGTGCTTTGGGGCTGGAATGGGACTTTGGTATGGTTTGGAAACAGGATTTTTAACATCCTCAGGACGGCCTGTTGGAATTACCAGGTGCGGTCCTGCGCCTGAGCACATAGCCGTCAAAGCTGCCCCCACCGTACCCAGAGGAGGGCGCATGATCAGCTAGCTAAGACCTTGGCTCTACAAACCAGCAAGCCACCGGCTTTCCCTCCCAGCCCCCTCACTGACGTGCACTTAGTTTCAGGGGCAGGAGGGAGGAGGACTGAACTCCAGCAAAGGGCTGTGAGAGGCCCACACAGGAAGCCCGTCCTTCCGTTTCAAGCCTGCTGTCCCATTTTCTGAGACTTTCCCGAAGTTACTCATCGGAATCTGGGTAAGATGGAACACGGGGCACATTACTTCTGCAAGCCTTGTAGGATAGCTGGGAAGGTTTAGGCACACCCTCGGTCCTAAACCGAACCAGGGAAGCCGCTACAGTTCGCAAGGGGAGCTGCTGTTACCTGCGGGTCCCTCTGAACCTTGGCAGATTGGTTGCATGCAGGCCTCCATGTCCAGTTATCAATCTGCTCCTGCTACAACTGGCGTGTCTTCATCCTGGGCTGAGGCCGCTGAACGCTGAAGGGAACAGGGAAACTGGTTTTAGAGCGATGGCCATTTGGGAACGCCCTGGGACCTCAGCACTTCTGCAGCATTTCCGTCACGTCAGCACCCCAAGCCTTCTGGTGGTAAAAGGACAGAAGGAACAGTGAACTCAGCTGGCCAGGACGATGGCTGCTTATTCCTTCCTCAGGCTAAGGTCCTCCTCAGACCCACCCCTCTTGGAAAACACCATTTGTCGCCTTCTCAGATGATCAGGGGGTGACCAGTGAGACTCGACGGAGTTGGTGAGCCCATGCTAGTGAAAGGGGTGGGCTACGGCATTGCCGGGTCCAGCTGAACTGTTAACATCCATAAGCAAGCTGAGAACGTCCTGTTATCACAGTACTGGATCTTCAGCTGAAGATCGATGCCCTGTGACCTACAACCAGGGGGCTGGGTGTCCTGGAAAAGGCATCATTCACACCTCAAGCAGCTGTAAAGGAACAGCAAGACTGAAGAGAACTGACTTAGATCCATGTTTCCCCCTGAACAGGGCCCCTGCCCGGGACTGGTCTGCGCGAGAACTGCTGGCCTCAAACTCACCTTAGAGCAACGTCCAGCGGGAAAGAAACGCCCTGCCAGGGCGAGGAGGCCTCAGAAGCAGACGGCTGTCCCAATGCCGGACCTGACTGGTAGGCTGTTTGTAATGTTGCCTTGATTTCTCGAGTGCGAATTTGCAGTCCTGTGCACACTTGAGAATTCAAGCCGCTTGCTGGGTCTGTGGTTGGTGACCTGCATCCTGTGCTTCTGGTTAGTGAGACCCTCCTCACGGGTTTGATGGGTGGCCCTTTAAAAGCTTATCTTAGAGGTCACGTCGGGGCTGCTGCTGCTACTACTGGGCCCCCTCGCTTGGCCAGTCAGGCATCCTTGCTCTGACTCTGACCATAAAGAAGAGTTTTCTCTTCAAGTTACTCCAACTCCATCAGAGCAACAAGCTAGATTTCAGTCAAAAATGGTTACTTCCCAATTATGAGGAGGGGACCCTCCCTCAGTTGTGGGTTTAATGGCTAATTCTGGGCTATGGCCCTTGAAGACTAAGCCCCACGCCCCCACCGTGTTGGGAACAATTAAATCAGACTGAAGATCATCAGGCTGGTGCCTTATGACAAATGTCAGTATATCGTTTCCCTTAAAGACAGTGATCGATACGGAGCAGGTCGGGTCAGGTCACCAGGAACGTACTGGGTCGCACCTAGTGGAACTCGGTGGCTTTGCAGCGCCAGTCTGGCCCTGGTTTCTTCCAGGATGGATGGAAGAGGTACTTGAGGATCCCCTGGGGTCAAGGCCACTGTGTGTTCATTGGGAGACGATGCCAGCAAATATACCCAGATATCTGTGTTCCCCAACATGATTGGAGAGCTGTGGGAGTTCCCGTAGTGGCTCAGCAGAAATGATTCTGAGTATACTGCATACATGAAGACACAGGTTCGATCCCGGCCTTGCCCAGTGAGTGGTTAAGGATCTGGCATTGCTGTGGCTGTGGTGTAGGCCACCAGCCTCTGTTCCACTAGGGGGCCCTCTTGGAATTTTGTCCTACTGAGAAGATTTCAGCTCTCAGCTTAAGAGTAAGGAAAAGATGGTATTTAACACCGTTTGGCCACAAAATTCTTTAGACTCCAGAGAAAACTAGTTTAGATGAAACTTTTCAAAATTCCCAGACTAGTACTTTTTGCATATACAGTTAGAAAAAGCTTGACAAAACATCTCTCTTGACCTTGAGGGAACAAATCAGCTTACCTAGGTCATCTCTAATTCCTGGGACTAAAAGAAAAACAAAACTAAGCAAAGAAAACTTTTTATAACTAGTGAGTTTTATATCATGATGCCAGATTCATGACTAATTTTATAAAATGAAGCTATGTGACCTCTGGTTCTGTCTGTATGTCTCTGTGCATTATGATACATCCTTACATTTGATGCTATTATCAAAATTAATCTGTCAATGAGCTCCACTTAACTAGATACTTTTTTTTTCTTTTTAGGGCCCCACCTGCAACATATGGAGGTTCCCAGGCTAGGGGTTGAATTGGAGTTACAGCTGCCGGCCTACACCACAACCATAGCAATGCCAGATCTAAGCCATATCTACAAGCTATCCCACTGCTTGAGGCAACACCAGATCCTTAACCCACTGGGTGAGGCCGGGGAGCAAACCCATATGCTCATGGATACTAGTCAGGTTCTTAACCCACTGAGCCACCACAGGAACTCCTGAAAATTTTTAAAAGCTTATATAGATTCTCAAAAATACATTAGGTAACTGGCCAGAATTAATTTTAGTTCATGTGAACTGGGAAATATTGAGTATTAAATTAATATCCAGTATTAAAGTTTGACTTACTTAATATAAACACATCTTTATGGTCGTCAACATTAAGTTTAATACCTTATTTGTACCTAGGATTAACAAGTTAAATAAGATCTTGTTATAGCTGTTGCAAACTTGTCAGCAAGAAAAATAGTTATAAAGTATTTCATCATAAGAGCTTTAGGGTGAACTTTTTAGGAATAACAATGTTTTAAGACATCTACTTGGGGAAGTTCCCAGCAGTTACTGCAGCTGCAGGTTCAATCCTTGTTCCAGGGACTCTGGCATGCCCTAAGTGTGATTAAAAAAAAAGGGGGGGGGAGGGGGGTTAAGTCTACTTGAGGATAATCTCTCCAGATGTTTGGTAATGTGAAAATTTAGAGTTGTACTAAATTTAAGTTAAATGCTAGCTTATTGAACAGCCCTGTGTCATTTCTACACAGGGTAAAATGTTGAAACATTAATTATTGAACACTGTCCTCATTTTACAGAGAATCTAAAGGGATTTAGAACTATTAATGTTTGGTGCCACGCTGAGATTCTAAGAAAATGCATGCTGTTTAAAGAAACTATTGGTGTTTACGTTTACCATTCTATAGGGTGCTGATATAAAAGAAAGTTTGTGGTTGCTTAAGGAAAATAGGATATGTTTTCAGTATAAAAAAATGAGGAATGGATGCATTTTCTTAAGGGAAAAGAAAATAAGTGTCTTACAGCTTGTTTTGAATGACCTCGTGGTTCCTAGTCGGATTCGTTTCCTCTGTGCCACAATGGGAGCTCTACTTTTCTCTAAGAGGACAAAATGTTCTTGGAATCTTTTTTTTTTTTTTGTCTTTTGTCATTTTAGGGCTGCACCTGTGGCATGTGGAGATTCCCAGGCTAGGGTTCTAATCGGAGCTACAGCTGCTGGCCTTCGCCACAGCCATAGCAACGCAGATCCGAGCCATGTCTGCAACCTACACCACAGCTCACGGCAACACCAGATCCTTAACCCACTGAGCAAGGCCAGGGATCTAACCCACAACCTCATGGTTCCTAGTTGGATTCGTTAACCACTGAGCCACAACGGGAAATCCTTTTTTTTTTTGTTCTTTTTTAGGGCCGCATCTGTGGCATATGGAGGTTTCCAGGTTAGGGGTCTAATCGGAGCTGCCGCCGCCAGCCTACACCAGATCCGAGCCGTGTCTGCAACCTACACCACAGCTCACGGCAACACTGGATCATTAACCCACTGAGCAAGGCCAGGGATTGAACCCACAACCTCATGGTTCCTAGTCGTATTCGTTTCTCCTGCGCCACGACAGGAACTCCGGAATCATACTTTTGATAACAGATTTTATAGAGTTCTTTGCCTTCAAGTAATCTGTGTATGCTTTTGAGAGCTTTTGTAACTTTGGTTAAGGAAAAAGCATTATCCACAGCGACCTATGATCTTATTTGTCCAAGTGTTTTGAAACCTTTTGATAAACTTCCTAAATACCAAATTTTAATTTTGACCTTCAGCTGACTTTGGGACACTTCAGAAGAACCCAGAGTCATCTCAGAGGAGTACTAAATTAACTGGGATTACTTGGTACATTAAATTATATGGAGAGCTTTATCACATGAGCAATACACCTACTTAGATTATACTGCAATCAATGTCTAACTGTGCTTTTTATGTCTTATTTATAGCCAGTTATTGTATTTTGATGCTGCTGCAAAACTGCTTCATCTTCAAGGAGATTCACAGGAAGAATATGAAAACGCACAACAGTTGCACATCAAGATGCTGGTGTATGAGGATTCTAGCCCATATTGACTTAAAACAATGGCTGGGTCTATAGACCAGGTATGGGCAGGGTCAATGGCCCTGCTCAGCCCTGAAGCAGCTGCAGAAGATGGATCGTAGCCCTTCTGCTTCCCATGAGAATATGGGAGTGAAATCTATGAGGGGGGAAGGAGACAAGAGGGAAGGGGGCAGGGCACAAACTTTAAAAAGAATGACGTTCCCGTCATGGCTCAGTGGTTAACAAATCCAACCAGGAACCATGAGGTTGAGGGTTCAGTCCCTGGCCTTGCTCAGTGGATTAAGGATCCGGTGTTGCTGTGAGCTGTGGTGTAGGTTGTACACGCGGCTCAGATCTGAAGTGGCTGTGGCCGGTGGCTAGAGCTCTGATTCGACCCCTAGCCTGGGAACCTTCATATGCCGCATGTGCAGCCCTAAAGAAAAAAAGGCAAAACAAAAGAATGACGTAGCCTTTGAGGGTCTGACAGAAACTGGTTGAAACCAACTAGTTCCAAGATGGTGGGTGATTCACTTTCTAGTAGCCCTTGAGTTTCTATATGCTCACTGCAATGCTTTGGGAGGCTAAATGGTGCACCACGCCAGGGCTAAGGCTAAATGTTTACATTATTTTAGAATGTTAAGTTTCTGAAATTTGGGTATGTCTTGGCATTATGTTACAATTTTAGTTACCTTAAAATGTCACAGCAACTTAATTAAACTTCTTTGTCAAAAACACTGTAATTGGGAGGCAGGATCAAAGATGGCGGAGGAGTACGATCCCACAGAACATGTACTGAACGCTGGCAGAAGACCTCAGACCTCCAAAAAGACCAAGAAACTCGCCATCTAACTGGGTAGAACAAAAGGATAAAAAGAACCAGAAAAAAAGGATTCAGAATGGGACCAGCACTCCTGAGAGGGAGCTGTGAAAAGGGGAAAGGAACCCACACCCTGGGATGCCACCTAACTGACGGGGAGATCAGCTGGGATGGAGGGGGACCTCAAAGTCTCAGAGAAAAGCACAGCAGCTAGACTGATGAGGGCAAAGGAGAGCCACACAAACCTTTGGTACCACCACTCTGGACCCCACAACCTGAGACCTCCGGGTGTGGTGCTGAGACTAGGGCTCTGGAGGTCAGTTCCAGGGAGACAACTAGGATTGGCAGTATGGAGACTGCTTGAAGGGCCAGGGAGCAGCATGCCACAGCCAAGCAACTGCGGGAGGAGGCCTGGGCCTGCATGAATAGCCAGGAGCCATTGTTGGGGAAGGTGGTGGGGTGGTGGTGGTGGAGGGGGGAGGGAAACAGCGGCAGAAACATCATTCTCTGCTCATGTGTGGGCTCTCGGGAGGTGGGGTGCCTCTTGTCTGTGCTAAAACTGCTGCACCCAACTCAGACTCCAGAGGTGGGCATGCCTGCTACCACTGAGGGTCCTGTGACTAATCACTGTCACTTCAGGAGTCCCTGCTGAGGGCTCTGCAACTGAGCACCACCTGTTGCCCTCACACCCTGGGGACACACACACCCTGCCATTGCCACTGTCAAGGGCTCTTGGCACTGCCCCCACCTCCCTGAGGGTCACTGCCACTGCTGAGGGCCCTGCAAGCAGGCACAGCCTGTATGTACCCCCACACCTCCATGGGTCCTCACCACTCCCAAGGGCCTGGTGACCAGGTGCTGCCTGCAGACACTGCCCATTGCCCCTGCCTCCTTGGAAGCACGTGCAGGCCATGCACCTCCACACCTCCTATGAAGGGGATGACAGCCTGCATACACAGCAAGTATCCACACCAAAAGCAGCCCTTATACTAAAAAGTAAACCCACACAAGCTATCCAGGGATGCTCCCACAAATAAATATCCCCCCAAGAATAGGGAATTCCTGTCGTGGCTCAATGGTAAACAAACCTGACTAGTATCCGTGAAGACACAGGTTTGATCCCTAGTCTCGCTCAGAGAGTTAAGGATCTGAAGTAGTCATGAGCTGTGGTGTAAGTCATAGACATGGCTTGTATCCTGTGTTGCTGTGGCTGTGATATAGCCAATGGCTAGCTCTGATTTGATCCCCAGCCTGGGAACATCCATATGCCATGGGTAAAGCCCTAAAAAGACAAGACCCAAAAAAAAAAAAAATTCCCTCCAAGACTACAGTAGGTAACTATTTTCCCTAAACCCACAGAATAAGAAAAATATAAGCAAAAGGAAAAAGCACAGGAACCATTCCCAGTTAAAAGAACAGGAGAATCCCCTTAAAGGAGCAAACAATGAAACAGACCTCTGCAGTCTAACAGGCACAAAGTTCATAAAAGGAGGTAATGAAAATATTGAAGGAATCAAGGGTAACAGATTACTTTAAAAAGGGACTAGAATAGAAACTACAGGGAGCCGCCAAGAAAAATTAGAAAAAAAAATTAGCATCTTGGGTCACTGTGAAGATATGGCTCTGATTCTGGTGTAGTGGGTGGGATCCAGCATTGCCCCAGATCTGGTGTAGGTTGCAGCTGTAGTTCAGATTCAGTCCCTGGCCCAGGAACTTCATCTGCTGCATTGTAGACATAAAAAAATTACAGAAAAAATTTTGAAATTATGGCTGAAAACTTTCCAGATCTAAAGGAAGAAACAGATATCCAGATATAGGAAGCATAGAGTGCTCCAAACTAGTTGAGCCCAAACAGACCTACAGCAAGATGTATTATAATAAAAATGGCAAAAGTTGAAGATTCTAAAGGCAGCAAGAGAAAAACAATTATAAGGTACCCCCACACACACATTAAGGCTGTCAGACCAAGTGGGATCCATCCCAAGTTCACAAGGATGATTCAACATATGCAAATCCTCATACACCACATTAACAAAAGTCCAAAACCACATGATCCTCTCAATAGTAGCAGATAAAGCAACTGACAAAATTAAACATCCATTCATTATTAAAAACTTACTGAAGTGGGTATACAGAGAACCTATCTTAAAGCCATTTATGACAATCCCACAGCCAACAATAATCAACAGAGAAAAGCTGAAAGCCTTCCCACTAAAATCTGGAACAAGGATGCCCACTCTTTTATTCAACATAGTATCAGAAGTCCTAACCACAGCAATCAGACAAAAGAAAAGGTATCCAAACTGGAAGAGGTAAAACTGTCACTATATATAGGTGACATGATACTATATAAAGAAAACCATACAGACTCCAAGCAAAAACTATTCAATCTGGTCAATGAATTCAGGAAACTAGAAGGGTACAAAATGAACATTCAGAAATCAGTTGCACTTCTGTATAGAACAATGAAATATTAGAAAAGGAATATAAAAAATCTTAAAATTGCACCCCCCAAAATTAAATATCTAGAAATAAACCTGACCAAAGAGGTGAAAGTCTTATATGCTGAGAACTATAAAACATTAATAAAGGAAGTTAAAGAGGATTCAAAGAAATGGAAAGATATTTCATGCTCCTGGACTGGAAATACTGTTAAAATGGCCATACTACCCAAAGCGACCTACAGATTTAATATCACTATCAAATTACCCATGACATTTTTCACAAATCTAGAATAATGCAAATATTTATATGGAACCATAAAAGACCCAGAATTGCCAAAGCTATCCTTAGGGGAAAAAAAGTCAAGCAGGCGGCATAAGTCTCCCAGACTTCAGACAATATTACAAAGCTATGGTAATCAAGACAGTGTGGCATTGGTACAAAAACACACCAATCAATGGAACAGAATAGACAGCCCAGAAAGAAACCCAGACACCTTAGGTCAATTAATCTTCAACAAAGGAGGGAAGAATATAAAATGGGGAAAAGTCACTTCAGCAAGTGGTGCTGGCAAAACTGGACAGCTGCATGTGAATCAATACCCTCACACCATGCACACAAATCAACTCAAAACATATGACACCATAAATCTCCTAAAAGAATATAGGCAAAACATTGTCTGACATCAAGCATACAATTGTTTTCTTCAGTCTCCCAAAGCAAAGGAAATAAAAATAAACAAATGGGACATAATCAGACTTATAACCTTTTAAACAGCAAAGGAAACCATGAAATGAAAAGACAACCTCTGGAATGGGAGAAAATGATTGCAAACGATGCAACTGACAAGGGGTTAATCTCCAAAATATACAATTGATACAACCCAACAACAAAAACAACCCAATCGAAAAATAAGACCTAAGCAGACATTTCTCCAAAGATATAGGGATGGCCAACAGGAACATGAAAAAAATGCTCAATATAACTAATTACTACAGAAAAGCAAATCAAAACTAAAATGAGTTACCACCTCATACAGGTTTAATAAAATTAATAAAATTCAATTAAAAATTAAAAAAAAGTTTCTGCCACGATAGTGGCAGCGGTCACAGAGGTGACAAGGCTGGAGGAGGATGACGAGGGGCATCGGAATAGAAGGAGGGAATAGAAGGACTGGAGCTCAGCTTCTCTCATAAAAACAAAATTACAACCAAATGCCGAGCAACTTTCAACCAAATGGACTTGAAACTTTCAAATAGATATTCTACTCCAGAAGACAATGAGAAGACCACATCAAGAGATAGGAGGGGCACTTATGTGATATAAGCAACCCCATACCTCCTGGGTGGGAAGCCTCACAGACTGGAAAGTAACGGTATCACAGAGACTCACCTACAGGACTGAGAGTTCCAAGCCCCATGTCAAATCCCCATGCCTGGGGATCTGGCCAGGGAGAAAGAGCCACTGGAGCATCTGGCATTGAAGGCCAGCGGGGCTTGTGTGCAGGAGCTCCACAGGACTGGGGGAAACGGAGACCCCATTCTTGAAAGGTGTGCATAGACTTTCACGTTCACTGGGTCCCAGGGCAAAGCAAAGTCTCCATAGGAATCTTGGTCAAACCTGATTGCAATGTTTGGAGTATCTCCTGGGAAAACAGGGGTGACTGTGGCTTGTTGTGGGGAAAGGGCATTGGAGGTAAAGCTCTTGGGAATATTCATCAGCCTGCATTTCTCTGTAGGTAGTAATTTTGGGGAAAATCTGGCCCCTTCCATCAGCACTAAGAAGCCCCAGGCCAAACAATAAGCCAGGTAGGATCACAGCCCCACCCATCAGTAAACAGGCTGCCTAAAGGCCCCTCAGGCACACAGCCAGCCTCTAAGCCAGAGACAAAGCCCCACTCACCAAAGGGATAGGAATCAGCCCCACCTACCAGTGGGCAGGCACCAGTCCCTCCCATCAAGAAGCCTAGAGAAAGCCCCCCCATACCAACTTCAGCCACAGGGGAGGCAAACACCAGAAGTAAGAGAGACTACAACTCTATTGTCTGCAAAAAGGACACCGCACCAAAAAAACCTATAAAAATGAAAAGACAGAAAACTATAACTCTGGTAAGGGAAAAAGAAAAAACTGCAGAAAAACAGCTCAGTGATGAGATTATCAGCTTCTCAGAAAGAGACTTTAGACTGTTGATTCTGAAGATGATGCAAGACATTGGAAATAGTCTGGAAGCAAAGACCGATAATTTACAGAAAACACTGAGCAAAGAAATACAAGATGTAAAAATTAAGAAGAGATGCAAAATACAGTAACCGAAATAAATTCATTAGAAGCAGCCAACAGTAGAATACAGGAGGCAAAAGAACGAATCAGTGAGGTAGAGGACAGATTAGTGGAAATCACTAATGCAGAAGAGAAAAGAGATAAAAGATTGAAAGGAAATGAGAGTTTCAGAGAACTCTGGGATAACGTTAAATGCAGCAATGTCTGTATTATAGGGTGACAGAGGGAGAAAAGAGAGAGAAGAGGACAGAAAAAATATTCAAAGAGATAATAGCTGAAAACTTCCCTAACATGGGAAAGGAACCACTCACTTAAATCCAGGAAGTGCAAGGAGTACCACAGAAAATAAACCCAAGGAGGAACACCCCAAGACACATATTAATCAAAATGACCAAAATTAAAGACAGAAAATATTGAAAGCAGCTAGGGAAAAGAAACAAATAGCACACAAGGGAACCCTGATAAGGTTATCAGCAGATTTTTCATCCGAAACTCTGCAGGCCAGAAGGGAGTGGCATGATATACTTAACATGATGAAAGGAAAAAACTCCCAGCCAAGATTACTTTACCCAGCAAGGCTCTCATTCAGATTTGAAGGAGAAATCAAAATCTTTACAGATAAGCAGAAGTTAACAATTCTGCAACACTAATCCAGCTTTACAGCAAACACTAAAGGAACTTCTCTAGGCAGAAAAGGCCACAACCAGACATAAAAACACCACAAATGACAAGGCTCACCAGGAAAGGCATATATACAGTAAAGATACTAAATCATCCATGCACAATTGTGCCACCAAAGTCAGAAATCGTGAGAAGAGAGCACAGATACAGGACACTGGAGACGCATGTGCAACTAAGAAACCAACAACTTAAAACAATCTCATTTATATATAGACTCCTATATCAAAACTTCAGGGTAACTGCAAACCAAAAACCTATAGTTGATGCACAAGAATCAACTCATATACAACATTAAAAATAGTTATCAAACCACAAGAGGAGCCAACAAGAGAATAAGGGTAGAAAAAAAAGGAACAAAAATCCAAAACAGTTAATAAAATGGCAATAAGAATATACATATCAATAACTACCTTAAATGTTAATGGACTGAATGCCCCAACCAAAAGACAGAGACTAGCTGAATGGATACAAAAACAAGACCTGTATATATGCTGTCTTCAAGAGACCCACTTCACTTCTAGGGACACATACAAATTAAAAGTGAGAGGATGGAAGAAAATATTCCATGCAAATGGAAATCAGAGGCAGAGTAGCAATACTCATATCAGAAAAAATAGACTTTAAAATGAAGAACATTTTAAGAGACAAGGAAGGGCACTACATAATGATCAAAGGATCAATCCAAGAAGAAGATATAACAATTTTAAATATCTATGCACCCAACATAGGATCAACACAATATATAAGGCAACTGCTAACAACCTTGAAAGTAGAAATAAACAATAACACAATCATAGTGGGGGACTTTAACACCCCACTTACAGCAATAGATAGATCATCCGGAGAGGAAATCAATAAGGAAACACAGGCCCTGAATGAAGCATTAGATCAGATGGACTTAATAGATATTTATAGGACATTCCAACCAAAAGCAACAGAATACACATTCTTCTCAAGTGCACATGGTACATTCTCTAAAATTGATCACATCCTGGGCTACAAATCAAGCCTCGATAACTTTAAGAAAATTGAAACCATATCAAGCATCTTTTCTGACCACAATGCTATATGACTGGAAATCAACAAGAAAAAAATGGCAAAAAATACAAACACGTGCATACTAAACTACATGCTACTAAACAAACAATGGATCACTGAAGAAATCAAAGAGGAAATTTAAAAATACCTAGAAGCAAATGACAATAGATACAACACTCCGAAACCTCTGGAATGCAGCAAAAGTAGTTCTAAGAGGAAAGTTTATAGCAATACAAGCCTACCTCAGAAAGCAGCCAGAGAGGAAAGAACAGACAAGACCTAAAGTTAGTAGAAGAAAAGAAATCATACAGATCAGAGCAGAAATCAATGAAATAGAAATTAAGAAAACCAGAGTTCCCATCATGGCTCAGTGGTTAACGAATCAGTAGGAACCATGAGGTTGCGGGTTCGATCCTTGGCCTTGCTCAGTGGGTTAAGGATCTGGCGTTGCTGTAAGCTGTGGTGTAGGTGGCAGATGTGGCTCGAATCCCGTGTTGCTGTGGCTATGGCCAAGGCCGGCACCTACAGCTCCTGTTAGACTCCTAGACTGGGAACCTCCATATGCTGTGGCTGCGGCCCTAGATAAGGCAAAAAGACAAAATAAAATAAAAAAGAAAGAAAGAAAGAAAGAAAGAAACGAAGAAAACCATTGAAAATATCAATAAAACTAAAAGCTGGTTCTTTAAAAAGATCAACAAAATTGATAAACCCTTAGCCGGACTTATCAAGAAAAAAAGAGGACACAAATAAATAAAATTAGAAATGAAAAAGAAGAAGTAACAAAAGACATCACAGAAATACAAAGGATCATAAGAGACTACTATATGCAACAAAATGGCAATAAAATGGAAAACCTGGAAGAAATGGGCAAATTTGTTGAAAAGTACAATCTTCTAAGACGAAACCAAGATGAAATAGAAAATATGAATAGATCAATCATAAGTCCTGAAATTGAAACTGATTAAAAATTTTCCAACAAACAAAAGTCCAGGACCAGATGGCTTCACAGGCGAATTCTATCAACATTTAGAGAAGGGCTAACACCTATCCTTCTGAAACTATTCCAAAAAATTGCAGAGGAAGGGATACTCCTAAACTCATTCTATGAGGCAGCCATCACCCTGATACCAAAACCAGACAGAGATAACACAACAAAAAGAAAATCACAGGCCAATCTCACTGATGAACATAGATGCAAAAATCCTCAACAAAATACTAGCAAACCAAATCCAACAATACATTTAAAGGATTGTACATCATGATCAAGTGGGATTTACCCAGGGATGCAAGGATTCTTCCATATCCACAAATCAATCAGTGCGATACACCACGTTAACAAACTGAAGAAAAAAAACCATATGATCCTCTCAAAAGACACAGAAAAAGCCTTTGACAAAATCCAACAACTATCTCTGATAAAAACCCCTTCAGAAAGTGGGCACAGGGGGAACCTACCTCAACATAATCAAGGCCATCTATGACAAACCCAGAGCTCACATCATTCTCAATGGTGAAAAGCTGAAAGAATTCCCACTGAGATCAGAACAAGACAGGGATGTCCACTCTCGCCACTACTATTCAACATAGTTCTGGAATTCCTAGCCACAGCAATCAGAGAAGTGAAAGAAATAAAAGGAATCCAAATTGGAAAGGAAGAAGTAAAATTATCACTGTTTGCAGATGACATGATACTGTACCTAGAGGATCCTAAAGACTCTACCAGAAAACTGTTGGAGCTCATCAATGAATTTGGCAAAGTCACAGGACACAAAATTAATACACAGAAATCAACTGCATTTCTATATACTAACAATGAAAGATCAGAAAGAGAAATTAGGGAAGCAATCCCGTGTACAATTGCATCAAAAAGAATCAAATACTTAGGAATAAACCTGCCTAAAGAGACAAAAGACCTGCACTCTGAAAACTATAAGATGCTGATGAAAGAAATCAAGGATGACTTGAACAGATGGAAAGACATACCATGCTCTTGGATTGGAACTGTCAGTATTATCAAAATGACTATACTACCAAGGCAATCTACACATTCAATGCAATTCCTATCAAATTACAGAGGACATTTTTCACAGAACTAGAACAAAATAGTTTAAAGTTTGTCTAGAAACACAAAAAAAACCAGAATAGCCAAAGACATCCTGAAAAAGAAAAATGGAGCTGGAGGAATCAGGCTCCCTGACTTCAGACTCTACCTCAAAGCTACAGTCATCAAAATCGTATGGTACAGGCACAAAGACAGAAATATAGATCAGTGGAACAGGATAGAAAGCCCAGACTATAGGTGACCCATGCACCTATAGTCAACTAATCTATAACAAAGGAGTCAAGAATATACATTGGAGAAAAGACAGCCTGTTCAATAAGTGGTGCTGAGAAAACTGGACAGCCACATGCAAAAAATGAAATTAGAACATTTCCTAATACCATGCACAAAAATAAACTCAAAATGGATTAAAGATCTAGATTTAAGACCAGATACTATAAAACTCTTAGAGAAAAACATAGGCCAAACACTCTCCAACACAAATAACAGGAACATCTTCTCAGATCCACCCCTTAGAGTAATGACAATAAAAAGAAAAATAAACAAATGAGATTTCATTAAACTTCAAAGTTTCTGCACAGCAAAGGAAACTCTAAACAAAACGAAAAGACAACCCACAGAATGGGAGAAAATATTTGCAAATGAAGTGACTGACAAGGGATTAATCTCCAAAATTTACAAACACCTCCTACAGCTCAATACCGAAAAAACAAACCACCCCATCGAAAAGTGGGCAGAAGATCTAAACAGACAATTCTCCAAAGAAGACATACAGATGGCCAAAAAACACATGAAAAGATGTTCAACATCACTCCTCATTAGAGAAATGCAAATCAAAACCACTATGAGGTACCACCTTACACCACCCAGAATGGCCATCATCAAAAAGTCTACAAACAATAAGTGCTGGAGAGGGTGTGGAGAAAAAGGATCCCTATTACACTGCTGGTGGGAATGCAAACTGGTGCAACCACTGTGGAAAACAATATGGAGATCCCTTAGAAAACCAAAAATAGAATTACCATTTGATCCAGCAATCCCACTCCTGAGCATCTATCCAGAGAGATCCATGACTCAAAAAGACACATGTACTACAGTGTTCATTACAGCACTGTATACAATAGGCAAGTCATGGAAACAACCTAAATGCACATCAACAGAGGAGTGGATAGGGAAGATGTGGTACATATATACAATGGAATACTACTCAGCCATTAAAAGGAATGAAGTAACAGCATTTATAGCAACTAGGATGGACCTAGAAATTATCATGCGAAGTGAAATCAGTCAGACAATGAGACATCGACATGCTACCACTTACATGTGGAATGCTACCACTTACATGTGGAATCTTAAAAAAGGATACAATGAACTTCTTTGCAGAAGAGATACTGACTCACAGACTTTGGAAAACTAATGGTTTCCAAATGAGACAAGTTGGGGATGGGGGGATGCACTGAGTGTTTGGGATGGAAATGCTATAAAATTTGGTTGTAATTATTTTTGCACACCTATAACTGTAATAAAATTCATTAATAAAAAAATAAAATATAAAGAAACATAAAAAAATTGTGATCAGATCTTTAACCTTGGCTTTTAAAGACTTTTTGTCATTCATAGACAGTTAAACTGATGCTCTGCAAAACAGCATCATCTTCTAGAAGATTCATAGAAAGGATAGGTCTCTGATAACTTTTAAATCACTACTAAACTAGGTAAGAAATTTTAAAAGTTTAATGGAAACTGTTAACAAAAAGAATTAGCCACATAGGATTAAGTAAACTGATGAATGAGGTTATATATAACCTTTATGGTTTCTGTCTGAAACATTACTAGCTTTTAATCTGTGTTTTCCCAGCTCTGGGTGAAGATCAGATGCTCCATGATCTGCAACCAGGAGATTAACACCAGGCTACGGTCATTTAAATTTTTTTTTAATTAAAAAAAAAATTTTTTTAAGGCCGTACCCGTGGCATATGGAGGTTCCCAGGCTAGGGGTTGAATCACAGCTGTAGCCGCTGGCCTACACCAGAGCCATAGCAAAGTGGGATCTGAGCCGTGTCTGCCACCTACACCACAGCTCATGGCAATGTTGGATCCTTAACCCACTGAGCAAGGCCAGGGATCAAACTTGCATCCTCATGGATGCTAGTCAGATTCATTTCTGCTGAGCCATGATGAGAACTCCTGGTCATTTAGATTTAAACCATATGAGGGATAACCAGCCTAGAAACACTAGGAAATTGGGCTGGGCGCCTTGTATACAAAGCCACTATATAATTTCCCTTAAAAATAAGAACTGGTATAGAACAACTTAAATCAGATGAACTGGGAATATACTAGGCTGCACCAAATGCAAGTTCTTGACATATTATTACTTATGACTTTATTAATACTGTTAGCTATATTTTTTTATATTGCCTTTTTACAAAATTGTTTCTTGCATTACCAAATGTGTGACTGAGCCTCTGATAAATAGTATTTTAACTAAAGAAACCCATGTGGTTACCTGAGCCATACAAGTAAGTAAAACCAGGAATTCACTTTCTGGGGTTAAAAAAAAATAGTGATTTTGCTCTAGATTTAACTTGGAACTCAGGTCTTTGCTGAATGCTCTATACAAGCTTTTGAAGGCACAAATTAAGCCTTAAACTTCTAAATTTTTTTGTCTTTTTAGGTCCACACTCACAGCATATGAAGGCGAGGGGTCGAATTGGAGCCATAGCTGCCGGCCTACACCACAGCCACAGCAACACCGGATCCTTAACCCACTGAGCGAGGCCAGGGATCAAACCCGCATCCTCATGGATACTAGTCAGGTTCATTAACCACTGAGCCATGATGGGAACTCCAAGTGTTAAAGTTCTAAAATGTGGAACTCTTAATTTCAGTTTCATTAGAAACCTCACTGATCTAGAAAATACAGTTGGGCAGAGTTCCCTTGTGGTGCAGGGGCTAAGATCTGGTGTTGTCACTGCTGGAGTCTGGCCTTGGAACTTCCACATACCATGTTCCTGGCCAAAAAAAAAAAAAGAAAAAACAAAACAAAACAAAATAGAGTTGGGCAAATCCATCTTTTAGTGTAGTTTAGGTAACAGATCCAAGTTCTTTAGGAAACTAAAAGCAACTGTCTGCAAATCCCTCCAAATCAGAAATAAATACTGGCCACAGTGGCCTGAACCCTAACTAATTAGCTCAATCAGGCAAGACCTGAAACCAAGGGAAAAAAAATCTGATAAAGGGGCCATTTTAATATTCAAACTGCTAGGGATATTCCCTAAGCCAAAACTTACTGATAGTAAAGCCTCTGTCATCTGAGCAAGCAGGTTTTTTTTCTGGCTGTACCCAAGGTATGTGGAAATCCACTGGCCAGGGATTGAATCCGAGCCAGAGCTGGGACCTGCACCACAGCTGTGGTAACTTGGATCCTTGACCTACTAGGACGGGCTGGGGATCGAAACCCTGCTGCCACAGAGACAAGCGGGATCACTAACCCACTGCACCACAGGGGAACGACATGAGCAAGCAACTTTAATATATTCCAGCTGCTCTTTGTAAACTAGTGAGTTTATATTCTGATACCTAATTTACAGCTAAGTTTTCTGCAACATACGGAAGTTCCCAGGCTAGAGGTCTAACAGGAGCTGTGGCCGCCGGCCTTCGCCACAGCCACGGCAATTCAGGATCAAGCCATGTTTACAACCTACACCACAGCTCATGGCAACGCTGGATCCTTAACCTACTGAGTGATGCCAGGGATTGAACCTGTGTCCTCAAGGATACTAGTTGGATTTGTAACCTGCTGAGCCACAATAGGAACTACTAACTTTTAAGTGAAGCCATAAGACCTCTCATTTTGCCTGTTAATAGTTCTGTGAGCACATTATACCTATGAGCTATCTCTGCCAAATGGAAAGTGTTACCAGATTGAATTTATAAAGAGCTCTATTTAGATGACTTAAAAGTAAGCACTTGCAAATTAAAGGGAAACTGGCCAAAATGACTTTCAGGTTCACATGAACTGGGAAATATTTAATATTAAATTATCTGGTACTAAAGTTAATTAAAGTGGGTTAATCTAATTAATACAGGCATGTCTTTAGTCATCAACATTAAGCATAATATTTTTACTATAATTAGGTTTAATCTAAGTCAAGACTGTATTATATTTATTGCAAGTTTGTCAACAAGGAAAATAACTTGATATGGTGAAACTTTAAAGTAAATGTAAATAAGATAAGAGCTTTTGGGTAAACTCTAAAATAATTATATTTAGAAATATCTGCTTCAGTTAATCTCTCTAGGTATTTGGTAACTTAAAGTTCTAGAGTTGGGCAATTTTGAGATGAAAGTTTATTGAATAGCTAGGTTATTCCCAAATGAGATCTTGAGATATCAGTTACCAAACAGAGAAATTGTAAAGGTATTTAGGACTATTAATGTATTCAGAGCTACCCTGAGATGTTCTCTATAAGAAAACAAATGTTTTAGAAAATATTACTGGTATTTATGTTCATCAATCTACAGAACGTTAATGTAAAAGGCAGTTCAAATTGCTTACTTCCTAGTTTTCACCAAAAATTAAGGTTTTTAAGTGGTGAGGATTCTAATTTAAAAATGTAATTAAAGCTAATAGAAATAATAAGCATGTCAGCACACAATAGAAAAGCAGGATGTGTATAGTAAAGAAAGTATGAGGACAACTCAACAGCAAAAAAACAAACGACCCGATTGAAAAATGGGCAGGAGACTTAGACATTTCTCCAAAGACATATGGATGGCCAAGAGGCACATGAAAAAATGCTCAGCATCACTAATTATCAGAGAAATGCACAACAAAACTACAAGGAAGTACCACCTCACAGAAGTCAGAATGGCCAGCACTAATAAGGCTACAAATAACCAACGCTGGAGAGGGTGTGGAGAAAAGGGTACCCTCTTACACCGTTGGTGGGAAAGTAAATTTGTACGGCCATTATGGAAAACAGTATGGCGGTACCTCAGAAAACTAAATATAGAACTAGCATATGACCCAGCAATCCCACTCCTGGGCATATATGCAGACAAAACCTTCATTCAAAAAGATACATGGGCATTCCTGTTGTGGTGCAGCGGAAATGAATCCAACTGGGAACCATGAGGTTGGGGGTTTGATTTCTGGCCTCACTCAGTGGATTAAGGATCTGGCGTTGCCGTGAGTTGCGGTGTAGGTCACAGATACAGCTTGGATCTGGCATTGCTGTGGCTGTGTTGTAGGCCAGGAGCTACAGCTCTGATTCAACCCCCTAGCCTGGGAACCTCCATATGCCATGGGTGTGGTC
Organism: Catagonus wagneri; assembly: GCA_004024745.2. Lineage (NCBI taxonomy): Eukaryota > Metazoa > Chordata > Mammalia > Artiodactyla > Tayassuidae > Catagonus > Catagonus wagneri. Next base: position 32,359,290 of record PVHT020000521.1, on the reverse strand, counting down.
CTAAAAATAGCAAAAAAGAAAAAGAAAAAAAGATATATGCACTCCTGTGTTCATAGCAGCACTATTCATAATAGCCAAGATGTGGAAACAACCTAAGTGTCCACTGACAGATGAATGGATTAAAAAGATGTGGCAGGACATGGGAGCTTGGCAAGATGGTGGAGGAGTAAGAGGTCGCGCTCCCCTCTCCCATGAATACATCAAAAAACACATCTAAATATAAAACAACTTGGACAAATCATCTGAATGCTGATTAATTTAAACCTCCCAAAACTGCAAGAAATAACTTGAAATAACTGGGTAGAACAACACAAAAAAAAAAGTGAGAGAGAAAAGAAATCAGGACAGCACCCAGCACCCCAGGTAGGGAGCTGTGAAAAAGAAAAGGAACCCACACCCTGGGAAGACACCTAACCAACGATCAACGGAGCTAGAGGGACATCAAAACTTGAGAAAAACAGCAGCTGGACTGAGAATGGAAAATCGGAGTTAGAGACTCACATAGACGACCTGAATACCAGCACAGACACCACAGCCTGAGGCGCCGGGCAGTGCCTGGGACCTGAGACATAGGCTCCTAAGGTTAGTCCCTGGGAGAGGACTGAGGTTGGTGGCAGTTGCGGAGATAGGCTAGGGAACAGTGCACCGGAGGAAGGGCGATACTCTATGGACTGTGGAGTGTAAAACCAGGATAGAGAGAACCCAGGAAGTCTGGTCCTGCAGGGGAGGCAAGCCTCCATCGTCAGGGAGGAGGAGAGGAGGAGGGGCTGACCGCCATAGGAAGCACCTTGAACTAGTGTGGAGGGCGGGGTGGCAGAGCCCATGCCACAGAGACAGCAGCGGCAGTGGGGCGGAGCCAGTGGAGGCAGCAGCGGTGGCTGCAGGGGCGGAGCCCGTGCCTTGAAGCCCGTGGGCGGAGCACTGTGCCAGGTTGTGGACCCAGGTGCCTGCGCCATCCAACATCAGTGGGGGGGGGCGCTGTGTCAGTCCATGGACCTAGGAGCCTGCACCAGCCCACAGATTTGGTATCTCTGGTGGGCAGAGCCCTATGCAACCACACAGAACTAGCATTGGCAGAGGGGTGGAGCCAGCTCAAGCCCCACAGAGACAGTGTCTGCAGGGGGGCGGAGCCAATGCCAGCCAGCTGAACCAGCCTCTGACAGGTACGCCCTGTGGTTCCAATCACCTAAAAGAAGACTTTGCAATCAAACACTAGCTTTCGTGGCTCTCACTCCCTGGGGAAAATATACTTCCTACTGCTGCTATTGCCAAACACTCTGGACACCTGGTAGATCTGCCTAGAGCTCATGACCACTTCCCAGGGATGGGCAACTAGGAGTAGACAGCACCACCTTCCTGCAATTGAGAGCACAGAGACTAGGCACCAACTGTTGACCTTAGTCATTTCTACATTCTCCCAGAGAACACTCAGAGTACCACTGAGATAACAGCCTGCTCACTCCAAAGAAAAAGACACCAAATATTCAAACTCCTACACCAAAAATATAGTAACCCCACCAAAAAAATACAAAGGGGTGCTCATCCCTAGAAGTATCCTTCCAAGACTACAGTGTGGCTTCCCCAAACTCACAGAAAAAGAAAACCACAAACAAGATGAAGAAACTCAAAAACCATTCCCAGTTAAAAGAACAGGACAAGTCATTTAAAGCAGCCTACAATGAAAAGACCTCTGCAGTCTGACAGAAATGGAGTTCAGAAGGGAGGTAATGAAAATACTTGAAGAATTAAGGCCGAATATCCAGGAATTAAGAGAGGATGCAAACAGCAATGCAGAGTCCCTTAGAAAGGAACTAGAAAATATAGGGAGGAGCCAAGAAAAGCTAGAAAACTCATTTGCAGAGATGCAAACTGAGCTAAAGGCAATAAAGAGCAGTTTGAATAATGCAAAGGAACGAATTAGTGATGTAGAAGATAGAATAATGGAAATCACACAATCAGGACAGCAGACAGAAAATCAAATGAAAAAACATGAAAGCAATATGAGAGATCTATGGGATAATATAAAGTGGCCCAACTTACGCATAATAGGAATTCCAGAAGGAGTAGAAAAAGAAAAGGGCATTGAAAAAATATTTGAAGAAATTATGTCTGAAAACTTTCCAAATCTGAAGGAATCTGACATCAAGATACAGGATGCAGAGAGCCCCAAACAAGCTGAACCCAAACAGACCCACACCAAGACATTATATTAAAAATGGCAAGAATTAAAGATAAAGAGAGGATCCTAAAGGCAGCAAGAGAAAAGCAAAGCATTAATTATAAGGGATCCCCAATAAAGCTGTCAGCTGATTTCTCTACAGAAACATTACAGGCTAGAAGGGAATGGCAAGATATATTAAAAGTGCTGAAAGGAAATGGTCTGCAACCTAGAATACTCTACCCAGCAAGAATATCATTTAAAATAGTAGGGACATAAAGAATTTCCCCAACAAACAAAAGCTAAAAGAGTACAGCCATACTAAACCCTTTCTAAAAGAAATGCTGAAAAGGTTCCTATAAAAAAAAAAGCAAGAAAAAAAGAAAAGTAAAAAGAATTAGAATGGAGGAAACCACAATTAGAAAGCAATCATTCAAATAAGCCCACATACATACAGATCTAAACATGAAGATGCTAAAATAAATAAATAAATTAGTTAAATTAAATTACAAAAAAAAGAGACAACAACCTCATACATTGTGGGGAGGGAAAGTAGGAAAACGTAGACTATTTCTTTTTTTTTCTGGTGGTTTTTTTTTTTAACTTTAAAAAAAACTTGTTTCTCCTTTAGTCCTTTTTTTGTTTGTTTGTTTATTTTCTTAATGTTGTGTTTAAACCTATATGGTTATCAGGCCACAGCAAGCAGATATAAGAAGGTGTTAACATACTTAAAAAAAAGGGCAACCAGGAATTCCCGTCGTGGCTCAATGGTTAACGAATCCGACTAAGAACTGTGAGATTGCGGGTTCGATCCCTGGCCTTGCTCAGTGGGTTAAGGATCCGGCATTGCCG
>PVHT020000521.1:32269061-32349288 GCA_004024745.2 Catagonus wagneri | reverse complement strand
CTGAAATCATATTAAGCATCTTCTCTGATCACAATGCTATACGACTGGAAATCAACAACAAGAAAAAAATGGCCAAAAATACAAACACGTGGAAACTAAACAACATGCTACTAAATAACCAATGGATCACGGAAGAAATCAAAGAGGAAATTAAAAATACCTAGAAGCAAATGACAATAAAGATACGACACTCCAAAACCTCTAGGATGCAGCAAAAGCAGTTCTAAGAGGAAAGTATATAGCAATACAAGCCTACCTCAGGAAAGAAGAAAAAGCTCACATAAACAACCTAACTTTACATCTAAAGCAGCTAGAGAGGGAAGAAGCCAGGTCATGGAAAGAACCTAAATGCCCATAGACAGAGGAGTGGATAGGGAAGATATGGTACATACACACAATAGACAGGAACAAAATAACAACATTTACAGCAACATGGATGGACCTAGAAATTATCATGCAAAGTGAAACCAGTCAGATAATTAGAAAGCAACACCCAATGCTACCGCTTACATGTGGAAACTAAAGAGACACAATGAACTTCTTTGAAGAACAGACAATAACTCACGGATTTTGGAAAAGCTTGGTTTTTCAAATAAGACAGTCTGGGGGGTGGGGAGATGCACTGTGGGTTTGGGACACAAAATCTATCACACTGACTTGTGATGATCTTTGTACACCTATAATTGAAATAAAATTGCTATTAAAAGAAAAAAAAAAACTGCCATGAGATACCACCTCACACCAGTCAGAATGGCCATCATTAACAAGTCCACAAACAACAATTGCTGGAGGGGGTGTGGAGAAAAGGGAACCCTCCTGCACTGTTGGTGGGAATGTAGGCTGGTGCAACCACTATGGAAGACAGTGAGGAGGTACCTTAGAAAACTATACACAGAACTACGATATGACCCAGCAATCCCACTCTTGTGCATATATCCAGACAAAAATTTCCTTGAAAAAGACACCTGCACATGCATGTTCACTGCAGCACTATTCACAATAGCCAAGACATGGAAACAACCCAAATGTCCATCGACAGATGACTGGATTAGGAAGATGTGGTATATATACATGGTGGAATACTATCCAGCCATAAAAAAGGATAAAATAATGTCGTTCGCAGCAACATGGATGAAATTACAGACCCTCATAAAGAGTGAAGCAAGTCAGAAGGAGAAAGACAGATGCCATATGAAACCTCTTATAACTAGAGTCTAAAACACTGCACAAATGAACCTCTCAACAGAAAAGAAAATCATGAACATAGGGAACAGACTTGTAGGTTGCCAAGGGGGTGGGGGAGGGGGTGGGAGGGAATGGGGTTGACTAGTGCTTCCATGATGGAAAAGTATGGAGATCCAGCTGTATAGTATAAGGAAATATGTCTAATCACATGTGACAAATCCATATATGTACATGTAACCGGGTCACCACGCGGTGCATTTGGAAAATTTGACAGAAATCTGTAAACCAGCTATAATGCAAAAAAAAAAAAAAAAAAGACAAACAATAAGAAGATGTGGTACATATACACAGCATAATAGTACTACTCAACCATGAAAAAGAACAAAATAATGCTATTCACAGCAACATGGATGGAAGTAGACATTTTCATACTAAGTTAAGTAAGTCAGAAAGACAGATTTCATATGATATCACTTATATGTGGAATCTAAAATATGGCACAGATGAAACTACCTATAGAACAAAAACAAACTCACAGACATAGAAACAGAAGGAGGGAGTGGGATGGACTGGGAGTTTGGGGTTAGTAGATGCAAACTATTCCACTTAGAATGGATAAGCAATGAGGTCCTGCTGTAAGGCACAGGGAACTATGTCCAATCACTTGTGGGTTTTTTTGTTGTTGTTTTTTGTCTTTTTAGGGCCACACCCATGGCATATGGAAGTTCCCAGGTAAGTAAAAGTCAAATCGGAGCTGCAGCTGCAGGCCTACACCACAGCCACAGCAACACCAGATCTGAGCTGCATCTGTAACCTATACTATAGCTCATGGCACTGCTGGATCCTTAACCCTCTGAGCAAAGCCTGAGATCTAACCCGCATTCTCATGGTTACTAGTTGGGCTTGTAACCCGCTGGGCCACTATGGGAACTCCTCCAAACACTTGTGATAGAACGTGATGAAAGATAATATGAGAAAGAGAGAGAGTGTGTATATATATATATATGACTGAGTCACTTTGCAATGTAAATCAAGTATAATAAAAAAAATTTTTAAAAAGAAGGTATGAAGAATGGATTACATTTAATGGAGGGAAAGGAGAGAATGTCATAGAGTTGGTTTGGGGGTAAAAAAGGAAGGGACAAAATAACATAGATACAGAAAGTTATGAAAAGCTGTGGAAAAGAACCCTGAAAAAGTTTTATTCATAGTCAGAATCAACTAAATTTCGATGGAAGTTACTTAAGTAAATGGCTTTTGTTAAGTAATCTTTTACAAGGCTGGAATTTGCTTTATCTTTCTGTTAAGATGAAGTTTCTTACAGTGCTCCTTTTTGATAACAGATTATGTTTTTCTGTGCCCTTAAGTTACCTGTATTTGTTTCTTCTGAAATTTTCCTGACTGGTTAAAGGAATAAGTACTGTTTCATAGAGACCTATGATCTTGTGTTTTAAAACCCTTTTGAGATTTTTAACAAACTTCCTAAATATTAAAATCTCATTAAAGTTCTTTTCAGTAATTCAGTTCCTGAAACTTAATATGGTATTTTATAATGGATCCTACCTTGTGGTGTATTAAAGGGCACCTGAACCAGAAGGAAAATTCTAGTCAAGATTTTGGCATTCAGATCTGTACATATGGGAATGTCTCTTAAAACTTTTCAGGAGTTCCCATTGTGGCACAGCAGAAACAAATCCTGCTAGGAACCATGAGGTTGTGGGTTCGATCCTTGGCTTCACTTAGTGGGTTAAGGATCCGGCATTGCTCTGGCTGTGGTGTAGGCCGGCAGGTGTAGCTCTAATTAGATCCCTAGCCTGGGAACCTCCATATGCTGCTGGTGTGGCCCTAAAAAGCAAAACCAAAAACGAAAAAAACTTTTCAGAGTTGCTTTTTCTTGTCTGTAAAATAAAGGAGTTGCCCTAAACAAAACGAAAAGACAACCCACAGAATGGGAGAAAATATTTGCAAATGAATCAACTGACAAGGGATTAATCTCCAGAATTTACAAACACCTCCTACAGCTCAATACCAAAGAAACAAACAACCCCATCAAAAAATGGGCAGAGGATCTAGGCAGACAATTCTCCAAAGAAAACATGCAGATGGCAAATCAACACATGAAAAGATGTTCAGCATCACTCCTCATTAGAGAAATGCAAATCAAAACCACCTTACACCACTCAGAATGGCCATCATCAAAAAGTCTACAAACAATAAGTGCTGGAGAGGGTGTGGAGAAAAAGGATCCCTACTACACTGTTGATGGGAACACAAATTGGTGCAACCACTGTGGAAAACAGTATGGAGATTCCTCAGAAAACTCAAAAGAGAATTACCATTTGATCCAGCAATCCCACTCCTGGGCATCTATCCAGAGGAAACCGTGACTCGAAAAGACACATGTACTCCAGTGTTCATTGGAGCACTCTATGCAACAGCCAGGTCATGGAAACAACCTAAATGCCCATCGACAGAGGAGTGGATAGGGAAGCTATGGCACATACACACAATGGAATATTACTCAGCCATTAAAAGGAACGAATTACCAACATTTATAGCAACATGGATGGACCTAGAAATTATCATGCGAAGTGAAACCAGACAATTAGACAGCAACACCCAATGCTACCGCTTACATGTGGAAACTAAAAAGAAACAATGAACTTCTTTGCAGAACAGAGAATGACTCACAGACTTTGGAATACCTTGGTTTTTCAAATAAGACAATCTGGGGGGTGGGGGGATGCACTGTGGGTTTGGGATACAAAATCTATAAAACTAACTTGCGATGATTTATGTACACCTATAATTGAAATAAAATCCGTTAAGTAAAAAAAAAATAAAGGAGTTGGACTAGACATTAATATATGTTCCTTCTGTTTGTTTCCTGGTAGATCTAAAACTCAATATTCTCTGATCCTTTTAGAGTTTATAAATGATTACTGATATTGCCATTCTGGGAATACTAATCATGTTTAATTGGGGGGGTATTTTTATTTATTTATTTTGCTTTTTAGGGCCATACCCGCGGCACATGGAGGTTCCCAAGCTAGGGGTCTAATTGGAGCTGTAGCTGCCGGCCTACACCACAGCCACAGCAACGCAAGATCCAAGCCGCATCTGTGACCTACACCACAGCTCAGGGCAACGCCAGATCCCTAACCCACTGAGCGAGGCCAGGGATTGAACCCGCGACCTCACAGTTCCTAGTCGGATTCGTTTTTGCTGCGCGCCATGAAGGGAACTCCTGGTGGGGGGTGGGGGTTTAGATCGCACCCACAGTATACGGAAGTTCCTGGGCCAGGGACTGAATCTGAGCTCCAGCTGTGACCTACGCCACAGCTGCAGGCCAGAGACGGAACTTGCATCCTGGCACTACACAGATGGTGTGACCCTGTCGCAGCACAGTAGGAACTCCCTAAGTAAGGTCCTTTTAGCCTCCAGTTGCCTCCGGGATGCTTCAAGGAACCCTGAGACATCTCAGAGAGAATGTTACAGTAAGTAGGCTTACCTGGTGTGTAAAATTACTTTGTCAAGTACTGGAGTGATTAGAGGTGACCCTTAGGTGATAGTGTATGGATATTCCAAAACTTCTACAGAATCCCTAACATCTGATGTAATCAAACATAATTCTAGTTATCTTGAATTGTCATGTCACAGAAATATCCAAGTTTCTTGCCAATTGCAATGTACTTAAATATTTAACCATGCTATTTGAAGTTCGGTCCTTTATAGACTACCATTATTTTACACTGATGCTTTTACAAAATGAAGATCTTCAAGAAGACTCAAAAAGGAGTTTTTAAACAAAATTAGGTTTCTGAGAGACTTTAGATAATACCACTGAACTGGATAACAAATGACAATGCTAATGGAAAACCTGATAACTTCATCAAGATCAATGGAAACGAATTACAGGGGACTAAATGAACTGATAAATGTGATTTACAGCTTTATGACATTTTGGGAAATACATTGGCTTTAACCTTTGTTTTCCAGAAAAACCTTTCCTCTTATGCTATGACTTACAACAAGTCGATACGGTACATCTTTGTTGTCAAAGATGTAACACTTTTCCTTTCCTCTCTGCCTGATCCTTCCAGAATTTGGCTTCTCCAGCTGGCTCACCTATGGACTTGATACTTATTACAACTGATTATAACTAGGTATACTAATGTTTGTTTTAATTTGTTGTTTCCAGATGGTTTATGCTTTGTGTCTTCCCCCTGCACTATGACTTGGTCAGTGTTACTGGCGGTATTATTTATCTCCTATTTTATAAGACTGTTGTTTTTTACAACACCCAGTGTGTAACCAGGCCTTCGACAAAAGTGATGATGCTTAAATATCTTGAGGAAATAGATCTCACTCCTGACTCTTACAGAATAACTGTAGTAGTGTGACTCTAGGGATGGGAAGAAACAACACAGGAAAAGATCTCCTGCATCGTAACAGACTAGTGCAACAGAGGATCCAGTCGATCTTTAATTATCAACAGAGCCTGATCCAGAAATCAGCACCTGCACTGTCCTGTCAACAGGAATTTTTGCCTGATCTGAGATGAGCCTCCCAGCGCCATGGGACAAAAATTGGTCATGAAACGTCTCCCACACGTGGGTCAAACTTCAGACAAAGAGAAGGCTCTGAGAAAATACTGCCTGCCATACCAGTACACAAAGGATGTCACAGTCCTCAGTGATGGCAGCCACCTCCAAGGGTGAGCCAGTGAGCCCTGAGGGGACTCAGGAAGGGAAAACACAGCATGCTGGCCCCTGGAGAGCTGAGGAGCACATCCAAGGAATGATTTCAATGAGCGCAGACCTTGCATCTTCCCAGACATAGAAAAGCACTAAATCCCTAACTTGAGAGAGCTAGTTTTCTGTTATTAGCAGTACTGTTTTGTTCTTAGGACCTGCCCTTGTCAATAAACTCCTGTGTATCCCAGCTCCCCCTCAGCTCGCCTCCTTGGAGCAGTTTTCTCAGGGTTACTGCAGAGGCTGCCTCCCGAGCTTAAGTCCTCAGTTTTGTCCACCGAATAAGACTTAACTCTCAACTTTTAGGTTGTGCATCTATTTTTGCAGCTGACAGACACGTGCACCAAGACACATACATACATCCCCAAGATAAAAGCCAAACCAGCTCCCAGAGACTTTGCTTCAGTAGCACAAAGCTAAGGAGTTTCGCACCACTCACCGTCCCTTTCTAAAAACAGTTCAGCTGAAATACCATGCTGTAATTTAGCCATTAGGGGCCGTTTCTACCTGGATCCCAAGGAATACTGTGGCCAAGGAGTGTTACAATAAAATAACAACCTCTTTCTTTACAGGGGAGCATACCTGAAAATGTCCCAGTTTTGTAAAATACACCCAGTGGACTCCAAGAGGGAACAGGGCCCTGATTTCACGTTCTTCTTTCACACAGTCGGGTGTCACCAGAACCAGGCCGACCAGCACGGGCAGGTCGGGGTTACGGCTCCTTAACACTTTAACACGAGGATGGAAAGTTTCCTACCTGCCGTTCCAAGGGCGCAGACCAGCCTTGCTCTCGCAGGGAGGGACTGCAGGTAGTGCCAGATGACCCGGAGACCTCGACCCTGACAGAGAATCCAGTTAAAGTGGCTGAAAGCCAGATGGCCAGGCCCTCTGCCTCCCCACCCCCTAGAAGGGAGATTCCTACCAAGGTCGCCCAGCAGCAGGGGGACACCCGGTGAGGGCACACCTACAGGCCAGGCCCCAAGCCCTCTTCCTTCATCAGTTCAAAGCGCCAGGGGCTGGTGATGCCCGGTTAGCAGCAGGCACACGGGGCCGCCCTGAACGCACAAGCTGGACCTGCTGGACAGGGTCCAAGAGCCGCCACCAGCCACGGGCCGATAGGCCATGGAGTTGGGGAGCACCCACTGGGGATGAGTGCACCATTGGGTTGCTACCAGAAAGTGCCAGTAGGACCTTTGACAGTTTCTTCAGGCCGTATAGTGCAGCCCGGGAGCCCATCTTCAAGGAAACCATAAGAAGCAGATGGACCCTGCAAGTGGCTCTTCGACAGGCCCTGTGGGGACAGAGGAAGCACCTCCAGGACCCGCCTGCAGTGCAACCCAGAGCTGGACCAGGAGAATGAGCAGGTGAGCCTCTGGTGGGCAAGGCCTCCATCCACCCCCGCCCTCCCCTGTGGCCCCTCGCCCCTCGGACGCCTCTCCTTGATGGACCTGGGTTCAGGGCCTTGTACTCACAGCCTGAATGCAGCGGCCCCAGTGAGGCAGCACAGGACGGAGTTCCGAGTTTCTCACATCGTTAAGAGTGATCAGGCAGGACAACTGGACACTGTATAATTTGCTGAAAAAGGGGAGGTTTATTTAGAAAGAGAAATAGGAGTTCCCATCATGGCTCAGTAGAAACTAATCTGACTAGCATCCACGAGGACACAAGTTCGATCCCTGGCCTCACTCAGTGGGTTAAGGATCTGGCATTGACGTGAGCTGTGGTGCAGGTCACAGACATGGCTCAGATCCTGCATTGCTGTGGCTGTGACGAAGGCCGGCGGCTACAGCTCCAATTCGACCCCTAGCCTGGGAACCTCCATATGCTGCAGGTGCAGCCCTAAAAAGAAGACAAAAGAATAAATAAAATAAAAAGAGAAATAAATTGAATAAATAAGCTCTCCCATTAGAGCAGACAGTTAGTAAGACAGAGAATTGAAAGTATCCATGAGGAGTTCCCATTCTGGCTCAGGAGGCTAAGAACCTGACTAGCATCCTTGAGGACACAGGTTCGATCCCTGGCCTCGCTCAGTGGGTTAAGGATCCAGTGTTGCCATTGCTGTGGTGTAGGCCGGCAGCTGCAGCTCTGATTCGACCCCAGCCTGGAAACTTCCATATACTGTGGGTGCGGCCCTAAAAAGAAAGAAATAGGGGGGGGAATGCAGAATGGTGTGGGTATCACTCAAGTTTGTTCATTTCAGGTGAGGTGAAAACCTCACTCATATGACTAAGAAGTGAGTCTGACTATCGGGGGGCGTGGCCCCCTCCCTGCAGTCTAAGCCTCAGCCCCTGTCCATCACACGTAAGCTCCGCCCTGACAGGATGAACCAGGTGAGGCCTGGGACAACAGCCTGGCTGGGGACCCTGAGGAGGCCTGCTGTGCCGTCCTGTCTGCTTTGACCCCGGGGCGGGGGGATGGGGGAGGAGGGGACTCTCTGTGCCAAGGGCAGTCCTGCTTGAACACCTCCGTTCCTCTGCTTTGGTGGAACAGCCCGCCCCCCTTCCCTCCCCCACATCGTGAAGACACATGGGGGACTCATGCATCTGAGGGCACGGTTAATGGGACCACTGAACCCGCCATCTCTGCACAGGAGGCTCCACACAACCAACCGGTGTGACAATGGTGCAGGCAGGAGTGGGGGGACAGGCCACGGGCCCAGGTTCCAGGCAGGCTCCTGTTCAAGCGCAGGAGGCAGACAGAGATCCCAGTTTGGCTTTTTCAAACACTGGACGTGTTTAGCAGATGGTCCAGTGCTCATCCCACCACCTGAACAGCCTGCTGCCGACAACCGCGCGGACAAGGCTGGCTGACCCCTGCCCGCCCCCCACCAGGCCCCAACTCCACATCCGGAGTGTCGCCAGCGGCCGCCAGCCTTACCAAGAGCCCGAGCCAGGATAGTCTCTCGATGTCCCCCCTTTTGAAGTAGACCCCGCACGTGTCCTTCTATGACCCCAAGAGTCGCCACCTGTCCTCTTAAGGACACCACAGCCTCACTCACCATTGCCGCTGGGCAGCTGTCCTGCCGGGGCTTCAGCACCTGGACAGACAGAGCCGCCGCTCCAGCGCTCTGTGTACCGGGACCAGCCAGGGCCTCCGCTTTCTGTGCTGGACACAGTCACCAGCCGCAGCGGTGAATCTGGAGCAGCATGGCCCACTTGTATCCAGGTAAATGGATGGACGGTGCCTCCCTCACAGCGCTGTTTGTGCCAGAAAGTGAGAAAGCCCAGGTGGGAAAGCCACACAGGCCACAGCAGGAACGGCTGGCTGGCCAGGGCAGGGGTGGGGGGGAGCGAGGCCCCACCTGCGAGTCACCTCGGCCCACATCCTTGCACAGGCTGGACGGGCCCACAAAGCTCCCTCGGCTCGGAGGGCATCACCTGTCTGGGCAGCACAGGCCATGGGTGCTGCGTCCTAGGCTGAGAAGGCCCCTCCTGCCCAAAGCCCCTGCCTTCGGGGTCCTCGTGGGAAGCCTGTGTGGGGTACAGGTGGGCCATGTGCCCCGGGGGAACCTGAGTGTTTAAACACCACCTTCCCTGAGATACAGGACGCAGAGACTGCATCTGGGAAGGTCAAAGTCACAGTGAGGGACACATTAAAAATTATGCTAAATACTTCAAACCTTACACTGAGTTTTGAACACATGAAGATTTGCCATCAGGTGGTGTATCTCCAGGTAGGAAACACTCACTGTTGGGCAGGATACTCAGAGAAAGGACTGACATTCTTTTGGGTTCTGTAAACAGCGGTCATTTTATTAATGTTCTGCCCTTTGGAAACAGCCAGCTGCACTCCCACCGCCGGGGGAGGTGGAGAGAGGGCAGCCCAGGGGCTTCTGTGAGGGAGGCAGGGTCTCAGCAGGGCCCCAGCTGGGTCGCTTCTCACAATGACATAACCTGCCCCGCGTACAAAGTCAGAGCACGGGAAGTGGCGCACACCGTTCCGAGGGCACAGGAGCGTGAGGCACGCGGGGTTTCACGACCAGCACTGATGGCTTTCAGATACGCTCAAGGGTACTTTCAGTAAATAGACTCTTCATTTTAACTGCTCACTCGTGGCAAGAATAAGATGTCTGTACATCTGTCAACAGAACTGTGGGCTGGCATGGGCTCTACAACACAGAGAAGGGGGTGCCTGGGACGCCAGGGAGGAGGGCCTGCAGCCAACGGCTCAGAGGGGCCAGGTCCAGCCCAGGGCGCAAAGGGAAAGTGACCACTGCTCTGACCTGACACCTACAGAGAAACACCACCCACAGGGTTAGTGTCTGGCTGGGCACCCACTGGAAACTAGTTAAAAACAGCTCTAAAATCTAGACAAATAGATCACCAATATCCCCCTTGCTGTGTCAGCTGAGCAACAAGGAAATTCCTGTTGGGATGAGCCTCCTGGTGAGAAGCCCCTACCGTCACAAGTCCCAGGTCGCGTCAGTGCCCAGTGCCCGCCACCAGGTGGCGCTGCAGAGCCGTGGCTTATGGTCAACAGAGCTGATTATTTTCCATCTGAAGACAATTCTCTTCAGCCGAACAGAATGGGGCTATTGAGTGACACAAATGGCTCCAGTGTGGCCGGTCCACGAGGTCCCTCCTGGGGTGACCACGCAGACAGGCAAAGCTCCCAGGGACAGGCACAGAGGGCAGTGACATCACCGGGAAGAAAGCTCTCAGAAGGCAAATCCAGGCTGGTGCCCCTGGGAGGGTCAGTCCTCACTGGGCTGGGGTCAGGGTCGCCAGTGGCCGGGGCTACCGCACCTTCTTGGGCGGCACCTGGCCATCGGCGTAGCGGGATGCGAAGTTCCAGTCCGTGGGGTTGAGAAGCTGCTGCGTCTTCTTGTGGGTCCAGTAGGGGTTGAGGATGAGCGTGAGGAGGGCCAGCCCCACCACGAAGAGCGCCAGGTGTGGCCAGAAGAGGCTGCGGGCCAGGTGGTCCCAGTGGCCCAGGCACACCCACCACATGTGGTAGGTGAGAACCATGCGACAGTGGAACAGGTGCACCATTACCCACTGGTTCAGCCTCCAGAGCAGCGAGTCCGAGTGGCCGGCCTGCGGGCAGAGCGGGGTCAGTGGACACGGACTTGGTCCCCTAGGATGGGCCACCGCCCCTTCCCAGACCCCGACGCCCACTCCTGCCCCCCGCCCCCACTCCCTGATGCCCCCTAAACTGAAGCTCAACCCCTTCCCTCCTCACTATACTCTCTCTACCGCAAATCTGCACATTTCAAGTTAACTGGGTATAAAGCTGAGGGCACACGGGTCGTTGCAGACCAAACCCCAAACCCCAGGGGCAGGGTGCTTGGAGAGTAGCTTAGGATGAGATGTGCTCCCTCATTTATTTTGACCATAGAAGCCCTTCCATACAAGCCAAAATGGACATTCCTTAAAATAATTCACACTCAAACGAGTTTCCAATAGTCATAGCTAAAACCAAACAGGGAACTCAAAAGTGGTGCAGAGCAGATGGTGGACACTGAAGTGGGACTCGTGGCAAAGACCTGGTCAGCACCAGGATGGGGGAACCAAGACGTCCTGCACCAGGACAGTTCAGCAGCAGGACGTCTGCACCTCTCAGACCAGGTTGCTATGCACACCGGCCTCTCCCGGTCCCTCTGCCCAGCACAGGCTGGGGCATCCTGGGCACCTCCCAGCCCTGAACCCGTCCCCAGAGTGGGGACACGTCCTGCGCCCCTCCCTGGGTGAGCACATGTGCTGCACTTGCAGGAGGAAACACAGCAGTGGGGGAGGGGCTCAGGTAACGTAAGCATCCTTTATGGTAGAAAAGGATACAGTTACGTCTGGTTTAAAAGTGGCAGGCAATTCAGACTTTTTACGAGGTTATTTTTGAGCAAGTCCACAGTACTTCAATAGATTAGTTCCTTTTTTTTTTTAAGGCCGCACCTGTGGCATATGGAAGTTCCTGGGCTAGGGGTCAAATCGGAGCTACATCTGAGACCTACACCACAGCTCACGGCAACACTGGATACTTAACCCGCTGAGCAGGGCCAGGGATCGAACCTGCATCCTCATGGATACTAGTCAAGATTAGTTTCCGCTGAGCCACCATGGGAACTCCCCTTGTTTTTCTATTTCAAGACCATCCCTGGGTCATTGGCTCCATTGCTTCTCACTTCTTTCTCAGAGCTCTGGCACATTCTTGTGACACCACGAGGTTAGGGTTCCTTTCTTTCTTTCTCAGGATGTTGTCGCTGCAGAGGTGCGCTTGCCATGTCCCCTTGGGGGCTCCACAGGCAGCGGCAGTGAGGCCGCCCCTGGTTCCAGCCTCACCTGGGCAGCCTGGTGACAAGCCCCGCCTGCTCTCACTGTCCCGCCTTCCTGGCCGCATGGCAACTTTGTGGGCGCTCGCTGGCTCCTGTCCTGCCAGCAAAGCTGATGTGGGTGGAGGCGGTGGCCGGGGCTGTGGATGGCTCAGCACAGAGCAGACAAAAGCCACGGCTGCCTGCCCTTCCCTGGGGGTGGGTGGGGAGGAGCCCGTGGACCCCCCCAGAAACGCTGCTGGGCTCTCTGGCGGGATTTCTCCTGGATGATGAGTCAGGAGGATGGGAGAGGCGTCTGCTTAGTCTAAAGCACAGATGCCAATACAGTCACGGAGAACTGGGCAAAGATGTTCCAGATCTGGCAACACTGAAGTGAAGTCAAATGATGTACCTGGGCTTAAAGGAATAGTCGAAGGATGATCACTGAGGTCAAGGGAACACACCTGAGGAAAGTGCGCCATCAACAAAGATGGAAATGTAAAAATAAAGTACCAGAGAGAAATCAAGGAGCCGAGGAACATAACAACTGAACTGAAAAACTCACTAGGAAGGTGACCAGAGTGACCTACTGCAGCGATCTGAGTCAATGCAGTCCTCTCAGTATTTGTGACAGAAACAGAAAAAGCAATCTAAAATTCATACGAAACCACAAAAGACCCCAATTAGCCAAAACCAGTTTGAGAAAGAAGAACAAAGCTGGAGGTACCATGCTTCCTGATTTCAAACTCTATTACAAAACTAGAGAAATCAAAACTGCATGAACTAGTAGTTCCTGTTGTGGTGCAACAGTAAAGAACCTAACTAGTATCCATGAGGATGTGGGTTTGATTCCTGGACTCGCTCAGTGGCTTAAGGATCTGGCATGGTCGTGAGCTGTGGTATAAGCAGGAAGCTCTAGCTCCAATTCAACCTCTAGCCTGGGAACTTCCAATGCCATGGGTGCAGCCCTAAAAAGCAAAAAACAGAAAGAAAAAAAAAAAAAGAAAACTTGCATGAACTGACAGTCAGATACACAGACCAATGGAAAATCACAGAGAGCTCAGAAAACATCCACATATATATGGTCAACTGATCTTCAAAAGGGAACCAAAAACAGCAGAAACAGGGTAGTCCTTTCAATTAAAGTTGCTGGGAAAACTGGACATCTACATGCAAAAGGATGGAACTGAACCCTTATCTCACACTTTACACAATCAGCTTGGAATGGACTGAAGGTTTAAATGTAAGACCCAGGAGTTCCTGTCGTGGCTCAGTGGTTAACAAAACCAACTAGGAAACATGAGGTTGTGGGTTCAATCCCTGGCCTCGCTCAGTGGGCTAAGGACCCGGCATTGCCGTGAGCTGTGGTGTAGGTTGCAGACGCGACTCGGATCCTGCGTTGCTGTGGCTGTGGCGTAGGCCAGCAGCTACAGCTCGTTAGACCCCTAGCCTGGGAACCTCCATATGCCGCGGGTGCGGCCCTAGATAAGGCAAAAACACACACACACACACACACACACACACACACACACACAAAAAGGTAAGACCCAAAGCTCCTAAAAGAAAACAAAGGGGAGAGCTTCATGGCATTGGTTTTTGACAAATTCATGAATATGACACCAAAAGCACAGGCAATAGAAACAAAAATAAGCAACGGGGACAACATCACACTAAAAAGCTTCTTCACAACACTGGAAATAACAGAGTGAAAAGATAAAAATGTTTGCAAACTATATATTAAGAGATTAATCTTGAACATATATAAACAACTACAACTCAATAGTAAAAAACAACAAAGAATCAGATTTTAAAATGAGCTAAGGACTTGAAGAGTTTTCCAAAGAAGACATACAAATGGCCAACAGATACATGAAAAGATGCTTAATATCACCAGTCATCAGCGACATGCAGTTTTTTTTTTTTTTTTGGTCTTTTTAGGACTGCACCTGTGGCATATGGAGGTTCCCAGGCTACGGGTTGAATCAGTGCTGTAGCCACTGGCCTATGCCAGAGCCACAGCAACGCCAGATCCGAGCCGCGTCTGCAACCTACACCACAGCGCAAGGCAATGCTGGATCCTTAACCCACTGAGCGATGCCAGGGATCGAACCTGCAACCTCATAGCTCCTAGTCAGATTCGTTTCTGCTGCACCACGACGGGAACTCCCAGGGACATGCAGATTAAAATCACAATGGAACATCATCGAAAATCAAAACCAAGTGCTAGTGAAGATGTGGAGAAACTGGAACTCTGCACTGCTGGTGGGGATAAAAAATAGTGCAGCAAGATTCCCACTAGGGCGCAGTGGACTAAGGGTCTGGCATTGACACGGTTGTGGTGTAGGTCGCAGCTGCAACTCAGATTTGATCCCTGGTCAGGAACTTCAATATGTTATAGGTGTGGCAAAAAAATAATAAAATGGTGCAGCTGCTGTGGAAAACAGTCTGGGGGGGGTGGGTTATCTTCTAAAAATAAAACTATCTTATGATCTAACAATCCCACTCCTGAATATTTATCCAAAGGAACTAAAGTCAGGATCTGGAAAAGATATTACTGGCCCAAGTTCACTGCAGCACTATTCACAATAAGTAAGACATGAAACAACCTTAAATGGCCACTGATGGAGGAGTGGATAAGGAAGATGTGCTTTACACATGATGGAAACTGCTGAGCCTGAGCAAAGAAGGAAACGCTTCAACATTCAACAACATGGACGGACCAGGAGGACACTCACTCGGTGAAATAAATCAGAAACAGAGGATAAATACTACTTGATTTCACTCATAGGAGGGACCTGAAAGAGTCCAATTCACAGAATCAAAGGGTGGATGGCGGCTGCCAGGGGATGGACGGGGGAAATGGCAAGTTACTGATCAGCAGGCATGAAGTTTTGATCACGCAAGACGAGGAAGTTCCTGAGACCTCCCCAGAACCCATCCCCATGCCGACAGTGAGGCACCGTGCGCCCAAGGGCAGGCGAGGGGAACCTTAGGTTATGTATAAAATACACGAAATTTGAATTTAAGAAGATATGTACATTGACATATATTACTTTGGTTTTTGCAAAAGCATATGAAAGAAAGAAAAATCCAGTTCTCTGGGGCTTATAAATACTGTCCTGTGAGCCAGACACAAGACCACTGAGCCTTCTTGAGCGGTGGGGCTGGAAGCCTGAAAGAGTTGTTTAAAATTAATAAGACCGAGTTCCACCAAAATGACCTGAATGCTCTAGGCCAGTTGCTGGTACTTCTACAGGAGAGGCCACAAGGACCAGAAACACAGGCACTAACTTAGTCCTTCACCTCCTGCTGCCAAGGAACCCAGACCGTCCAGGGACACTCACCTTCAGGAGCATCCAGGAGGCGCAGGTGAAGGGCGTACTCATCTCCAGGAGCAGCGTGATCATAGCCAGATAGTGGCCAGCCTGGAGGTTGACCACAGAGCCCAGAAACCCAAGGAAAGCGAAGAGGTGGTGGGTGGCCAAGAACCAGTCGAACGTGCGGAAGAACATGTTGGACAGGTGAACCGAGACGTTTTCAAAGAAGAAGAACCCGGTCGCCGTGGTGATGTGGAACCAGCACCAGTTCTGCTGACCGAGTGCTTTGTCAGCATGGAGCACGGGGTCCAGCAGCAGAGCCCACAGCCCCGCTGCCGTGCTCTGGACGCCAAAGACCGCACGCGTGGCAGCCAGGTTCCAGAAGACCTTCTCTCTGGCCGCCAGGGAGCGGTAGGTGGCATTCAGGGCAGATGACAGCTGGTGGCAGACCACGAAGACGCCTAGGTAGAAGGCGAAGCCAGCGACCGCCAGTGCCAAGCGGACCTTCCAGGACACATAGTCCAGGTCAAAGACACTGTCTGCCGGGCTGCCCGCACCCCCAAGGCTCATGGTGCTGGGTCCTGTCTGATGGTCCCACACTGTGCCTGGTCTCAGAAAGAGCGATCAGGGCCACGGCTTCTGGGATCCTCATGCGACCGTCTTCGATCTGGATAAAGAAAAGAGTCAAGAGCTGCAGGGTGAATGCCCTAAAACAGAGTGTGAAACAGGCCAACAGGTCTGCACCTCATGCTGGTCCACAGCCAGAGACACACACACAGCAAGGAAACATCCGAGGATAGGATGGGAGAACAAGTGGCTTAAAGACGGAGCGGGCAGGCATGGACACAGACTCAGGAGGATGTCCCACGAGGCAGTGGTGACGTCCACAATTCTCCAGGACAAAGCACAAGGAGAGGATTACATGCTTCCAGTACCTGAGGTGGCCAGGGTTTGCCTCCTCTCAGCACGGTGGGCGGCCCCGTGCTGGATGATGACAGCTCTGAGAGGGCAGGGCCACAGTGCTGTCTGTCCCATGTCCCCACTGGGTCCGGCCCAGGCCCACCCCCACAGCTGTTCAGGGCCCCAGACACGGACCTCCTGGGGGAGGGGCTTGAGGCCGAGTCCACATGGCTACAACTAACTCAGTGCTTTGGGGTCACCTCCACTCACTGGACCACGAGCTGGAAGACCAACACCTGGGCAGAGCGCTGGCAGCCTGCGACCCTTCAGAGCACAGCCCACGGCCAGTCTGAGGACGCAGATAATGTCCACAGATGTTACATGTACGACCACACATGTACCACAAACTATAAAGGAACGGCTGTGACCATCAACTCCCACCTCTGATGACATCACAGAATCAGGACACAGTCACACAGCTGTTTTCCTGTTTCTCCACAACACTCCCACTCCCTGCGAGGGCGACTGTGCAGGGCCACCAAGAATTCTACCGCACGGCCCCACGGCATTTCTGCACCCGAAGAGCTCACACAGTGGGCCCATGACACCAAGACTCCAGCTTACCGACACGCCTTGAAATGCACTTGAACTCAGTCTGAACACAGATCAAGTGTAACGCAAGAAGAGGCTGCAAGAGTGCTTGGCTCTGTGTGTCCATGTGCTTATACGCGTGCTTATGCATATATGTGTGCATATATGTGTGCATGTGCAAACACATATAAATATACAGGTACTGATTACACACATGTACTTATATGCATGTGTACATGTGCAAATGTACGTATGCGTGCCTGTGTTTACATGTTGTGCTTATATTTACGTGCATGCATATATGTATGAGTGTGTGCATATAAACATGTGTGTACATGTACATGTCCACTGTGCGTACACATACACACACACAAAATTTGTCAATTGCGATGCTCTGACCGCCCCTCCCAGCCAGCAGCTCTCCCGCAACACATGCCAACCACCAGCCAGGCCAGGTCTCCTCTGCCCCCAGCCCCCAGAAGGTGACATTTCTCTGCCCGAATCCCACAGGCCAGGTGCCAGGCGGCTCAGGACACCCCTGTCACCCAGAGCCCAACAAAACCATTAAAGCCGGACAGTGTTACCGGTTTCCCCTGCCCTGGAGACCCCAGTAAAGGCTGGAGCATCAACACCCCCGTGTCCTGCCTTCTGCCCCCCCACCCCTGGCGCTTCCCCAAGTGGCCCGGTCCCAGGACCCGGGTGCATTAATGAGCTAGTTTCCCCCATGGGGCTGCTTCCCTCTGGCCCACAGCGCAGACCCCGTGAGGGTGACAGGAGGTTTCACCCGGGGAGGGGAGGATTTTTGTCTTGGGTAGAAGGGCAGCATCACCACAAGACCTCAACCCCATCAAGAGGGTCTGCTGCAAAGTGTAAACTCTGCCGAAATGCTGACGCCTCCTGAAACTTCTCATCCTTTTCCACACGGCCCTCACGAGGTCTGGGCAACAGTTCCCATTTTGCATGCTTGCATCAGTCTGCTCTGGGCCCAGCCACCTAGCTCCCGTGGAACTTCTGCCTTGCACTGGGAGAGTCCCTGCGACTCTGAAAAGCTCCGTCGGAGCTCGCGGCGGGTGGGGGTGGGAGGGCTGGTCCAGGCACCCTTTCAGGAAGGACTGGGGGTAAGGGGGACTTCAGGGCTTTGGGACCAAAGAATCGAGAACAGAACAGCGGGTTCTGATCCGGGTTCCACTGTTTACGAGCTAAGGAAACAGGAGCCCAGCGCCTGACCACAGGGATGACCACCAGCCATCAGTACTGTGGGGTGGGAGGGCGGTACCAACAGAAGCATCTACGTCAGGCACGTTCAGTTAGGCTACTTGATATGCTAAATGGGGAACAGTGTGTTTCCAATTTAGGAATGAGAGCCTCAAATCAGGACGTGACTCGGTGGGGCCCTGGACGGAAACATGATCAGGACCTCGGAGCTCTGGTCCGGGTGCATTAAATCGCTGCAGGTCTGCCTGTTTTCCCACCTCACTGTGGAGTCTGCCCACGCTGGGGCTGCCTCCAGACTCCCGCTCCACTGCCCTGGAGCACCCAGGTACCCAGGCATGACCTCCAGCTCCCTTGCTGAAGGCTTTGTGACTGAGGAGGGGTGGTGCAGTGGCCTCCTTGTCCTACACCAGGCACACCTGAATGCCTACAAGGGGTTTCCTGTGTGCTGTGGGTAGTTTTTATTTTTTTGCTTTTTAGGGCCCCACCTGCAACCTATGGAAGCTCCCAGGCTAGGAGCTGAATCGGAGCTGCAGCTGCCGGCCTACACCACAGCCACAGCAACATTAGATCCAAGCTGTGTCTGTGACCTACACTGCCGCTCACAGCAAAGCCGGATCCTTAATCAACTGAGAGAGACCAGGGATCGAACCAGCATCCTCATGGATACTAGTCAGGTTCGTTACCAGAGCCTTGACAGGAACTCCTGGATTTAAATGTCAGTCAGGACTTCCCGTCATGGCTCAGCCATTACTGAACCCGACCAGTAACCATGAGGTTGCGGGCTGGATCCCTGGCCAAGCCCAGTGGGTTAAGGATCTGGCATTGCTGTGAGCTGTGGTGTAGGTCACAGACTCAGCTCGCATCCCATGTTGCTATTTTATAGGCTGGCAGCTGTAGCTCCAATTTGAGCCCTGGCCTAGAAACCTCCATATGCCATGGGAACAGCCCTAAAAAGACAAAAAATAAATAAATTACTTAATGTCAGACAGGTTTAAAAAAAAAAAAAACTGATTATCCTGGAGAGAAATCCTAAAAACAGACCACCACACACCCTGCTTCTCCATCGCCCCTCTTCGACCTCCCTGCTCCCTATCAAGCAGCACATGGGGTCCTGGGGGTGCAGCAGGGGGGGCTGAGAGGGGGTGGAAGGTGGAAAAGCGAGGCTGCACGCAAGCGCCCACTCAACAGCTGCCAAGGACGCGGGAGAGACTAGAACACGGATGCCCGACCTGGGTCCGCCTGCTTCTGAAGTGCGTGCTTGGGACAAGGGTGCAGGGGCGGGACGCAGAGCCGAGGCCCAAGAGGGGAGGGCGGCAGGGGTGGTGCCAGCTTTCCAGGCAGTAATGGGGGACTGGCTCCCAGAACCCAGAAATCGAGGACAAAACACCAGCCTTTCAAATTCTCCCAACAGAGAAAGCTCAGACTGGCTTCTGGGTCCACAACACTTCAAGGTAACCTTTCTGAAGGCAGTGTTTTATCTAAAGAAATAAATGCAGATAGATTAAGGTCCAACACTTCACCAAAGACTCAAGTGGGCCAGAGCAGAGGCAGGGACCGTCCCCCTCCGCCCAGGGCCATCAAGGAACAGAAACAACTCCCTATAAAAACCCAGCACTTGTCACCCTTTAAGCCCTATTCCGATCTCTGTTCTAACCCTCCTGGTTAAACCCCCTCCCAAAGCGCTGCTGCACAGAGGTTCTAGGTCCAACCTGTCCCCATGGGTCTCAGGGACACAAGAGTGAGCTGATCCACCTGAGGCGTGAGGGGTCGGGGCCAGGCCTTGGGTGGCAGGCTCTGCAGGGACGAGCGGAGGCGCTGTTGCCTTCGAATAGGTGGCAACCCCAGGGTGCGGCAGGCCTTGCTCTGGATACAGCACAGACCAGGAGGGTGGCAGAGCCCCAGTGCCCACTCACCTTGACCACACCCCTCTCCTTCCCTGGCACAGGGGACCCTGGAGTCACCCTGTCCCGCTGCTGGGGGCTTGCTTCCCCCCAAGCCCCAGACCAAAAGCTTCTTGTCACCTGGGGCCACTGTTGCCTTCCCTGACAGAGCCGTAGACCCATGAGCACTGACACCCCTGTTCCTTCAGTCCTGGCGGCTTCAAAACCTACCACCTCAGGACCTCGGAGGTCGAGGCCATGAGGGAGGTGACTCCTTAGGGGGAGGGGAGGCCCTGTCCCCTGACTCCACAGGTCCCATTTTCTGTAAGAAAGATCTATTTACAAAATTCCTCTCATTCTTTCTTGTATAAGGTTTAGTGGTTTCAGCTATTCTATTGCACCGGACCAGGCATTTTTTTTGGAAATTTATTAGAGTGTCAGACCCAGCACTGCAGTAGCCAGGCAGCCTGAACCCCAGGATGGGACTCTGACCACCAGGGCCCTCCCAGTTCTGACAAAGAGGCATCTATGAGGCCTTCTGATCACTGGTGGCTAAACTGATACAAGAGTTGGAAATGTTGCCAAAAAAAGAGAAGAGAGCATGCTGTTTTATGTTACTGCTGAATTGCTGAGGGTTCACTTGACTTTCCAGGAGAGATAACAGCAGGATTGCCTCAGACTTCAGTCTCTGCAGTTAACCTGGCAACAATGACAAGGCGCAAAAACTCTCCTCTTGGCCCACAGAAGGTAAAATCCCGAAGGCTGTGGTTCACTGCCCTCCAGCGGCATCCTTGCTCCGTCAGTTAATGCAAACAGACATGTGTTCCTTGTCAGCCGGACAGATGTTTCTAATATTTTGAGAGTTAACTTCAACAGTTTGTAAACATTTTTTCCAAAATTAAAAGAAACAACATGCTCAATAAGCAAAATTTGGAAAATATAAACCAGCATAAAAATACAAAATTAAAACCCAGTAATTCCACTAACCAGCTCTAAGCATTGTTACTATATGGAGCGGCGGGGGATTGCTGGGTCAATCCTTTTGCCAAATGTGAGCTCTTTTTTTTTTTTTTTTTTCATGGAAAGCACACATGCTGCCTTTCACCAATTCTTTCCTTTCAGCATAATGTTCACAGTTCTCTTGGAAACCCTTTTCCCGAGGGAGTCTGTGCACAGACCACCCTGCAGTGGACACCTCCGAAGCCACCCCGGGAAATTACTGCTCAGCTCTAATGACCAGGGATAAGACGCTCGGCGTCCAGTCCCTCAGCGTACAAGGCCTGGGCTCTCGGAAGGGGCTGAGCTCTCTGCTAGGCCAGACGGATGAACCCCTGCCACCTCGACCGGGGCTGGTTTCCACTCCGCTCGGACCGAGCCCCCACCCGACTCATCGCTGTACGGGAGGAACCAGCCCCTGCTCCACGGCTCACCTGTCGACCGTGCGGCCAGACCGACCTGAACCCTGCCCGGCTCAACTGCAGGCGGCGCGACCCGGCCACTTCCCGGCTTACCTGCGGAGGGGGCGACCGCACACCTGTCCGGCCCACATGGGCCGGAAGACCTGACCCTTGCCCTGCTCACCTGCGGACCGGGCGGCAGGACCAGCTCCACGGCCCACAGTCAGCCCGGGCCGCCAAGCATGCAGGCCGGACGCGGTCGTGCAGGGCTCCTCCACGCGCGAACTGGGGGTTCTGCGATCCGACAGGAGAAGCAGACGAGACGTGCAAACCCGCCGACGCCCGGCACCCACCCGTGCAAACTTGGGTCACGACCCGCGCCCCCGCCGCCGCGCCTGCGCAGTCGGGGCGGGGGGGAAAACCTATCGCAGCCGGAAGCTACCAAGGGCGCAGCTACGATGGGGGGAGCGTGGGCTGTACCACACCCGGGGGGGGGGCCGTAACTTGGGAGCCGGGCCGAATCTCCACTAGCCGCCCCGCCTCAGGGCCTGTACAGTGAGCTGGCACGGGACGCGCCTCTCCCGCCCCAGGTCGACCCTTCCGAAGCAGAGCTAAACGAGGAATGGGTCGTCCGAGTCGATTCCGAGCTCGCAGGTGTCCGGGAGGCCCCCAGGAGAGCGCCGTTCCGCGACGCCTCTGAACCCACCGCCCTTGTGGAAGACCCTAGGAGATCCCTTGTGATCTCGCGGAGCCCCCAGAAGCCTGGCTCCCCTTCCCGGCGGTGATAATGGTCCAGCCCAGCCCGCGCTCCTGCAGAGGCCAGCCCGGGGTCACAGCGCCTGGGAACGAGCCTCAGGTGCAGTTTCGCTTCGCCTGCCCCGTGGCCATGGGCAGGTGACCCGGCTCCCGTCATCTCTGCTCCCACCACACTGACCCTGCAATCAGAATATGCATCTGTGAACTGGAAAGGATCACAGCGCCGGCTGGTGCCCCGGGGGGATTCCGCGTTAGGACCCGGAGCAGGCTGCGTGACTCACCTGTCCGCAGACTGTAAAAAAGGCCATAGTTGTGTGACAGCTTATGAAGCAGCCTGAGGTCCTCTCAGTCTCCCCAGGAGGTGGGCGCGTCCTGCGGGAGGGGCGAGGTCTCCTGGGCTTCACCAGCCCCCCAGGGTAGCCCCTGTGCAGGGCGCCCGCGAGGTGCCGCTGGGGGCCTAGAGTTGGGGGTTCACTCGTGGGTGTAGATGCCAGGATCCAGACAGCCTGAAGCAACCTCCCCAGGCTTGAGTCAGGCAGCCCAAGGCTCCACATCCACCAGCTGAAATTACCTGCTTGAGCCCCAACCTCAGGTGTGCGTGTAGACGCACACCTGGCCCAAGCCGGCCTGATGCTCACTGTCCCCCCAGACTGGCCCTCCCCTGAATCTCACCCTGAACCTTCTTTCTTTCCTGCACTTATCACCGCTGGACACTTTGTATTTTCATGGGTTTGTTTTAGCTATTTTTTGTGTCTTCTGACTAAAATGTTAGCGGCATGGTAGGAGGATGTGGTCCTGTCACTCCTGTATCCCCAGCACCTGGGAACGTGCCTGGTACATCACCGGTGACTGATTCATGCACACCTGCTGAAAGAACGCATAAAATCACACGGAAAGTCTCTTTCCTCCCTGCACCCACCCTGGACTGACCACATCAGAGACATACAGTAAATGTACTGAGTTGGATTAAAAACGACAGCCCCGGAGACTCACCTCTTCTGATTTTCTGATTCTCATCAAGATTTGGGCTAAATCCTGAGTCTCCTGTAAATACAGAGATCAAATGCTCACCATGCCGCCACTTCCCCAGTCACTGCTCTCACTCTTGGTGTCCTCTGTGCCTGCCGTGACAAGGCCCACCTTGCAAACAAGGAACTGGGCTCAGAAAGGTGAGGTGGTGACCTGATTAGCGTGCTGGCAGTAAATTCCTTGGCTTGGGTTAAAACGTTCAAGGATTGTTTTTCTGCTCTGCTACCTTTATTTTTCTTTTAATTTAATTTTAATTTTATTATTTTATTTTATATTTTAGGCCACACTTGTGGCATTTGGAGGTTCCCAAGCTAGGGGTCTAATTGGAGCAGTAGCCGCCAGCTTATGCCACAGCCACAGCAATGCCAGATCCAAGCTGCATCTGCAGCTCACAGCAACACTGGATCCTAAATCCACTAAGCAAGGCCAGGGATCGAACCCATGTCCTCATGAATACTAGTTGGATTCGTTAATCACTGAGCCATAACAGGAATTCCCTGCTCTGCTACCTTTAAAATATTGTGATAAAAGCAAGCATTTTTTCAAAAATTACAGGTATAACTGGTGATCAATAGCCCAGTGGAATGGAGAAGGTTTTGAACGAAATGCACCCCAATTCCTGCTCGGGCACTGTCACCCCAAATGAGGCACAAATGAGTGAGGTTAAGTGACTTCT
This sequence comes from Catagonus wagneri, assembly GCA_004024745.2. Lineage (NCBI taxonomy): Eukaryota > Metazoa > Chordata > Mammalia > Artiodactyla > Tayassuidae > Catagonus > Catagonus wagneri. Next base: position 32,325,344 of record PVHT020000521.1, on the reverse strand, counting down.
GCTTCCTGCTTCCCACAGATGGTCAAGAGGAGCCTGAGCTTTGGAATTTTACACCTGAGGACTTGGAAAAGAGGACTGAAATCTTGTTGTAGAGGAGGTGGCCAGGGATGACATCTTTTTTTTTTTGATTGTATAAGAAATACACGCTCACTGTTTAATTAAGAAAAAGACAGGGGAATACTCGTTGTGGCATAGTGGAAATGAATCCGACTAGGAACCATGAGGTTTCATGTTCAATCCTTGGCCTTGCTCAGAGGCTTAAGGATCTGGCGTTGCTGTGAGCTGTGGTGTAGGTCGCAGACGTGGCTCGGGTCCTGCGTTGCTGTGGCTGTGGCGTAGGCCGGCAGCTGTAGCTCCGATTCGACCCCTAGCCTGGGAACCTCCATATGCCACAGGTGCGGCCCTAAAAAGCAAAAAAAAAGAAAAGAAAAAGACAGGAGTTCTGACTGTGGCGCAGTGGGTTAAGAATATGATTGCATGGAGCTCCCATTGTGGCTCAGGGGAAATGAATCTGACTAGGAACCATGAGGTTGCAGGTTCAATCCCTGGCCTCGCTCAGTGAGTTAAGGATCTGGAGTTGTCTTGAGCTGTGGTGTAGGTTGCAGACGCAGCTCGGATATCGCGTTGCTGTGTCTGCGGTGTAGGCCAGCAGCTGTAGCTCCGATTAGACCCCTAGCCTGGGAACCTTCACATGCTGTGGGTGCGGCCCTAAAAATGACAAAAGACAAAAAAAAAAAAAAAAGAATATGATTGCAGTGGCTCAGGTTGCAGCTGTGGCGCAGATTCAGTCTTTGGCCCAGGAACTTCCATATGCCACAAGTGTGGCCATAAAAATAAATAAAGGAAAAGGACAGGTTATAAAAGACATTACGGAAGGGTAGTATGATTTCTAGTCTCTGCTTGTTTCTAAAAACCAAGCAACACAACTGTATCCTCAGTGGGTCAGTGAGGGAAGGGTCTCTCCAGCGTTTTTTTTTAGGCCGAGCCCACAGCATGTGGAAGTTCCCATGCCAGGGATCAAACCAGTGCCTTAACCACTAGGCCGCCAGGGAGCTCCCTCCCCCCCAGTTTTAAACCGGGTGTTTCTTGGAGTTCCCTGGTAGCTCGGTGGGTTAAGGATCCGGGATTGTCACTGCAGTGGCACGGGTTCAGTCCCTGGCCCAGGAACTTCCATGTGCCCTAGCCACAGCAAAAAGCCAACTAAACAAACAAAAAAACCAGGTGTTTCTCAAAAGGAATGCAGCTGATTTGGGAGCAGGGATGTACCCACACTGGGCTTCCAAACCACAGTTTAAGGCACTGGAACCAGGCTCACCACCTGGGGACAGTGAGTCAGGAATGAGGCCGGAGTGCTCTTGGATTTTTCAGTGCCAGTATCAGGGTCTCCCAGACCCACACCAGTTGGGCTTCTCTCTGTCCTCAAGGGTTAACCGTGGGTCTGTCCTTGAACACAGTCCTACTTTAGCAAAATCCCCCACCCCGGATATCTGATCACATTCCTCACCCCATCCTCCGCATTTTATCACCTGGGCCTGCCTTCAGCGAGAATCCTGCTGAGTCTGTCCAGCGAGGACGCCACTGGCCTTGTTTCCTCCCAGTCCTTTCCCGTCCACCACCACTCCAGACACACATCCTGCCCCTTGGCTGTGTTGGGAGGTCAGCACAGTCTCCCTTCCCCACTGCAGGGCCCCGTGGTGCTGGGCCCTACACCCATCTGGGTGGTACTCTGAATAACAGCTGCCTCATATGCTGTAACAGGTTTCAAGAACCTTTTAACAACTGACAAAATGAAAACTTCCTGGAAGGAAAAAAAGCTTTTATCATAGACAAGTATATGTTAGAACCATTTGCCTCTATGAGTATTCATTATATCCATTTCTTGATCTGAAAACCAGATTTTTGAACCACAAAGCACGATGGCTTGCATCCAAGAGTCTCAAAACGTGCTCAGGTCTTGGGCTGGGATCTTGATCTTTCTTGCCAGGTGTTTGCTCCCACTGGCTTTGTGACCTTGGAAGAGTTGATTAACCTCTCTGAGCCACAACCATGAAAAGATGAGATTGCTCTAAAGTCTCTTTCAGCATCAAGGCTTCGGCTAGGTGAATGTTAGCTGAGCCAGGCCAGGGTTCTCTCTGTTGCAAATGATGACCTTGAAGCTAATAATGGCTGTAATTATCTTGACTCACAAAGAATCCTTAAACATATCACCATCACAACCGGTTTGAAAAATGCTTCGAGGAGGTTAAGTTGGTTCAGGGGCTGCAGAGCCAGATTGCCCGTGGGTCATCCAAAGTCTTTGGCTTGACAACCCCCTGCAGGGTCAACTTTGGACATTTCTGGTTTCCAAGCTGGTGGAGGTGGGGCGGAGGCAGCCAGGCAGAAAGCCGCACCCCCCCCCCAGGCCGGTTCTGCAGGGTCAGCAGCATCTGACTCATGGTCACAAGCCTTGGAGTGTGTGGGGGCCCGAATCTGGGGCTGGGCTGGGGAGCCTGCCCTGTAGCTACTGGGGCGCAGGGGCGCCAGTAATTCCTGCAGGTTTCGAGAAACACTTGTAGTGAGTCCCAGGGGTGAGATTCGTGCCTGGCCTTCCTGCCCCTCTGTCACTGGGAGGACAGCTGGGAGCCCCGCCCCAGCCTCCCCATTGGCCTGGGTGGCCTTCCTTTCTAGAAGAAATGTCAGCAGTGCTGGGCTGGAAGGGGAAGTGCCCCAGTTCCAAACTGTGACTGCAGGGAGGCACTGTACTCCCTTCAGATGGCCCTTTCCTTCCCCCAAACTGGCTGGTTCAGCTCCATTGTCAGGACTGGTACCCTTGGTGTCAGGTGACCAGGAGAGCCAAGTGCAAATTTGAGCAGTTCTTTTTTTGTCTTTTTTTTTGTCCTTTTATGGCCATACCCGCAGCATGTGGAAGTTCCCAGGCTAGGGTCGAATCAGAGCTGTATCCGCCGGCCTACACCACAGCTCACGGCAACCCCAGATCCTTAACCCACTGAGCGAGGCCAGGGATCAAACCCGCAACCTCATGTTTCCTAGTAGGCTTCATTTCCGCTGAGCCGCGACAAGAACTCCGAGCAGTTCTGAGTTCTTATCCAGAGAGAGATTAATTCCCTTGATCTTTCCCCTCAGTTACTATTTTAGGAACAAATTCACAGGCTCCAAACTCCCCCCATACCCTGAAACAAAGCACAATATGACACATAAATCAAATACACGGGCATATGAATGAAAAGGGAATTCAAGTTTTCTAAAATGTCAGGTAGGATGTTGTAAGGTAGGCAGATCCAAAAAGTAACACATTGGAGTTCCCGTCGTGGCTCAGCCATAACAAACCTGACTAGAATCCATGAGGACGCAAGTTCAATCCCTGGCCTCGCTCAGTCGGTTAAGGATCCAGCATTGCCATGATCTGTGGTGCAGGTCGCAGAAGCGGCTCGGATTTGGTGTTGCTGTGGCTGTGGCTGTGGCGTAGGCCGGCAGGTGTGGCTCCGATTCAACCCCTAGCCTGGGAACCTCCATATGCCGCAGACGTGGCTCCAAGAAGACAAAAAAAGAAAAAAAAAGAAAGTAACACACTAAGATGGCACATCCATGAAATCGCCAAAGAAAAGCTCACCCGAGAGTTTTCTTTCCAGTTGTCCTCCCAGTGTCTGCGCCGTCAGTAGAGACAAGGTTGTGACTCAGATCAGCTGACCAGAAACCACAAACTGCAATTAGGAAATACTCCCAATTCTCACGCCCTTCTCTGTAAAGCCCCTGAGCCAATGTAGTGGTGAAGGAGCTGGACTCCAGCGCTCTGCAGAGCACCGCAGCCTGAAGGCCACCAGTAATGAGATAGTCGCCAGCCTCCCAGGGCCTTCTCTGCTCCGGAAGGCCAGGGCAGAGCTTCTCTGGTCTGAGTAATTACTGGGGGGGCGTGGCGTGCCTTGCAAAGAAGGTCTGAGTCACTGTGCAGGACAGGAAGGGTTAACACGAGGGCCACAGGACGCCCACGCACCACGCGAGAGAGCCGTGGTCACACCCCGTGTGGGTCTGGCACCACCTCCAAAGCCCAGCCCTGCTGGCAAACCTGTTCAGGGTAAGTCGTTTCAAAGGACGGAGAGGCGACACACTGAGAACCAGGCCTCCAGTGGGTCCAACACGCGACGGTCTTGCCTCCACCAGGGGAAGCGCCCCACGTTGTGGTCATGTCAGAGCCACGTTCCTAGAACAGCAGCGAGGATGGGGCCGCTTTACTTTGCACACCGCCAGCTGGTCTTCTGTTCTTTCTACCAATAAACAGTAACCATGAAAATCCATCAGCTTCTCACCCCCAGGTAGCTGGGAGCGAACTTCTTACTTAAGAAAATTTACTTAAGTTAATTTACTTAAAATAATAGAACAATTTACTTAAGAAAATAATAGATTGGTTTGTGCTTGCGTTTACAAATATCAAGAGAAGAGAAGGGACTAAACTTAGGGTGGTCACTATATCATGGGAAACAATAACACCGCTCCCCCCTCAGTTAACGCTTTAGCTTATTTAGTGTTTCGTAAAACTTTTTTTAAGCATGTGCTCCCAGAATGTTAATTCAAGTAAGCAAGTAAACACAGCTCTTTCAGTTAAGCCTGGTTCACTTTGAAGGGAGAAGAGAGATTGCTCTAATATAGACTGCGTTCTTTTTTTTTTTTTGTCTTTTTGCCTTATCTAGAGCCGCACCCGTGGCATATGGAGGTTCCCAGGCTAGGGGTCTAACAGGAGCTGGAGCTGCCGGCCTTCGCCACAGCCACAGCAACGCGGGATCCGAGCCGCATCTGCAACCTACACCACAGCTCACGGCAACGCTGGATCCTTAACCCACTGAGCAAGGCCAGGGATCGAACCCGCAACCTCATGGTTCTTAGTCGGATTCATTAACCACTGAGCCACGAAGGGAACTCCAGACTGCGTTCTTTTTAAAAAATGTGGGGTACAGTTGATTTACAAAGTTGTATTAGCTTTAGGTTTACAGCCAAAAACCAAAACCAAAAACCCAAAGCACCCAATTGTAAATTCTGTTCATAGAACATCTTGGGGTCTGACAAGTGCCCCTGTGAGGCTCTCACCCGTGCGGGGGGCGCTCTGCTGGACAGGTCGCAGGTTTCGGTGTGAGGTTACCATGTGAGCGCAGCTGCCCCTGGGCCCAGGGAGCGCACCTGGCAGGCCCTGAGTCAGTGCCCACGACATGCCGGGGAGGCCACGCTGGGATGGACACCGGAGGTGAGGATTCAGCATCCTTGCTGCTTCCCACGCACTCACTCCTGGTCCAGAAGAGGAGACACCTCCCCCATGTAGCCAGGAAGCCTGCTGTAGCTGATGCGTGTGCCCCCAAATGACTGAGCTGCAGCCTCAGGATTTCACCTTTGGGTCATTTAACTTCTGCACCATGGCCTTGGAAAATAAAGAATTTGTGGAAGTTTAGGTGGATTCCAAACATCCGTAGAATTTACTTTTTTTTTTTTTTTGGTCTTTTTGTCATTTTAGGGCCGTACCCGCGGCATATGGAGGTTCCCAGGCTAGGGGTCTAACAGGAGCTGGAGCTGCCAGCCTTCACCACAGCCACAGCAACGCCAGATCCTAGCCACGTCTGTAACCTACACCACAGCTCACGGCAACGCCGGATCCTTAACCCACTGAGCGAGGCCAGGGATCAAACCCGCAACCTTATGGTTCCTAGTCGGATTCGTTTCTGCTGAGCCACGATGGGAACTCTGGAATTTACATTTTACGTGAAAACATTTCATAAATGGGCTCATTGAGCTGGTTGTGAACTCACCCAGGGGGCCAGCCAGGAAGCCAAGTCCACCTGGCGCTAGTTCTGCAGGGTCAGCAGGGACTGACTTAAGAGTCACAAGCCTGGGGGCCTCCCTGCTCTGGGGCTGGGCTGGGGAACCTGCTGTGTGGCTGTTGGGGGCAGGGAAGGATGTAATTCCTACAGCACTTGTAGTGAGTCCCAGGGGTGAGATTCCTGCCTGGCTTTCCTGCCCCTCTGTCTCTGGGAGGACAGCTGGGAGCCCCGCCCCGGTCTCCTTTCCTCTCCCAGTTGGCCTGGGTGAAGGTTCTCTTCCTTTGGGGTGGAACGGGGGTGGGGGGGAAGGTTGGGGTGCGTGCCAGCGAAAGGAGAAGCCAAAGCACAGGCCTGGAGCTTTCCTGAGAACACGGTGGCTGCAGCACTTACTGCTGGGACCTGGGAACAGGGGCAGGGAGCCTCCTTATTGTGGCTGGAAAGTCAGGAATGTCACTGTGTTTTGGTCAAGCTTCGGTTCAGTGGGTCGGTGCCCTGTAGGCTGGGCCCACCCCAGAGTGACCACAGCCAAGGCCCTGTCACAGTCACCCTGGAAAAAAACTGGAGTTGGGTGTGACAAACTTTGGTTTTATTTGGCAGAAAGTATTAGGTTGGGGGCCTGCTCTGTGACATTCTTACGTGACAAACGCGAAACCATCAGACCTAAGATTCAAACTTCTTTGAGTATCACAACCCCAACAGAGCAGGACAGGCGGCCGCGGCCTGACATCCATCACCTAGAGCCCCTTCCAACATCCCCTCCAGAAGCCAGATCAGGAGCAGAGTTTCCGACCGCATTCTTCCTGAACAGATGACCAGCCACAGAGCCCCTGCCGGGAGCCAAGTCGTTGAGCAGCTTGTTTCCGTCACCTCCTGCCCACCCCCGGGCACGGGTCTGTCCTCCTGGACGAGAAGGACAATGGTGCCTTGTGTGACTGTCATTAATGCCGCCTGTGTGCCAGTGAGGCTGTGTGGCTTTTCTGGAGCCTTTTTCCTCCTGACCTATTAGGGGACGTGTGATGCTCACCAGCCACCCTGCACTTTGCTCCCTCTGTGCCCCTGTGTTAGAGGCCAAGGTCACTCAGCATCTGATCCAGTGAGTCTTGCTTCCACGCCTCCCCGTCACCCGGACGACACCTTCTCCCAGGAAGTGCCCTCCCCCCACAGGCCAGGTCACCTCTGCTTCCTCCTGACCTTTACCCTGTATTTGACCTTCACCCCCTGGGCCATTCCCAGGACCCCCGCTGGTCATCACGCAGGTGGGGCGGCTGCCCTCCTGCGTCACCCGCGCCCCCACCACAGCAGTGCGAGTCTCTGTCCTGGTGACTGTGCCCTGTGTCCGCCTGGCTGCGCTGGGACCGCATCTCTCCCTTCCCCCAAAGAACGGCTCCAAGTTCCTGTTGGCGGGAGGAAATCGGAGTAGAAAGCGGAAGGCGGAAGCCACCGCTCACACGCTGTCACTGTCAACTCACTGAGAATCACTTGGAAGCCCCGGCTCGCCCTGTCCAGAGCCTCTTACACAAGAGCTTTGCAGGTCCCACCTGCAGGGAGTCTTGGAGCTCTGGGCAGAGAAAGGGGAGAAGTGGGAAATCAGGCCGTCAGGTGGGGGCAGGTGCCCGCGAAAGGACAGGACACACGACACCGGGCTCCCAGGATAGAATCATTCCGTTGGAGTGGCTGCCAGACCAGGGATGGTGGACGGTCACCCTGCAGGTCCGGGGCTCAGGGGGGCTCGTCTGATTCGCCCTGTCTGTCTGCCGTCTGTCTACCCATCATCCACCTATAGCCATCGTCGTCATCCTTATCATCTAACCGACCACGCTCACACCCACTTCTTCTCAGTGCAACACCACGGCTGTGCGCCAGCCTTCCCCATCTCGGCGACTCCTCCTCCAGCAGGACAGAACGGACACACCTTACCTCGGTGTACTTTGTCACTGTGGTACAATACACGTAACGGTACCATCTTAACCATGCTTAAGGGCCCAGCTCGGTGGCATGAAGCCCATTCACACTGCTGTGCAACCGTTACCGCCATCACCTCCAGAACCTTCCATCGTCCCTCACTCCCACCCTTCTCGCCCAGCCCCTGGCAAACACAGAACCTCCAAGCATTTTGCTTCGTTCCCACTGCTGGGCGCCTCCAGGCCCACCCGGGAGGAAGAGGAAGGGGCGCCTGGAGGGAGGACAGTGCACTGCGGAGCGTGCCCACCCCTGCCGCTGGGGTGCCAGCCCCCAGGCTGGGAGATGCTGGGGCTCCCCAACCCCCCACCTCCCACAGCCCCGGAGCAGAGGGTCCGGCGGGGCAGCAGCTCTCCAGCTGTGTGTGGGGGGGCACAGTACCTTCTGGCTCCTCAGTTCCTGAGTGAGGTGCCCTGGAGGCCGTTCCTGCTCTCGGTGCCACCTGAGGCTTCTCCCTCTGCCTTTGTTTCCCGGTTGACCCCGTCGCCAGCGGCAACTGCAGTCTCTTCACCCAGCTGGGTGTCCCAGGTGCTCCATCCTGTGGCTTCACGTCTGACTGGTGGCTAAGGGTGTCGTGGCCCATTTTCTCCTTCTCTTCTTGCAGGACGAATTACCAGCATGTTCCACTGACATGCCTTGCCCCTCGGCCCAGCAGCTCCCACGCTCTGCTCTGTTTCACATCCCGTTTCCTCCACAGCCCCTTCCCTCGTCACCCCCTCTGATGTGTGTAAGTTGCCGCAGAGTCCTCATTTTTGGTCATTACCTTTTTTCTCTCTAGAACTTCTACTTGATTACATATATGATTTTCCATCTGCTCTGAACACAGAGGCATGTGTGAGTGTACATATATATATATTTTTTGGGGGGGTATATTTTTAATGGCATTAACTCATAACTCCAACTTCTGGAAGGCCCAGGGAACTGTTTCTATTGTTTGTTCTTATCTCTTGGTTTTTGCTGGGATTGTCTCTGCCACATACTTTTGAATTGAGTGTTGATTATTGTATTTGAGAAAAGTGTAGAGCTGATCTGAGCCTGGACGTTTTATGCTCAGGGAGCACCTCCTTCCCCCTGGATCACATGCCGGGACAAATCCTCTTAATCCAGCCATGGGGGTGGGGGGTGGGGCTGGCTTTGCGTTTAGAACCTGAACTGGAAGTTATTGTGTACCCTTGGTTCAACACCCCTAGAGAAATGTGAGCTCAGAGCCCAACATCCTCAAGGCTGGGGCGGCAAGTAAGTCAGTGAAAAGTCAGCCCCCAGTCCCGCAGTTGGATTCCTAGGGTGAGGGGCACGGCTCTCAGATGTGGAGGAGGTTTTGGGTGGGGAGGGGACTCCCAGAACCCGCTGGGAGGGGTAAGGTCCCACGGGAGTGGGGGTCACTGAGCTTTCTCCCCTACTTTAAGGTCCAGCACAATGCCTTATAAATTTTACTTTTTCTTCTTCTACAAGAACAAATGAAGCAACCAAATTAGAGTGGGGAGTGGTCCTTGTTGATCTCCAGCCTTGAGACCCAGGGTGGGCTGGGAACTGGGTGCTACCCCAACTTCCCATTTTGTGCCTAAATCAGTCCACCCCCCCAACGCCTCTCCCCTTTTTCCTTTCTTCCCCTGATGTGTAGAATGATTACAGCGTTTGAAACATGAGGGTGGACTGGAGATAATAAAAATTTATGAGTTGGGAGTTCTCATCGTGGCTCAGTGGTAACAAAACTGACTAGTATCCATGAGGACACAGGTTTGATCCCTGGCCTAGCTCAGTGGGTTAAGGATCCAGTGTTGCTGAGCTGTGGTGTAGGCCACAGATGTGGCTAGGATCTGGCTTGGCTGTGGTGCAGGCTGGCGGCTGCAGCTCCAATTCGACCCCTAGAACTTCCATATGCCATGGGTGTGGCCCTAAAAAGACCACAAAAAAGGGAAAGAAAGTTTGTGAGTTAAAACAAGAATTAAATCTGTAGGAGTTCCCTCTGTGGTGCAGTGGGTTAAGGATCCAGCCTGGCTGTAGCTGTGGCTTGGATTTGATCCCTGGCCAGGAACTTCCATATGCTATCAGTGTGGCCAAGAAAAAGAATTTAAGTCTGTAAAATATGTAACCCACAAACTACTGTGGAAAACTCCTAGACTAGCTTTGGCAGTGTATGTGCCTGATTCACCTCTATGGTCTACACTGCCTTCTCCCCAGAGATGTTCTGTTTGCAGCAAGAGTAAGAGGGCTGTTCATGGAGGGGACCTCTGTGGGGCGGACACTGCTGTCCACTGTCCTGCTGTCGAAGTCACCTTATGTACCTAAGATGGAGCAGGGACATCCTTCATGCCTTTGGGAAACAAACATAGCCTAGCACTCTCCCCAAGCGGAGTTCCCATCATGGCAAAGCAGAAAGGAATCTGATTAGGAACCACAAGTTTGTGGGTTCGATCCCTGGCCTCACTCAGTGGGTTAACAATCTGGTGTTGCCGTGAGCTGTGGGGTAGGTCGCAGATGCGGCTCAGACCCTGTGTTGCTGTGGCTGTGGTGTACGCTGGCAGTTGTAGCTCTAATTTGACCCCTAGCCTAGGAACCTCCATATGCCATGGGTGCAGCCCTAAAAAGCAAAAAAAAAAAAAAAAAAAAAAGCTTATGCCAAGCACCTGAGGTTTTTCAGATAGTTTCCTTGTTTCTCATAATTCCTGAAAAACATATTCTTTCACAAATATATCTCTTCTAGGAAAGGTCAAGGCATATTAACCTAGAAGATCCCTAGGACTATGCTGAAATCTCCTGACGCCTGCTCCGATGACTAGACTTCTCCAAAAGGAAGAAGAAGGTACGCCTGCCCCAACCTGGTTCTTATCTAGAGCCTTGTTTCTCTCAAGACTTTGAAATGTCCCTCAGTTCTTCCCCGAGGGAGGGCACAGTCCTTAAGTCATACGCTTGCTATGGCTCCCTTTGCCCAGCAAAACAATAAAATCACTCTTTTCTATTTCACCCAAAACTCTGTCTCCATGTTTCAAACGATGAGCAGAGGCCGCTTTTCAGCAACACAGTGTCAAACTACGTATTTTGTGCACAAGACATTCCTGATTAGAAGCAACAGTTACTGGTTGATTTTGACTGGGGATTAAAATAAAAGATCTGTCATTTCCTACTGTACCGTATGGTTTGCATTTTCTTGTTAATCAGCATGGGGTTTGATTTCTGAGCCTTTCCTGTTAGTTCAGAGAACTGCCAATTACAGAACATGATCCTTATTTCACGTTTACCAGGGAGGCTGTAAGTTTGTGACAGCCTGTAACAAACTGCTTATACTTTAAAATGTAATGTCATTTACCAGTCCTTGTTTACTCAACATCCTTGAATAAATATCGAAACAAAAAATCACAGTGGCTTTTTGTGTTTGCTCACTGAAAACTGAGTTTCACGGCCTTTAGAGGGGAGCTGGGGTTGCTGCTGCCCTCTGGTGGACGATCACTGTGCTGCATCGCTCTTCCCCTGCATCCTGTGCATCCAAGTTCAGTGCCTGGAGCCAGGAAAATTCCCAGAAACCCTAAGGAGCTGTCGCTGAAGTTGCTGGCCATGCGCAGCCCCTTATTACGCATTAACGCACAAAGCAGATTTGCGGGGTGTGCATTACTTAACTCAAATGGAGACACCTGTCCTGTCTCTTTGTGGTTATTATGGGTGTTGGTCAAATGCAAAACTTCTGGATCAGAAAACTCTCTACTCCCCACACAGGGAATGCCGTGACCACTGGGGTGCGGCTCCTTTACCCGACTCCCTAGGGGACGTGCAAGGTGGCAGGTGGTGCTACGTGTGCTGGGTGGCAGCACAGCTGTGGAGCAGTGACTTTGGGGACCCTGGTCTCAGCAGCCTGGTGCTCTGGCCTTGCACGTGTGCTGGGAATGACTCAACCCAAAAGCCACATCTGGCCTCACCTTGGAAGCTTCCACCAGTCCTGCTTCAAGTAGAGATAACCTGATGATACTTCCTGGGGAATCACTGTGGGCTGAAGACTGTGAAAGGCTCTGCAACTTTGCTTGGTCTAATATTGTATGAAACCATCGTCTTCTTTGAATACAATTAAAATAAGATCTTGGAGTTCCCGCTGTGGATTAGCAGGTTAAGGACCTGATGTCTCTGTGAGGATTTGGGTTCGATCCCTGGCCCTCCTCAGTGGGTTAAGGACTGCATTGCCGTGAGCTGCGGTGTAGGTTGCAGACATGGCTGGGTCCTGCGTTGCTGTGGCTGTTTGTGTAGGCCAGCAGCTACAGCTCCAATTTGACTCCTGGCCCGGGAACTTCCAGATGCCACAGGTACAGCTGTAAAAAGAGAAAAACAAGACAAAAAAAAAAAAAAACAAAAACTAAACTCTTCTTATTGATAAACATTTGAAGTATTTCCTAAGTTTTTACAAAACTACAGGTCCATTATCCTTGGTGAGCACCGGATGGCCTAGGAAGGATGAACGTGGAGAATTTGGGGGCAGAACAGAAGGTCAAAGTCATCAAAGTCTAATGTCCATGAGGGAAAGTCACGTGTGAGTAAAGAGCTGTGTCCAGGGACTCTCTGTCCCTCATGGTGTAGGGGGTTTGCTGGCTCAGGGCCAGCTGACTCAGTCTGCACACAAAGACTGGCCACCCTCTGTGGCTCAGGTCACAGCAGCCTCAATCCTGGCAGTAACTGCAGGATGGAAATCATGGGGAAAGTGGGGTTTGAAACAGAGGAAAGGCGGTGGACGAGATGGAATAAAGAAGCTATCACTGGATTGTGTCGCTCAGCACAGGCATCTAGTATCTTGGCAGTTTCAGAGCAAAGTCTCCAGCTGGGAAGATGCCCCCCAGGACCGTCCCCCCTCCTGCAAGCCAGGTGTGCCCTGACTGCTGTTTCTGGGGCCATTCCTCAGACCCAGGTGGGTATCTGCAACCTTGAGGGTGAGGCAGGTCTCTCTCTTTAGCATTGTCTATGACACCAGGGTCCCCAAGGTCACTGTTCCCCAGCTGTGCTGCCCGCCTAGCACACCTGCCAGCACCTGCCACCTTGCAGGTCCCCTAGGAAGCTGAGTAAAGGAGCCACACCCCAGTGCTCACGACGTTCCCTATGTGGGCAGTAAAGGGCTTTTCTGATCCAGAAGTTTCACATTTGACCAGCACCCACACTAGTTACCAGCTTGCAAGCAAAGCAAAACAAACCCTGTGACCCATCACAGACTCAAAACTGTTTTGGAGAAAATCTGTCTGGTAGGTGAACATAGTGCCAGATCCATGGCACTTTCTCTTTAAAAAAACAAAGCAAAACAAAAACCAAAAAACAAAACTACCATATTTCCAGCACGGTGCTCCGACCTAAATGCTGTCCACCAAATATTTATTGAATCCATGAATGATCACTAGAGATAGAGGAGCCGGATCAATTCATTCCTTCATCTGGTGGCTCACAGGTACATGTGAGGCTCTTGTCAATTATATTCAGTGTCGTGGGGCCTGAGCTGCAAGGAGGCATTCAATATATTTCTTGTTCTCAAAGGCTCACATCAAATCCAACACCAGTAAGCAAATGCATCTCGCTCAGGGCGACACAGTAATGGACGCAGGCTGAGCATCATTTTGGGAGCAGAACGAAGAAAGTGATTGGCTCACTTGGGAGGGAGGCTCTCAGAGGCGATGGCTGGAGTTGGGAAAGTTCAGGAGGGCAGGCAAGAGGTGTTCTCATCAGGGTGAAAGGCAGATGCAGGGGCAGAGCCAGACCAGGTGGGCCTGGATCTGGGGACTGCCGGTCATTTGCTGCAGCTGGGAAATCCGTGCACAGTGGGCTATGGGAAGAGACTCATGGAGGCGGGGTATGAGTATAAAATTGAATTTCTCACACTCTAAACTGTAGTGATGTCATGAGATCCTTTGAAAATGGATTTTCTTTGGCACTGGACTCTAGTTGTTTGGGGGAAGTCCATGAGTCAATTTTAAACAACCACAAAAGCTGTAGGGAGCACTCCCAGGAACTCACGGGGGTGACTGTGGGCTGTTTGGATGCCACAGCTTGAAGCCGGGGTCCACAGTCTTCGCTCCTTTCCCCCGCCGCACCTGTGCCTTGCACTGCACTTAATTAAGAAGTAACAACTCTTTGCACATATTAGGTGATGACTCACAAAACAAAAATAAACAGAAATAAGGAGCAGAAATCTTTCCAATGGCCTTTTTTCCACAGGCAATTCATTTAAAACTTTGAATAATGGAAAATAAGCTGAAAACATTTAGATGGTTATGTCTGACTTTCTGATTATTGCTTCTTGCTTTGACGCTGTTGGTTTTCCTTAATAGGCAATTGGGGGAAGCATTTGGGTTTACAGAAAGATGGAGTGGGAAGTAGAGCTCCCGTGTAACTCTTCAAACACCCCCCTGGTTACACCACTGTAAATCCCCTCAACAGTGGGTGTTATGGGACAAACCAGTATTAGTCCACTTAAAACGAGTATCATCGAACCACACGCTTGTACTGACCCTGGGAAAACAGCGTTAAACCATAAGAAAGCATAATGTTTTCAATGAAATGCCAAGTAAATTAAAACTTTCATGGAAGGATAACGGGGTTAAAAAAGAAAAATGCATAAAGTTTCTTTTTGCTAGTTCTGGATGTGTTGGAGAAAGACAGGGTGAGAGAAGGCTCAGATCCTGGAGATGTGTTCTCAATTATTCAGAAATGGTTTCTCTAAACTGCAAGCGTGTGAATCGTGACTGTTCTAAGGTGAGACCAGCCGGAAGGATTCCTCAGCAGGCTGCTTCCCCACCGGCCGAGCTCGGTACTCACCAGCTCCAGGCCGTTCTCCACCGAAGGCGCACAACTCGCTGAGAGCGGTTAGCTGAGACTTCCCGGTGCCGACTGTCACCAGAGACCTTCCCCTTACCTGGGCGCCGCCAGCGACTCACCTGGAAACCTCTGCGGCCGGAGCAGGTTGGGGGGGGGGTGTCGTGCGGAAGGAGGCAGGAAGCGCGTCCCGGTGAACACAGGCAGGGCAGCTGGGCCAGGCTTCTGCCCCTGGACCTCTGGTCCTGCTTCCTGGGGCAGGGAGGAGCCCAGACGGGGAGCTGCCTCCAGTGACGTCGTCCTGGGAAAGTTCAGGCCCCGGCGCGGGGGGCGCAGAGGCCGGAGCAAGCAGCTTTCGCAGCAAGCAGCGAGGCAGACCCGCCACAGGAGGAGCAGGACGGGCCAGCGCCCTGGTGCTGCTCGGAGCTGCCGGCAACTCCGAGCCACCTGGGATCTCCAGGGGCGGGGCGGGGCGGCCTGAGCCGGCACCCTGCTTGCCGGTCTGCGCTGCAGCCTCAGCACCCACCTTTACTGCCTCCTCTCCCTGCAAATGAGAACCTAAAGCAGGCATTAACTAAATGCTGCAGGGTTTACTAGCTTTAACCTCTTTTCAATCTGTGCCGTGTTTACGGACGTGTGACATCTGTAGCCTCAATAATAAACGTCCATCTCTTCTTAGTGGATGGAGACCTTGCGGTCACCTCAGCAAATACCCGTGCACTGGGGGAACGTGCGTCGTTCTAGGCGTAAGACTCTTTGGTCTGTTATCAGAGTTTTGAAAATAATGCGAGAATTCACTCCAATAAAAAGTAAACATCACTTTTCTCAAAAAATTTAATTGCAGAACTATTTACAGGAGGTGAACATCAGCAATACAGAAATCAAAGGAGAGAGGAATTTTCATAGAAGAGTTACGGAGAAAATGGAGAGCACGGTTTTCTTATAATCAGCTGAGAGTGAAAAAAAGGGAAGAAAAGAACCCAAATAACACAATCCTTAAATGCGTTAAAGTAATGAGTGACATTCTAAGTTACTGACAGGAAGAAAGAAACTGTGGTGTACATTCAGAGTAGGTATCCTGCATGCTACGCAAGAGAATTTAGCAAAAGAACCAGAAAAGCATGGGAAAGAGGATTACATAAAAGAGCTGAATTCCAGCAAAGAGTTAACTCTGTACAGATGTGGAATATTTGGCACTCTGTTCACCCTCATTGTGGATATGATTTCATATGTATATATATATTATATATATATATATTTGTATACTTTTTTTTAAACATTAACTAAACAGCTAGTTTCCTGGTTCTAACATTCCTTGAATTTCTGTAGGAGGCATTTGATTTAGTTCTTAGGCCACACCTGGGCGTTTTGGCATGTGACATGGGAGGGGGGTGACATGGGGGGACGGACTGGTCCCCAGCAGGGACGACCTCAGGGGAGGAAAGTGACAGCACTTGAAGATAAGGGTTTCAAAGTAGCTGAGGATGCTCTGCTGGCGAGGGGACACCTTGCTGAATTCGGCAAACCAGGTAAGGTGGAGGGAGAGAGAGACGTACATGCTGAGCCCTTTTAAAGTGATGTGAACTTACAAAGTGACTGGGGCTGGGCCAGGGACAGGGCCGGGGGCGGGGCGGTCAAAGAGCAGATAGGGGGCGTCAAGGGACTGCACACAGCCTCGGAGCTCGCTTCCCACGTGTTCGCCAACACAACCAACATCCTCTCTCTCCCGAAAGACACGCAACCCACCTGGCGGAACCTCTCCTTCACTGCCACCTCTCCTCCACTGAGTACACGAAAGCCTGGACCCCCGAGGCTTTCAGTTTCGGAATAAGCACCCATGATGAAGAGTCACATAAAATCTAAGAAAGTGGGAGGTAAACCTCTGTTACTTTAGTGTGTGCATATACAAAATCTTTTAAAAAGTAGTGTTGTTGCAGGTAACTGACATTTCCTCTGCAAAGAAGTCTTCGGTCAAGCATTTAGCTTGAAACTCAAAATAATTTCTTTTGAATGCTGGATAAAAACGCCAGGGTTAGGACAGCAATTCATAAAATTATGCCGATTTTTTTCTCACTGTTGTAAGGATGAAGGATGGCGGTTTCTTGCAGCATTCTCAGGGACCACTTCCACCTTCTCTGAAGTGTCAAATGGGCAAATTCTTTAAGCCAGAGCAGGAGCGGCCGACCTCATGTGCCTTTAGCAACTGCGGTCAGTGTGTCAGACTCTGTCCTGGATGTTCTCCCACGGGCTCGGTTTTCTGCTTCCTAATTCTTTTCTGATTTGTCATTTGAATGTTTAACTTGGCATCTCCTCACTTCATCTCAGATGCAGTAGAGCTTAAGCAATGGTGAACGTCACCTCATGCTGGTTGGTGCCTCATTCTTGTTCCTGGAAACATCTAGAAACACTTGCTGTCAAAGCCGGAAGACATAGAGAGACACCCGCTGTGGTCATCGCATCTCCAAGCTGTCAAGAAGCTCGTTTGGCCGTGTCCCCAACAGCTTTCCCAGGAGCGGACACTGCATCTCTTGGTCCTGAGCATCTTCGATCTGACTGGACTTTGGTCAGCATCCCACACACGGAAGGGGTGGTGGGCAGCATTCACAAGAACTGATACTGACTCCAGGGAGCTCAAAGAACTGATACTGACTCCTTCGCTGTCAACTGTCTTCCCTGGGAGGATGACAGGGACGGGTGAAAACTGCACAGGCGGTGGCTGATGTAGGAACACAGGCTGGGCTGCTCCACGAGTCGGCCCAGGAACCCGGGCTTCTCATTGGATTCCAGGACCCTCTGCAGCCACTCTGTGCTAATGAGTGCTTCCCTTAAAGTGTAAAAGGGCACCTTTCCCAGCATTGTGTCCATTGCCCACACTTCGACTACCAACAGAGTGGGAGTGACAAGGTGGACCTCTTGCTGTGAAGCCACAGGGCTCCAGTGTGACCTGATGCCATGAGTTTTATGACAAAAGTGCAGGGAGCTAAGTGAAGCATCTCTGTTGCTGTCGCCCCTGTGGCTAAATGGACCTACCAACTGGCAGCTGCTACATTCTTGCTCGCTTATGCTTGAGGTTTTCTATTTTCACATTTTGGAACCCTGTATTTGACCAAAACTTCCAAGCAAGTGTAAACAAATATGCAGATAAAAACAAAAGAGAACCTCAGGATGGTCCAAGGGGTTACTGTCTGAAAACCACTGTTTTCAACTAAATGGTGAAGATGATAAATTTGTAGCAAAAAAGGAAAAAAAGAGGGATTCGGGTGTTGAGAAGAATGGAAATGCCTGGGAAACACATATAAGTGAAAGATGTAGAATTGAGCCACTCTGCCCGTTTCTGGGAGATGTGGCAGCAATGTCCCACTTTTTGGAAGGGTGGGGTCATGCCTCCCTGGCGGAGGTTCCCCTCTCCTGGACCAGGCGCTGTGACTCTGGCCAGCCCCGGGTGCTCAAGGTCCTAGACTGACTCCAGACGAAGTGGAGTCATATGGGACTCCTGCCATCCGGGGTCCTGGGAACCGACAGAACTCCAAGCCTGGCTGGCGGCTCTTCCACACGAAAGCAGCTCAGGCTCAGGCGTTGGCCGCGTCTCCTTGATGCTCCAGAGCTTCCAGGACCCCAGGCACTCGAGTCCGTCCGATGTGACCCAGTTGCTGCTGAGAGGAGCAGGCTTTGGTGGAGACCATCATTCCTTTCTACCCCCCTGCTCACCCCGAGAGGTTGGCCCAGACCAGGGAGCCGCTTCGAGGAGCCCGCAGTCCGGAGTCGCTACGGGCACTTGGACCACATGTCTGTAGTGTGACCTCCTTTCCTTTCCATCAGAGTCCACCCCAGATGGGGGGGTGGAGGGGGCATCTGAGGCTGGAGTGGGTCTGAGTGAAGGCAGGGTGGGGTCTCTGAACCAGTGTGATGGAGACAGTGGCAGCTCAGCATGGTACTGGGAAAGGCAACTAGGAACACAGACCCCGAGAAGTGACCACCCCACCCGTGTGCTCTAAAACCGCATCTTGTCATCAATTTGCCCACGGCTAGAGCAGCCAGCAGGGAGTCCCTCTACTTTGAGGGTCACCAACTTGGTGGCTTTTTTTTTTTTTAAAGAGGGGATCTTAAATGTAATCTGCTTTTTCTGTAATCATTCACTTTTCTATTTAATTCTGGAAGTCTTTAGTATCGATCTTGAGGTGAAAACATCGACAACATTTCCTTTTAAACAAAAATGTAATTTTTTGGTATCAGACAACAGTTCGATTCTTCACACCCCATTCTGGGATGGTTATACAAATTTGCAGAGGAAAAAAATGGTAACAATCGTGACTGATAGCATCTACTTTTGCGTTAAACACAACGATTGTGGATGAAGGCGTACAAGATGAATAACACAGAAAGTGGGCTTGTACACAAGTGATATGTGCCTTTCTGGAGTTTTGTTAAACTTCAGGATCCTGTTGCTTACACTTGTATTCTGACTTGGAAAAGCTAATGTGGACCTTCTGCATGGCAAAGCCAACTTGCTGACTGTGGGGAAAACGATTTCTAAAGGGAGTAGGAGTTAGGGGCTGGGTTTTCAGGAAGCAGTGTCAGTGCTCACGGAGAACACCATGCTCTCTTTCAACCGTTTTGTTCACAGAACATTGTGCATTATCGTTTTCAACCTTATTCTCGACTTTCCTGACACTCTCGTCGTCAGGTTATACCCATGATATGAAATGACGGCACTGCAGCTCTGTGCTGCGCCTATTCGATGAGCGGCTGTGATTAGTGAGTGGGACAGGCTGACACAAGGATTATGAACGGTTTTGTCTTTCTCTACAACACGTAAACGTGGCTTATCGCCTGCAGTTCACGATAGGGGACAGGGGCACGTGAGGAAGGGTATATTGCACTCGGTGACCTTCCATCAGACCCAGCTGCTCGCATCGGCCCCACCCACGCACAACCTTCTTTGGAACAATGGGGAGCAGACAGGGGTTCCCGCACGCTCCCCACTTCGCATCAACAGCCTATGTCAGATTGAGCTGTAGGTGACTTTGCTCACCTAGGGATGGTTTAGGTGAAGACTTTGGGGGATTTTAGTAAAAATGAGTATACAAAACAGAAAGGAAATTAACCCCAATCCAGTGACTACTTTTAAGTCAGGATCAGAATCTGGGATCTCAGATGAATACTCATTGTCTCGTTTTTTCTTTTGTTGGGATGTATTCTGTACAAGTTCAAGGGAATGAGATTAAGCCCACTGGCTTCCAGGGGACACACACAGGAGGGGCTGGCAAGCACATATGCATTTTACTTTTCCCTTTATGAAAGACCGCATGCCGACTTTTCTGTGGTTATTTCTAAAGAGCCGTTCATCTTAAACAATACATCATTTTTAAAGCTAAAATGCCAATGGGTGCAAATACATATTTTTAACATAGTATAGTGACTACGGGAAGAAGCATAGTTATTATATAGTACTGGGGATTTACCTACTTGTTTAGGTAGAAAAAAATCTTAGAACACTCTAGGGGAAATAGGTTTCATTTATAGAAGAATATTTCAGGGATTTTCTCCTTTTTTGCATTTTTCAAGGATATACATTCGTACTGATTTTTGCTTCCAAATATATTTTAAGGCTGTTTGGTAAGCTATATACCAGATATGAGGTTCAGTTTTCAGGGTTTTGTTCCTACAGGGAATTCTTAACTACTCAGCTTTAAAAAAGTAAAACTCTGAAGCTAAACATGCTAAACATCATCTGTGCTCCTACGAACCCCATGCTTCGTGGAATGTGGGATATGAGGAAATGGAAAAGCCACGCCCAGCTGCGAGAGGACCTCTCAGAAGGCTCTCCTTTGTCCTCAGGTTGCAGGGGAGCTGGGTGCGTTTTAAAGTGCAAGTCAAGGGAGAGAAAGTGCTATGGGGGCTGAGGGCTGGGGCTGCAGGGGACCAACGTTGTCCTCTGCCTTTAGCTGGAGTCAGAGCGGGAACTCCAGTGTGGGACCAGGTGTGTCAATCTCTAGGCGCTTCCTTTGAAGTGCGTCTGAACAGACACACCAGTGGAGCAATGTCACGGTGTCTAAGTGTAACTTTAGGAATGGAAAGCCTTCCACTGGAATCCTTCCTCTTTTTCTCGGGTGCCAATCAGAATCATGAAAACTAATTGCTTCTCTTCAAGTCCGCAGCAGGAAATCATGATGTGACCTGTTGTTTCGTCATGTCTAAAACAGGCAAGAAATATATTCTTGACTTCAGCAGTACTGCATAGGACAAAAGGATTCTGGAAAAATACAAATGTAAACTACATTTCTTCTTTACCATTTAAACTGAGATATACTTACCACTCACATTCATATTTCTTAAACTTTTTTTTTTTACAACATCACAACTGTCATTTTAAACAAGCAAACTTTTTTTGTGGTTTTGTTTTTTAAGGATACCCTGGAAAGTCAACTGATAGAGCATTTGAGAATATATATATACATCTATAAAAAAAAAATCACATGGAGTGTAAATGGGGCAACTTAAAGATAGAACCGTGTGTGATATTTTAAGTTACAAAGGAATAAAAAATAAATGACTCTTTCGTCCGAGTAACAGCTCCTTTCTCTTTGTACCTCTGCTACAGAAGAGCAGTCATTCCCAGACTCTGGTCTGTCTCACCCGGCCCTCCCTGCGTGGATGGACGCTCAGCGACTCTGACCGTGTGGCTGTGGCTGGACATCTGTGGGGGGCAGACTGTGCCCGGTGTCGGGAGAACCACGTGGCGGGGGGTTGGCTGCACGGGTGACTTCTCATCACCATGGACTTGGCACGGGAGCCGCGTGAGGGGCCAGCCGGGTTCGGGCACAGTGACCCCAGGCCGCGGGTGGGGGCCTTCGCTCTTGCTCTGAAGCTGTAGCACCTTCCTCGTGGGGTGTCTAATGCCTCGAGTGAGTTGGGGGGGGCACTCATTCGTAGTTATTTGTTATTCTTGCCTCGAATATCACACGATTTATAAAAATATAAATAACAAAGTGTGAGCTGGGTTCCTTGTCCCCTCTAAGGACAGATGGGGAGCTAGGGGTCCCCACGCCCCTCGGGCTTGCGGGCGGGGAGCCGGCAGTCCGGGGAGGAGCCGCGCTGACCGCGAGCTGGTACCCGCGGCCGCCGGGCTCTGCAGTGCGTTCGTGGCACAGAGGACACCACAGGAGGTGAGGGGACAGACGAAGGGACCAGGGAGGTGAGGAAGTGGCGGCTGCAACGCGGGGGCGGCTGGGCCTAGAGCCGCGTCTGGGCCTCGGGGATGTAGATCTCTATGCTGTCGGCGCGCTCGCCCACCGAGCTCTGGCGGAACGAGGCCGCCCGCTTGGCCGCCGCCAGCCGCCTCCGGGCCTCCTGGCGCTGTCTGTCCGGCAGGTCCAGAGACTTCTCTCTCGTAATAGCCAGTTTCCCTTTGGGAGGCTTCTTTGGTATCGGAGGGGGGACCTTTCTTTCCTCCTGAAAAGCATCACAAGTCACAGTTCGGGGGTTGGGGACCGAGCTCGGCTGCGTGCGCTGCTGTGACTTCCCTCGGTCTCTGAGGCAACCCCCAGGGCGCCCGCCCTCCTTGGTCTCTGTCGGTGTGCTCTGCAGACCCTCACCTGTCCCCTCAGTGTGGGCACCCCCTCCTTCTCAGGTCTCTGCCTCTCCCAGCTGTGTCAGATGATGCCAGCTGACACCCCTGCCAAACCCATCTTTTCAACAGACTCTAAGGTCTGAAGCCCTGGAAGCCATCTCTCGTGGGCGCAGCAGGGAATGCTGGCCCCGTTCTCTATCCTGGGCCTTGAGCCTCCTGACATTCACCACACAGGATTGTTCCCTGACTTGGTAAAAGGGTGCCCATCATTATTTCTGACCCTTAGCTCCTGTTCTCAAATAAGTCACAGCAAGATATGTGGATGTAAGGATCACTGCTTCTCTTCAGACTTTTTAGTGATTTATTAGAATAGCTTTTTCATTTGGGAATCACCACGCATGAGCTCCTTCACTTCAAAACAAAACCACAGGATTCCCGGACCTGCTTATGTGTGACCTGGTCCCTTGGGGGGTCCCTCTGCCCTGTTATCTGTGGTCGGAAGGACCCGGTCAGCCACCTGCCCTGACAGCTGCAACCTCTGGCCTGGAGCCACCAAGAGAGTGGGAGGCACCTTTTGGGGAAAAGTCGATGGGGAGGTGGGTGGTTTTTATTCTGATTACCTACATACACCTCCTCTGCTGTATGGTCAACACCACTGCACCAAAGGATGTTGGCCTAATTTTCCTTATCATTTTATTTGAACTGATAATGTCCATCCAAGAAAATCGGATTATGACTACTTAGACCTTCTCGAAAATGTGAGGACCGCAACGCCTTTATTGCTAATTCAGGCCTATCTCTTTTTTTTTTTTTTTTTGCCTTTTGTCATTTTAGGGCCGCACCCGCGGCATGTGGAGGTTCCCAGGCTAGGGGTCTAATAGGAGCTGTAGCCACTGGCCTACGCCGCAGCCACAGCAACGTAGGATCCGAGCCGCGTCTGCGACCTACACCACAGCTCACAGCAACGCCGGATCCTTAACCCACTGAGCAAGGCCAGGGATCGAACCCGCAACCTCATGGTTCCTAGTCGGATTCGTTAACCACTGCGCCACGACGGGAACTCCTAATTCAGGCCTATCTCTTATTCCTAGATGACGCCGAACGGGAAGAAGCGAAACCCCACGATCACACTTAATGGATAGTTCAGCCTGTTTTCAGGGCCAAGGCTCAGTTTACAACCTCGAGTTGCTCTGTGAAGTTTAAGTGTTTCTCATCTTCAAGGCCAGGCACACAACTAGAATGTTCCCGCCCCCGCGCGAGGCACTGGAACCGACCCAGAATTTTCCTCGAGGAGAGTCAGCTCAGAACAACACACACAGAGGTTTGAGAAGCTAATTCAGAGGGCAGATCCTTTCAGGAAACGAGACCACGGACGTACCCATGACCTGTAGGGTCTTCCTGGAGTGTCTGCGCTTGAGAAATTGAGCAAGAAAGGGGCCGAGTGCCTGTGCTGGGGTTTCACAGCACTGGTTAGGCCACGTGGGCTTACACATGGGACCGAGCCCCACGGTATAACGTGGTGTTGGGAGCGGGTGGACCGGATGCCCCGGGGCGGTGAGTGGCACTTGTGGCCGCGATGGCGGCAGGTGGCGGGTGTTACCTTTCTCTCCGGGGACTCCGCCGCCCGCCAGTCATTGAGCTTCAGCTGGTGCAGCTCGTCGAACTTCATGCTGACGTCCTGGACGGAGAGCTGCAGCATGTCCCAGTACCCGGCCAGGTCCTGGGAGGTGGGCCTGGGCATGGCGCTCGGGTCCTGCCAACACGCACGGGCGTTAGCGCGCACACCTGGGGGTGCTCCTTCCCACCTGTGCCCTTCAGGGAGAGGGGTCAGGGAGAAGCCCCGCTAGCCCAGAATCCGTGCGCATATTCAAGAGGGCCCACAAGGAGTCAGTAACTGTTTAGATAAGTATTTGCTAACAGTTAAATCTGAAAAGGCTATGTCCTGTGTGATTCTAACTCTCTGAAAATCTGAAAAAGGCAAAACGATGGCGACAGTAACAAGATCAGTGGTTTGCAGGGGTGGGGGGCAGGGAGGGATGAACAGGAGGAGCAAAGGGGGTTTTTAGGGTAGTGGAACTACTCTGTACAAACACTGTCATGGTGGATACACGTGGTGGATACGTTTGTCTAAATCCAAAGAATGTGTAACCCCAAGACTGAACCCCAGTGTATCTCTGGGTGATGGTGATATGTTTGTTCCTACAGATTCGTCAGCTGTAACACAGGTACCATCTGGCGGGGATGTTGATGATGGGGGAAGCTGAGCACGTGTGGGGTCAGGGGGTAATGTGGGCTTTTTCTCTGTACTTTGCACTCAATTTTTCTGTGAACCTAAAATTTTTCTAAAAAATAAAGTTTATTGACCTGATTAAAAAATGGGCAGAGGACCTGAAAAGGACATTTTCCCAAAGAAGATATACAGGCGGCCGACAGACACATGAAAAGATGCTCAACGTCACTAATCATCAAGGAAACGCCAATCAGACCACAATGAGATGTCACCTAGCACCTGTCATAATGGCCATCATTAAAGAGACCATAGATTACAAGAGCACAGACTCTTTCTGATGCTCTCTGAGGGATTTCAGCCCAGATTCTGATGGTCTACACCCTACACATGGACCACTTATTTTGTTGCTCCCGCGCAGAGGAGGGGACAGGCAGGTTGACCATCTGAAGGAACAGAATTGTCTTGGGAACAAGGTTCCTGCCCTTGGAAGGCACAGGTGTGGCACACGGGCAGCCGAGGGCCAGTGTGGCCCTGAGATGGGTTTTGTTTCTAGTCCCAGCACCTGATGTGTGTGTAGCTGCAGTGAGTTGTCTACACTTAAAACTGGGTGACTCCACAGTATTGGAGGCCAGCGGCCCAACTGTTGCCATCACCCAGAGCTGGCCAGCGGTCGCAGCGGTGCATTCTGTGGGCTGACCAGGCCAGCTCCACCACTTTACCTGCCTGCAGGCACCTGAGTTTGCAGTGCCTGGGTTAAGATTTTTCTGGGTGTGGTTCTCTTGATTCAGTGGGGACCAGCTCAGATTAAACACAGAAGTTTCTGCTGGGTAAACATTTATCTGAATTTGCTTAAAATGTGCAATTTCCAGCTCACATGAAGCACAATAGGAAGTTTCTACTTGGTTGGCTTTGGGCTTCCTTTAAGCTTTGTCTTAGTCCATTTGGGCTGCGAGAACCAGGGTACCAGAGACTGAGGGGCTATTTCTGGAGGCTGGATCCAAGATCGAGGCCCCGGCAGGGTCAGTGTTCAGTGAGGCCACTTCCTGGCTCACAGGGGAGTCTTCCCACTGTGTCTTTCCATGGGGGAGGGCTGGGTGTCTCTAGGTGCACTGTTATAAGGTGACAAAGCCACTTCGGGGGGGCTCCACCCTCATGACCCCAACCATCACCTGGCGGTTAGGATTCAATATGCAAATGAGTTCTGGTTCCACATACACAAAGTCACCTTTTTTTTTTTCTGATCTTTTTTAGGGCCTTACCCACGGCATGTGGAAGTTCCCAGGCTGAATCGAAGCTGTAGCTGCCGGCCTGCGCCACAGCCACAGTAACTCAGGATCTAAGCTGCGTCTGCGACCTATACCTCAGCTCACAGCAACGCCGGATCCTTAACCCACTGAGAGAGGCCAGCGATCGAACCTGCATCCTCATGGATCCTAGTCAGATTTGTTTCCACCGAGCCATGATGGGAACTCCCCAGAAGGTCACTTTTTGAGCCCCGACTGTTCTGTGGGATGTAGCCAGATGGCAGCCTGTGCTTGAAGGCATCTCAAGAACTGTCACTTGCACAAAACGCCCTAGTTTTCTCCTCATCTGGAGTGAGAACTGCTATCTGGAGCCATTCTTTGTGGTTTGAGGCCTGTTCTCCATTTAGCCACCAGAGGGCGGCCTGAGAGCACGGACCTGAGGACCCTGATGTGCAGGTGCAGATTTGGGTGTAGGTGGAGCTGTGGGTACAGATGCAGGTGTGGGTACAGATGCAGGTGTGGGTTTGGGTGCAGGCGTTGTGCAGGTGTGAGTACAGGTGCAGGTGTGAATCTGGGTGTGGATGCAGGTATGGGTTCGGGTGCAGCCCGCCAGCTTCAAGGGCAGGTCCTTTCCGGTGTTGTCTGGACAAGTCACCATTGTCCTTCCTAAGTGTCCAGTGGATTCTGACATCCTACGGCCATTCCTTGACTTAAAACTATTGCATTCTAAAGCTTTAGGGCAGTCGGGCTCGGGTGAGCACGGCCCCTGCCTGTCCTTTCAGCATCGCTCCTGCCAGCCCTGCTTCGCACCCCACCCCAGCTTCAACAATGGCTCCGGGGTTTTTGTCTAATCCCAGACAGATGCCAAAAGCAAAGGAAGCAGCCATGCCAGATTTTTTCGACTTCACATATAATGTAATCTGACAGGTGGAAGATGCATCAAAAATATTAGGGTGGATAATTTTAAGTCTAATATTAGCTGCTTCTGGCAGAGAAGACATGGTGTTTGATAAGGTTGAATAACATGAATTTGCTGCCCGCAGTGACTACCCTCCCTAACTGTGCAGCGGGTGCCATGTTCCCCAGTGGCCTAAGTCAATTCCTGAAAGATAATAATTAAACAGACCACGGAGGAGGCTAGAACACGGCTGGCCAACAAGTTAACTGAATGTTTCTGCAGCTATATGTTTCTCTCAGGGACACTAAACCTGCCTGAACTCCCTTTTAAATGGACTTCACATCATAGGTGACTGGGTGGTAACTCTTTCAATTTCATGGTGAACTTAATGGGGTTAATTGCAAAATATTAGGGAAAACTACTTCTTAATGACCCCGATTAAAAGGGATGAGCTGGCAACTCTGATGAGATCTGCTGCCTCTGAGGTGGAAGAACATTCTTTAAAGTCACGCCGCCTCGTAAATTTAGAGATGGAACAAAACAAAATCAAATCGTCCCAAAGCATCGCTACGGGAGGCCTAGCAGAGACCTGCTGTTTTTTTTTTTTTTTTGCCTTTTTGTCATTTTAGGGCCGCACCTGCGGCCTGTGGAGGTTCCCAGGCTAGGGGTCTTATCGGAGCTGTAGCCGCTGGCCTACGCCGCAGCCACAGCAACGCAGGATCCGAGCCGCGTCTGCGACCTACACCACAGCTCACGGCAACGCCGGATCTTTAACCCACTGAGCAAGGCCAGGGACCGAACCCGCAACCTCATGGTTTCTAGTCGGATTCGTTAACCACTGCGCCACGACGGGAACTCCCTGCTGTGTTTTAATGAAAACGCTTGGTCTGAAAGAGGTCAACGTATGGATTATAAATAAAAGAGCCTATAAAGTAGTGTGAACACTATTGAGTTATTTCTCCAAATAATATTGAGTACTGTCTTTATTCAGGTAGGAAAAGTGTGTGTATAACTATATATATTTATACTTATGTACATTTATACATAATATAGTATATATTATGTACATTTATACATATATAGTATATATAAGTATATATATATGTAAGAATATATATATATATATATATGTATATGTATATATATATATATGTATGTATTTCCCTTTGATTTTCAGGAAGACCAGAACCAAGTTTAATGCCAACTGTATTACTTAATTTAGTCCATGGCATTTCATTTCACTCCTGAGTGTAAAATATAAAGCCCACAGTATTTCTAAAATCTCTTCCTAATCACTCACAATGTAGTGTTTACTTATTCTGTTCATGCCACTTCCCAGCACCATCTTCCTTTGCGGCATCCGAGTGACAGTGGTTCCCGCTTCGCCACCTTCCTAGGGTCTCTAGGGACAGCCGGGTGGCAAAGGGGTGCCTCACAAGGCCTGTCTCCCTGTCCACCCCAGTCCCTCACCCGCCAACACACCCGGCAGCCTTTCTGCTTTGCCTGCACATTTAAATGTTCCCCAAAGTGGGGACGTGTCCCCTGTTCAGGCAATAGGCTGCACGCGCACAGGTATCTATAACAGGCAGGATGGGAAAGAATGAACATTCAGCTTGGTTCGGGGGCTGGGGTTACCGAGCATCGACTTACCATGTTCTGTTGGCAAAGCCAATAAAACTGCTGGAATTTCTGGGACATCAGGAGCTGGGCACTTCCAACGGCACTCCTGATCTTACCAAGAACTGTTTAAAAAGAAAAAAAAAAACAGGTTTAAAACTGGGTCAATGAAAAACAAAAGCAAAAGCGTCAAAGTGGGCATAAGCCATTCTTCTATTCTCTTTTCCTGGCGGGTACAACTTTTGAGTTTACTGTGTGAAATACGGGCTGTTGCATGGAATTTTCTTTCTGCTCCATTGCTGAACACGAGGGTAATTCCCAGTGACCAAATGCCAGCTACCAGGATGTGTCAGGGTTTGGTTTGGGAATTTAGTTTAGAAAGTTTAACAGCACCAAGACTTTGGGGATCAGTGGGGTGACCAGTCACTCCAACCCACTCACAGCACAACCCGTTCACCATGGAGGCGTCACACTTAGTCTTGGTGAGAATGTCCCCCTTGGGGTGCCGAGGGCCACACCCCACTTTCAGCACGTATAAAGGGTCAATTTACCTACAAGCCACTTCTAGGTTGTAACACTTTAACTAATCAAATAGTACTTTAAAAAGGTAAATACTATAGCTTTGTCAGTGGAAAGGATTTAGCCAATTAAAGGACAAGTATTACAACCCTGGGATTTTACTGTGCAAATAAAAGACTCTGCGCCTGAAATTCTGGAGAAAAGCCACACCCACCACCTCCAGGTGCCTTCATGAGCCCCATCCTTCTGCTCCAACCTTAGCCTGTGTAAACATCATCATTATTTTGGAAATAATATCTTTGGTGGATCCCAGTTCCCATGATTCTCAAAAGCACTTAGGAATCTGTTGGAAAACATTTCTGGCCACTAGACGAGGGCCCTTTTATCTCTGATGTTTTATTTCCTGAAGCAACAATTGCAAGCCTTTCCCCCGAGGTTACCTGGCACCTGCTTCTGAGGCCAGAATGGATCCCTCCATCTGCTCAATTTTGTCTCCTCTTTTGGGCCCTCCTCGAGATGTGTGCAGAACAGATAACAAGCAGCACACCAGACACCCCCAAACGCCAGGTTCACTAGTCCGGCACAGCCCCGTGGCCTCGCATAGGAAGGGGCTCAAGCTTGTCTCCAATGGGCAGCGGAAAGCATTCAGGAAAAGGGGCGCTTTGCCTTCAGACGTGGCCGTCATGAAGCAGAGACAGACCCATCACCATCTTCAGGCTCCGGGATGGAACTTTCCACCTCCTGAGGTCCTATGGGATTTGCCCACAGAAGCCAGACCTATCACCACGTGAGGGCCTGGGAGGCTGAGTACAGGCAGGTTCCTGCTCAGAGGTCTGGGCTGGGCCTGCGACCCGGCATCTCCACCAGGTCCAGGATGCAGGCTGGTCCCCTCGGCTCTCAACCACTGCTGGCTTGGAGGGTGTCCATGGAGGCCAAGTCCAGAGACATAAACTCCATTTCGCTGGCTCTCTCCCAAATTTCCCCAAACATTAGTGATTTTGACAGGCAGCCTCTAAAACAATGGCTCGAGGCTCATTCAACCTGCGTTAGAGACTGGCCTCGAGGACTGACTTCTGACAGCACGGCCACACTGCGAGGGACCCTGTCCCTGGGCCTCCCCCTCGGGGATGGGAGTCACAGGTGTGGTCAGGAAGGGACTCAACAGGAGTTCCTGTCGTGGCTCAGTGGTTAACGAATCTTACTAGGAACCATGAGTTTGTGGGTTCGATACCTGGCATTGCTCAGTGGGTTAAGAAATGACAAAAAGACAAAAAAAAAAAAAAGGAAGGGACTCGGCAGCCACGTAACGTAGTATCCCCTGTCCCAGAAACAGACCTACTGCTGTGAAGGGCGCTAAGGACACGTTCTGATGTAACAGAAACCAGCCATAAGCAGAAGGGACAGCCCATCATCCATTTTGTCAGCTGAGAATCTGCATGTACACAACATGTTTTTTTTTTTTCCAGGGCTGTACCCTGGAGGTTCCCAGGCTAGGGGTCGAATCAGAGCTACAGCTGCTGGTCTACACCACAGCCACAGCAACACAGAATCCGAGCCGGGTCTGCAACCTACACCACAGCTCACAGCAATGCCCGATTGTTAACCCACTGAGTAAGGCCAGGGATCGAACCCGCAACCTCATGGTTCCTAGTCAGATTCGTTAACTGCTGTGCCATAGGGGGAACTCCCACAACATGTTCTTAATGTGGTTTTCTGCTGGGTAAGATAAAGGACCCCAGCCCCTAATCTGCCTGTACTCTCTCACTCATCTGTCTGTTGTTGTTCCCCAAAGTTTCACACATGCTTTAGTTTGGAAGGAATGTGTCACAAGTGCCCCCCCATCACATCACTGGGGGGGGCACTCTGCTGTGTGTTTTGCTGACCCACTGCAGCCAGCGCCTCCCCACCACCAACCTGTACATCCACAGCGTCCTTATCATTCTTAAGAAATTCATAATTCACTAAGGTCATCTAATTCTAGATTACTACTAAAATACTGAATTAGAAATCGTAACCTCTAATAGAGGCGCATTATTGGGACAACACTCTGGCATCCTTTCAGATTTAAAAAAAAGGATGCTGTTTTGTCACCACCCTGACACCTGTGCCTTATCCATCCACCACCAGAGGGCTGCTCCCCCAGCCCCTCTATCCCGCGAACCCCTCACCGGCTTTGCCTCCAGCCTGGCAGTGGTGGGGGGGGCGGGGGCAGCGGAGAGAGGGCACAGCCTAGAAGCGGCAAAGGATTTGTTCAGTTTGTTCAGTTTGATCCTCACACTGAGCACATTTTTGCGGCTCTGATCTTGGCTGCTGAGTGGAAACAATCTCTGGTTTAGAAACGTTGCATTTCCACTCGTGACCCCACAGCCAGCGTGGCTGGT
Source organism: Catagonus wagneri (assembly GCA_004024745.2). NCBI lineage: Eukaryota > Metazoa > Chordata > Mammalia > Artiodactyla > Tayassuidae > Catagonus > Catagonus wagneri. The sequence goes on along the minus strand of PVHT020000521.1, from coordinate 32,294,351 downwards.
GAGAACTTTTAAAGAGACTTGTTGAAACCAGCAGGGATACGGAAATGCTTGGTAAAGGCACTGCTTTTTACTGACTCTGTGCTTCCTCAAACGGCAATTAAAAAGCCAATCACTTTTACACCATTTGAAGTTTTGATCCCTAATTCTCATATTCTTAAAGCACGTGTCAAGGGAAGTATAAACACATCAGTTTATAATCTGTAGCACCGTGTAGCTAGGGGACATCTTGGTGGTGACTTAATGTGGTGGAGAGTTATCGTAACGGCATATTGATCATTGTTCTAAAGAGAATGGATGTTGTTGGCGTGTGGCTTACGCGCGACATGACTGCAAACAGTGGGAGGACTGAGCTGCTCGGTGAATGAGGATGAGCCCCTTCATCCTCATTCATGTAAATATCTTCCTATAATTGCAAAGAATCTGAGGTGAAAATCCACTTTCTTCCTTTCCACTCCCCTCCCCTAATTTTGTCATAGTCTAGACACCGTCTTTCAAGAGTGGCAGATAAGGGCTCATGTTTATCAAATGCAAATCTACAGAGAACCTGAGCCGACCTTGCCTCTGATGGATGAAGAAATCTGATTAACTTACTTGCTCCCTTAATTTATTTTTCACGAGTCCTCTGCAATTTCCAATTCAATCTAAATTTGCTATGACGTGCCAGGACAACACTGACACTGTTCTTTTCTTCTACAATGTGAGGTGGGTTTTGTGGAATCTGCAGACCAGCTGGAATGATCGCCTGAAGGTTTCCCACCCTCGGACCCCTCGGCCGCCTTCCTGACTACTTGGCAGAGCAGGCTGCTTCCACGAAGCTCCTCCCTTCAAGAGCACAACTTTTCTCATTCTCCTGTTTCCTGAGCACATGCTTCTCTCTAAGCTCCAGTTTGCCTGTGGCCTCAGCTCCATCAGGCACTCAGCACATCCTTAGCAAGAGCTGGATACAGGAGTTCCTACTGTGGCTCTGTGGTAACGAACCTGACTAATATCCATGAGGATGTGGGTTTGATCCCTGGCCCCGCTCAGTGGGTTAAGATCTGGTGTTGCCATGAGCTGTGGTGTAGGTCGCAGACGTGGCTCAGATCCAGTGTTGCTGTGGCTGTGGCTATGGCCAGCAGCTGTAGTTCCAATTCAACCCCTAGCCTCAGGTGTGAAATTAAAAAGACAAAAGCAAACAAACAAAAAGCTGCAATACATCACAGGCTTGCACTCCCACCAGGCAGGGCCGTTGTTTGCTGTAGGACGAGTCAGATCCCCAAGCCTGGCTGGCGGTGGCTGGTGGTGGCTGGTGCCCAGAGCCATCACCCTCATGCCTGTCCTTCTGTCGTCATCTTCTCTGCAATGGAAGCTCCAGGGAAGACAGAGTGCAGTTTCACTGTGCCTGTGTCCTCGTCCCCTGCACTTTGATGTGGTCCCTGCATCCTCGCGGTCACCTGATGCCCTGCTGTCTGCTGTTCTCGGTGCCGACTACAGAGTGACAGAGCCAGACAGCTCCCGTCAGAGACCGTGGCACCGCAGCGCGGAAAGGGTCGGGAGACCCAGGCTGAACGTCGACTCCCAACTCTCGCACTGAGGTGACTAGTGATGCTGGGGCCCCCGCTGCTCTGTGAGTGAAAGGAAACCCTTAGCTGAGGAAACCAGCAAAGCCGCTAACGCTGTGATTCTGCGGGTCCGGGCAGCGGACCAGGAGGTCTTCAGATTATTCTCTGTGGGGGCAGAGCTGTTCTGGGGGCAAGGGAATGGCCAGGACATCTCAAAAGCCCCCGCTGTCGCGTTCCTCACGACATTCATGTCACTATGGGCTTGTTAAAGAGGAGCTTCGTGGCTCTGGAACAGTCTCTTTTATTTCAGAAAAATCTACTATTTCTTTTTCTTTTTGCTTTTACTTTATGCCATTTGGCTTTTTTTTGGTTTTTAGGGCCGCACCTGCGGCATATGGAGGTTCCCAGGCTAGGGGTCTAACAGGAGCTGTAGCTGCCGGCCTTCGCCACAGCCACAGCAACGCGGGATCCGAGCCGCGTCTGCAACCTACACCACAGCTCACGGCAACGCTGGATCCTTAACCCACTGAGCGGTGCCAGGGATCGAACCCGCAACCTCATGGTTCCTAGTCAGATTCGTTAACCATGGCACCACAACAGGAATTCCATATGCCATTTGGTTTAACATAATTAATACAAACATCCCAAAACACTTAATCTAGTGATAGTTTACAATCCCTCCAGAATATATCTATTTAAGCATTAACAACAGGAAGCCTGCTTTAACGTGACTTAAACCAGTACTTAACTGGGCTCATGATGCTTTTATTAACCGCACAAGGTTGGCTGAATCTAAATTCACTCAATCAATTCAGTGAACTGTGATTATAGAATTACAGCTTGGGAAAAAAGTTCGCTCCTGTAATGGAAATTTCAATATTCTGACCTCAGGGTTTTGATTCAACAGCCATTTACTCTAATCTTCCCATTTTAAAACGGCCATAAGCGATAACTTTGACTCTCTTTAAAATGAGGACTAGAATGGAAGCTGCCCACACCTTTAAAGCATAACTAAGGAAACATCTAAACTCGATCAACCCGCTGCTAGTTTTAGGTGCAAGACATGCAGTGGAGGCATATAAGCTGTGTTGTCATCTCCGGCCACAGACAAAACTCGACAGTTAGGAGATTAAGAAAATCACCAAGGGTCAAGTAATCCTTCGTCTCTGTTGTGTCCGAGCCTCACAGAAACATGCTCAACGTGCAGTCTTCATGGGAAAACCCACACAAAGTCACAGTTACTGAGCTGGTGTCCTCGGGCGGGAGCTCAGGGGTCCTCGCAGACGCGCTGAGGGCCATCTGGGTTTTTAGAGACCGCGCTTCGAGAGGGAGTGGGGTTGTGAAGTCTGCGGAGACCGCCACCTCTTCCTCCTCCTTCCCCTCTGACTCCGTCCGCCGAGGCTGCACCGCTGGCCCATAGCGCACGCAGCCAGTGTGATGGCTCTAGGGGCCTGATCTCAGGTGACAGCAGGGGCAGAGCGCTGGGTAAACGCAGGGCTGTCCCCCACTTCAAAAGGCACGTGCCCCTAGGGCAGTGGAGACAGCAGAGCCAGGGCCTCTGAAAGGGGGTGGCCCAGGCAGAGTCCACGTCCAGGGAAGGTCTTCCTGGAGAGTCCCCTGGCTGGTCTCCGCCTCTGCTCGTGCTCTTGACGCTGCTTTCTCATCACTGTCCCCTCTCCTCACCCCCGCCTGCTGGACCATGGACCAGAGCCACCTCCGCTCGAGGGCCAGCCCAGACATTGCCATGGAGCCAGCCCAGTTTCCCCGCTGACAGCATCACTCAGACTCTGAGCTTTTCTTTTTCTTTTTTTTTTTTTGCTTTTTAGGGCTACACCCACAGCATATGGAGGTTCCCAGGCTAGGGGGTGAATCAAGTCTACAGCTGCTGGCCTACACCACAGCCACAGCAACACAGGATCTGAGGCGCATCTGCGACCTACACCACAGCTCATGGCAACTCCAGATCCTTAACCCACCCAGCGAGGCCAGGGATCAAACCTGCAATCTCATGGTTCCTAGTTGGATTCATTTCCACTGCGCCACAACAGGAACTCCAGACTTTGGGCTTTTAAAGAGCTTTATCTGCTCATATTACACTGACCATCTCTCACTTGCTCTAAGCTCTCTGCCCTGGTCTTACTCTCCCAGTCTTAGCTCACTGCACTTCCAGACGCCACCTGCTCATGTTTGCACCCACCTCCCGTCCATGGACAGCTCACAGTGTATATTTAGACAACACCTGCTGGGTGTTACAGGATGCAGAGAGTCCAGAAGAAGGTCCCAAAGGTTCAAAAAGGACTTTAAAAACCGTGTTTAGGGAGATACACCCAAGGGACGGTAGGCATTCCCCCCGCCCCCACCCCAGACCCGCCTTGTTGAAGGAAAAACGTGTTCTCCAGAGGCCTAAGCCTAAGACAACTGCAATTCAAACACCATTATCCTAAGTGATGGAATCTCATTGTTGATCTGGGTCACTGTAGATCATCAAATCGAACTGCATACCCAGTACATTTACAGTCTTAGTCCCAGAATTTTCTTGAATGCCCCCAGTGACAAGAAAATCATAACTTATCATGACAATGCTTCACCCCTTAATTCCCAGCGGCCGAGGGACAGCCATGCACGTGTGTCACTCGGGGGTTCTTGCTGGGGCACACGTGGGAGCCACAGCCACAGAGAATCAGAATGAGGTCAGTGGTCGGAGATAGGGGCTCCATGCTTCCTAAAACAGCAGAAAAGCAGCCAGTGGGTAGAGTGTGGCAGGGGGCACATGGGGAGAAAGTCCCTAGAAATGGAGCCTTAGGGTTTAGCAGCGTCAGGCAGCGTGGTAGGAAAGCACGGCTTCCAACAAAAGATGCTCCGACTGGGAGCCTTATGCCACTGCTCAACGCTGTGGATCATGGGGCGAGATTCTGACCTCTCTGAATCTTAGTTTCTCTATTGTCATAGCAGTGACAAGACTTTCTAAGTATCACATTCACCGAGCCCTTGAAGATGTAAGTGATGCACTTAGCGTAGTCCTTGGCATGGTGCTGGCTTAGAGATTTCTTTTTCAAAAACTACAATCCTTGAAGAAATAATAATGCAATTAAAGGTACACACCAACGATGGAAAAAAATCCCGTAAGGCAGGCTTTGCTCCGTGTTATCTTACAAACACAGCAAAGACTAATGCCTCCATATCTTGCACACCCAGAGGGAGGCCAGAGCCTCTGGGAGGCAACCTAAACGGTACCTTCAAGTGATCCGAGAGTAAGACGCTACACTTATAAGACGACAAGGATTAGCTCTTGTTGAACTTTTCCCACCTCCTCCTCTTCAGAGGCGTTCCACGGAGAAGCCACAGGATATAGAAAACATATCCTGATGATCCACCTCCAGCTTGTGCCTCCTGGGCCCTGAACACAGGGCACCAACCCCAGGCCGACCCACAGGAGTGAGCGCGCAGCTGCTGCCGTGGCTTAATTCCAGTTTCCCTGTCCACTCAGGCAATCTGGCCTTTTGTGTGTTAACTTTGTGATAAAGACGATAAGACCCTGTTACCATCACACAGTTTCACCAACTCAAAGTATGTGCAGATAAGAGAAGCTGGGGAAAGTGAGGGATTGTAATGATCAAAATTGCGAGCGATGCCCATGGGACTCGCCCTGTGCAGGTGACACTCGTCAGGCCCGCGCGGTGCAGCCACAGCCGGGGATAGGCCGCACTTCCTCCGACACCCTCAGTGTCTAATGTCACCTCAGGGTCAGACCGCATGGAATTTGAGGACCATGAGAGAAATGTGGGAGAAAGGAATTTAGGGAGCAACCTCTCCCTTTCTCCCTGAGTAAATACCATAAGTTCTCACAACTAAAGATCAACATAGCAACTATTTCCTGAGTCCTCAGGGTTGGGGCCATGTGCTCTGTACGTTACAGTCCTCCCACTTTCACCCCCCTGCGTCCACTTCTGGATTATTGACCTGTACTATTTCAGTGGACAACTAGACTTGCAGCGTCAGGGTGATGTTACCAAGGACACCAGGGGTCATTCTGAACTTCAGAATTTATAGCCATCTAGCAAATGTGCAGAAGATTTCTTGGAAAAAGAAAAAAAATTCAAAGAGAGCAAGTGTTGTCAAGACATTCAGAATCTCTGTGCAACCGTATTTTGGTAAAGACAAATGTTAGTTCTAAGTATCCTGAGATCATTCTGTGGTCTTCTTGGTCTTTGAACAAAGACGGAGGATTTGTTCAGAAATCAACACAGCAGATGCTGCTTCTGGACAGTCCCAATGGGACGTTTCCTCAGGGACATGGGAAACACAGAAGCCACCGGTCCGGCGGTCGGGGAGCTGGGCACGCTCCATCACTAGTGGCTGGTTAACTGGTTACCAACTGCTAACTTTTCTTTGGCATAAAACCAAAGCAATTTCTTATAAACATGGGACCATGATGCAGCTAGAGGAAATGCTCTCTGAAACATTGCACATTGAGTTCTTGCCAGGATCCAAGAGATGTGGCAGGACGAGGATGAGATAAACTCCACGACCTAGAACACTGGTAGCAACACCCGTCCCCTTATCTAACCGAACCAAACCCAGGTCCCCTCACTGTTGCAGCAATTGCTTCTCTGTCCACTTACTTAGATCTTTGCTTAGAATTGTTGGGCCGTGTAGGAAGCCCTCTTACTTTATTCCAGGATCAAAGGGACTTCCCTTGGATCCTGTCATTTGCTAATTTGCTTTACGGAATACATCTGAGTGTCTACAGAGCCTCGGGGGTGACCCGACCCAGGCACTTACTTTCTTCGGAGAGGTCGTTTTCTTCGGCTTCCCGCTCCATCTCTTTACACCAGCCTTCCATTCTCTTTGTCTCCGTGTGCAGCAGCTTCAGAAACCAAGAGCCGTCCCTGCGGCACGGGGACATGCGTCCGCTGTCCACCGTCTCCAGGGACGGCTCCAACCAGGGGTCGGGCGGGGGCAGGTTGGCAGTGTCCACGGGGGCCCTGTAGTCTTCGCGGTAGCTGAAGAGCCCCTGCGTCCGGACGGTCCGCACGGCCCCGTACTGGGTGGGGGTGCTGGGCTCCGAGTGCCTCTGGAAGGAGGACCCAAACTGCAGGCCCTTGTCCTCCGTGGCGATGTGTCCCGGGAAGCCCTCCAGCTCCAGGTCCGCCTGCACCGCGGCCGTCACGCTGTTGGAACGCTTGAAACGCCCGTGTCTGCAAGGGAGGGAGAGAGGACCGATGGGAGCCTTTCCGAGGTGACCTGGTGCAGCAAGCCCGGGACGTCTGCGAAGGAGCCTGTGCCTGGACCACGAGCCGACGGCTCCAGGACAGACAAAAGCTGTGGCCTTTATTGTTAACACTTGGGTGTTTCATCTAAGGAAGGACATTTCGGGCTTGCAAATAACTAAACTCTAACCTCCACTTACGCTGCAATGTCTAAAGAGAGCCCACTTCAGACTTCAGGTCACTGCAGGCAAGCATGAGGGTCAGTGCATGCCCTGCAGCCGCGTCCCCCGGGGTGACTGCCGGCCTTTTGCGAACACACTGCGAGTTCACACACTTTTGGGTGTGGCTCATACCTAAAGTGAGGCCCTACTGCTTGTTTACTGTACACGATTCTTTCATGTGATAACATCCGTGTCCTATGAATTCCGATGACTATTCACATCACATTGCAGGACAGGGGCTGCTTCTTTTACCTGAATAAAGTATTATCCTGATTATGGCATTTGTGCAAAATGAAGAATCCAAATTCTGACTTTAGCAGGTGTTTTAAAAACATTTTCACTGCATGTCTTTGAATGTCACCCACACCACATGGCCAGTTACTGAAATGACTGGCAGGCACAAGCTTATAATTGGAGTCCAGAGTTTGCTGGTGAGAACTGTGTGTGTGCACGCACATGTGCGTCTGCACATCCAAACTAGGCCCCAGTTATACATTCTGGCTCTCACCAACTGGCCCCACAGATGGCACAGCTGTGGGTGCAGCTGGTTAATGGATTTGCCACTTGTCTTCTTCGCTGGAGGCAGAGGAGCTGAGAACCAGCCTCCAGGGGCACGCGAGGCAGCAAGCCCAGATCCCCAGGTGTAGACAGCGTCTGGGTTCCGCGAGGTCCTGGGGAAACCGTTAGTTTGTGCTCTGAATTCCTTTGCAATAAAAGCCTCTGCAGGTGGGTCCTAATACTCTCCACCATGGGCCAATCGCTGGGGCTTCCACCAGACACTAACTGGAGTTTAAGATGTAACGTGTACTTCAAAATTTGGTCTTATGAAACTGACAAGATATGCTGTTTCAAATATAAAAGAAACCAATCATACTGCTCTTGTTAAGAAACAATCCTATAAAGGAGTCCCTTTGCAGGGTAACAGCCCCCATCCAGCTAAGCTCAAACTTCTTTCACTCTCTGTCTTTCTTTCTTTCCTTTTCTTTCCTTTTTTTTCTTTTTTAGCCACACCTGCAGCATATGGAAGTTCCAGGGCCAGGGATCAAATCGGAGCCACCGCTGTGACCTAGGCCAGAGCTGCAGCAGTGCCCCCTCAGAGACAAGCTGGATCACTAACCCACCGCACCACAGGGGGAACTCCTCCTTCCTTTTCATTTTCACAGGATACGGTGAGAAAACATGGTTTGCTTTACCCTCAGCCCGTTTTTTTTTCCCCCTTTGGATAAAGGATTTGACATTTAGAGCTGTCAGCCACTCTGCTTTCGTAGGCGGTAAATCACTTTAGAAAAAATTATTCCCTGGCTGTTTGCAAAAACAAGGCACAGGAGGATATAAATTCATACTTGAGCGATGTAAACTGAAAGGTATAAACATATGACCCCGTTCCACAAGAGGCCTGAATTATTGATGGGCGGCGTGGTTTCAACACTGGCACTCAGACTCTGGGCAGACACGAGGTATTTCGAGGGGCTGGTTACCTACCGTTTTTCATCTTCCACCTGCACCCCAACAGAGTGGTATTCCCGTAGGCCTCGGCTCTCCGTGTCAGAATCCGTAGCTGTTTCCACCTAATTCAACACAAAACATCTTATTTTAGCACCGAGATATGGGACCTGGGCCAGGGACTATTTGTGTGTGTGTGTTCATTTGCTGTAATTAATTAATGCGGAGATGGACTTGACCCAGTAAAATCACAAAGAGAGGGAAATGCATTCATATCGGGGTAATTCTCTTGCTACTGTGTTTCGCCAAGTTCTGTATCATCACTTGAACTTCACGCTGCACTTCAGTCTTTTAAATGTATGCAAATACAACTGCTTAGTTGAATTGTATTATTACAGGACTGAAAAGCTCTTACCACATCCTACAGTAAAGTGGGTACAGCTTGGACCAGATACAGCTAAGAGCAACATACAAGCAAGTCCATAGCATTTTACGGATGGCTGTTTCCACATACGAGAGCACACGGAAGGAGCTGAAGCATTTCCCGGACACTGAGGCAATCCCTCCACCTGATCCCACAGAGAGCTGCCTACCGCCTCCCATTTGCTGGCACAGCCCTGCCCAGAGCAGGGTGAGGCCAGAACAGAATGGAAGTTGTGTATTCTACGTGTGGCGGCTGTATTTGCCAAAATCTCCGGAACCCATGAGGCATTTTACATTCATCAGAGGTGTAAAGGTAACACACAGAGATCCTGGGAGCGCACATGTTTTTCTAAGAAACAAACAAGCAAACGAAAGCCCCCTAAACCCTCCAAACTCACGGTATGAAAAGTTTGCAGGACCGTAGGCTAGTTGAGTTATAAAAATTATTCGCCCTACTAGACTGACCCTTTTCTTTTTCTTAATAAAAAATATTACCTACTGCATCAAAAGGACTTTTAACCCCAACCCAAAGTGTCAAAACTAAGCTGTAAAACACATCTTTTATTCAAAACATTAATGATCGCCACAAGGGTAAGATACAAACCATTAAATGAATAACTGTGACATCCCTTTCTGTGATTTATGAGTAAAAGGTATATGTGACAATTAGGACTGTAACCTGTGAAGTCCTGGCGAAGCTTTTGTCACTGGGGGCCAACTCATCTGTGAGAAACAGAAGTCCCGATGCTCAGAGCTGGCTCAGAGCATGGCGCCGGGCACCATGCTAAGGGCAGGCAACAGTCACTATTTCTGTGCTCACCACATCCCTGCTGTCATTTGCAGCTACAGTGAACACACTGGAGGAGGTAACTTGCCTAGGGGTGCACAGAACGGAGCCAGGATTTGTGCCTGTTGTCTTGGGCTGCAGAACCATGCTCTGCACTGGCTTCTGGGGCCAGAATCATCATGGGCACATGAAGACTCTGAAGCCCCCTCCCTGTCAGCTTCTGAGCTGTGGACGGTGGTCGGGGCTCCCCACTTTTTATTGTTCTAATTCTGAAAAAACATGCACAGAAATTGTTCCTCATTTGTGTTGCGTATTTTGGCATCTGGAAGAAGGAACAGGCTGACTGCAGGAGGAAGCAGACTTGAATAGAATTCCTAACCTTGCCGTTAATCACCACTTCTTTTTAGCTTTTAAGTGGGTCACGGCTTGCATAAATGTTACCTTGCTGGACATGGAGACTGCTATTATTATTGCCTTACACAAAAAGGGTTGCAATAAAAATTAATATATTAGGGAGTTCCCGTCGTGGCTCAGTGGTTAATGAACCCGACTAGCATCCATGAGGATGTGGGTTTGATCTGTGGCCTCGCTCAGTGGGTTAAGGATCTGGCGTTGCCATGAGCTGTGGTGTAGGTTGCAGATGCGGCTCAGATCTGGCGTTGCTGTGGCTGTGGTGTAGGCCGGTGGCTACAGCTCCAATTCGACCCCTAGCCTAGGAGTCTCCATATGCCACGGGTGTGGCCCTAAAAAGACAAGACAAAAAAATTTATATATTAAGAAGTTAACCCACATCAGTGCAAACGCCGAGCTGCCTTGTGTCTTCACTGCATGCTGTTCCATCTAAGATTGGAACCTGGTTTTCTTAGTCCACCTTCAGTGGAGGGACTCTTTGGTTATGACGAGTTTTTCTGCCATTGTAAACGATGCTGGTATACACACACGCCTGCTCATTATGTACTGTTGTGATTACATTCACAGCCCGTGTGGTTGCTGGGTCAAAGCAACCCCTTTTCAATTTTGGTAGATGCTGTCAAATTTGATAGAGACACAACATGGGTGAGATCAATTCATTCGTACAGTTTTAGAGAGCTTCTTGTAATGGAAAGAGCACTTTTTTTTTTTTTAACCATAAAACTGTGCAGTGCCTCACTTAGTAGTCCACTTTTAGGATTCTAGTCTCAAGGAAGCACTTTAAATTCTAACAAATTATAAGGTGAAATGTGGGGAAACAGGAGAGTAAAGTGGGATCATAGTAACATACAGTACGTTTGATTTACTCCAGATGCAGAATAACTGCAGTCATGAAGATGAAGTTAGCAAGATCACGCCACAGGATGAATAGGATACAGTGCACACAGAGGACGGATGGCAGCAGGTGGCATCACAGATGCGTGTGCACATGTGCAACATACACATCTTCGGACACATAAATGTACCATGGAGTGACTACAAAACACAGCCAAAATGCCACAAGATACTTTTTCTTCCTTTCCCTCCCTCCCCCCCTTTTTTTTTGCTTTTTAGGGCCGCATTTGCGCCATGTGGAGGTCCCCGGGCTAGGGGTCAAATGAGAGCTATGGCTGCTGGCCTACGCCCCAGCCCCAGCCACGGGATCCAAGCCGCATCTGTGACCTACACCACAGCTCACGGCAATATCGGATCCCTTAACCCCCTGAGCGAGGCCAGGGATAAAACCTGCAACCTCATGGTTCCTGATCAGATTCGTTTCCGCTGAGCCACAACGGGAACTCTGGGAAAAACATAGCTTTTGAAGTCAGTCAAATCTGATGCTCGCTGGTCGTGTGACCCTCAGGTAAGCCTGTTAAATTCTGCACCATCTTTTCTTCCTAATCTCAAACAGGGGGGAACCCTGGACACCTGGTCTGATGGATGTAAAAGTCTCTGTGTGAAGCCAGATTCGGGTTAAGTTTCTCCCCAGCAAATACGAGGCACGGTCCTCTCATCTCCACTTTTAAGAGCATCAAATATCTTAAAATGATGTTACCTTCAAGGATACACATTTAACGGATGTTATAGATTTTTACAGTGGTTGTCATATGGAAGTTTTCGGAGAAAAACAGAGGTACTGCGGTCTTCCAAAAGGTGTAGGGGAGATGATCAAATTGTCTAAGGCCAGGATGAGCTAAATATTTGCCAATTTCAGAAACCCTGGGAGAGTTTATACAGTGGGAAAGAGAAGCAAATTTAGAACAAAGAAAAGGAATCAGTATTTTGCCTAGTGGAAAGGAAATCAAACGACTCTTTTCCCAAGAAAAAATTCTGGCTGGAAGTGTAAAGAGTTGTAAAGGTTTTTGAGAAATATGTGCATATATAACATATTTGTTTTGATAGGTCCCCCGATGTTCTAGGCATTGAGAAGAACGATGAATCAGCAAATCACTGTACATTAAGTGATCTCTGTGCACGCGACATCCCTGACGAGTCTCCTGTCATCGCTGCACTGAGTGGTGGGCGCCTTGCCAAGAAGCCTTGAGCCGGGGACCCGGAAGCCCCCGCCTCACCCTCCCTGGGCCTGGTCACAGGACTAACCCTGGGCCGCAGAGGAATGGCGGTGGAGAAATGGCGGGACGGGCATGGGGCCAGAGGGATTCGCTCAGGAAACCAGGAATCTAGTGTGGCTGGTCGTGTGCACGCATGTGAATGCACATGTGCATACATGTGAAGCACACGGGTGAGCGTGCACGTGCACGCATACGTGAGTGCCTGTGCGTGATCGTGCACATGTGTGCGTGGTGCAGGCTTGTGTGAAGTCGAGGCAGCTCACCCACAGTTGGAGGGGCTTGGGAGAAAGAAGCAGTGACCAAACCATTCACTGGAACTCATTCCCATCTCAAGTTTTTGCTCTAAACTGCCCATAATAGGCTCTGCTTTCAAAAGCTTGCCCAGAGCAAGGCAGGTCCGTGACTTCCGAGACAAAGTCTTGGAATTTCCCTCAGGTACCTACTATGAGTCTGGCAGTTAAACATGATTTGCCAGCCCTGCCTCGTCACGTGCTTCCTGCCCTGGCAGAAGCAGTTATGGAGAGCAGGGCAGGAGGTTGCTGGAAAAGGGCTCGGACACTGAAGGCATCTGGGTCAGGGTAAGCTGCGTGATCTCAGAGAGGACACTGAGACCGAGTGACTTTGAGGCTTTCATGGGTCACCCCGGTGACATACAGAGAGAGCTGCTCCCATTTCAGTTGGGATGGCAGGGTCCCTGAACATCAAAGCAGACGGCAGTGTCTGGAAACAGCGAACACCCCAGTAGAGTTTTACACACACACACACACACACACACACACACACACACACACACACACACACGAAAAGTAGAAACTCTGCAACAACAGACAAATCACAGAAAAGACCTAAAAATGAATACATGAAAAAGTAGTTAAATGTCACCATCACGGGAGTTCCCGTCGTGGCTCAGTGGTTACAAACCCATTTAGTATCCATGAGGACGTGGGTTCGATCCCTGGCCTCCTCCAGTGGGTTAAGGAGCCAGAATTGCCGTGAGCTGTGGTTTAGGTCACAGACGCAGCTCGGATCCTGCATTCCTGTGGCTGTGGTGTAGGCCGGCAGCTGCAGCTCAGATTGAACCCCTAGCCTGGGAACTTCCATATGCAACAGGTACGGCCCTAAAAAGTAAAAAAAGAAAAAAAAAGTCACCATCACCATGAGGAAAAGTGAGGTAGGCCCAGGTATGGACGGCAGGTGGGCAGACAGGTGTGCTGGCTGGACCAGGCCATCAGGGGCCCCAGGTGCTGCCCACCTGCAAAGCCCGGGGCAGAATGTCACGGGCGTTGCCCTGAGCCGAGGGACATAGGACCCTATCGCTCAGGGGCCCCAGGGCAGTGCGGGCGGTGAGGGGGCTGGCGCTCTCTTAGTGGAAAGAGGGTGTTGTAAACTGAAACTCCCCACCGCCTGCATTTGGACCAAACTGCGCCGGGTTTCTGGTTTCCAGTCAGCTATGAACATGTAGGTAAGTCACTTGTCCCGCCTGGGCTTGGGGCCCCACCGGCCCGTGGGGTTATGCGAGGAGGAGGTGGGCTCGGAGTGGGGCTGGGACACAGATTCAACCTGTCCACCTGTGTCCCCAAGCCTGTCCTCACCCTTAGGGTCCCCTCCACCTGTGTGTGACCCCCCTCCTGCCCTCAGACACTTTCCTTGAGCCTCCCAGGCGGCTAGGGTGTCCCCCCAAGTGCTTATCCATTCCCATCCTCCTTGCCGTCCCGAGTGAACTCCCACACTCGGGCAGCTCCCTTCACCCCGACACTCAGCTTCTCTGTTGCCTCGGCTTTCCCGCTCACCGGGGTTGGGACCGCTAGGTGACAAGCGCACACGGCACTGTGACTGTTTGCTGCCACGGAGGACACTGCAGCCCCGCATTCACACACACACCACACTTGCCCACCACTCGCGTCTCCGACATCTACCGAGAGCCGCTATGTGCCAGGCGCTGTGCTAGGTGCGGGGAGGGGGCGAAGGGGCGGCAGGTGCAGTCCGCCCGCACACGACACGCAGCTGGGGACGGGGACGGGGTCTTAAGGCCTCATCGGCATGTGAGCCGCTCAGGCTGGCGGTGCCCTCGCGGGAGAGGCGCTGTTGCTGAAGCAGAATTGGGGGCAGGGTGAGCGGCAGTGTCAGTGGTGGCATCAGGCAGGAAGTGGTGGCTGGACAAACAGGTTTTATGGGCTTCAGGAATAGTCCGGACTCGTCTAAATTATCTGGAACGTTCCCACTATTTTCAGATAAAGGCGGCAGACCCACCTGTCCACCGGACCCTCCAGCCTGGTGTGTGGCTGGGCCGGCAGCCCCGAGACAGGCTGTGGGAGGCGTGGGCGGGAGAACCAGGGTGCGAGGCACGGGGAAGTGACCCCAGTTTCTTTAACTTGGGGTCCTCACAAGTCTGCGGGGGACTTGATTCGAGAGGCAGAGCGACCCCTATGTGAACCCCAGCTGCCCCACCAGCGTCTGGCCCAGCAAGGCCGCTGCTTTGAGCCCCATCTTTGTCCTCATCAAGGTGGGCGAGTCTGTGTCATGGGGAGGGGAGGTTCTCTGCAATAAAGGGGGCACCTAGCATAGAGCCTGGCATATAGAATCAGGACAGAGAGGTGACAAGGCAGGTGTATGAATAGTCCAGAAAGGGAGATAGAATACAGTCATGCGTACTTGGCTTTGGAGTACTTACATCCGACCTTGGGTAGGGCTGACGCTCTGGGAATTCAGAATCCTAAACAAAACAACGAAGCCACAGTGTGGAGACTGGGTTCAGGGACCCAAGCAGGCGGGCAATCTCCCCACCTGCTGTCCCCTGTCCCCACGATGCCCAGACATCGCTCCCCTTGGCTCTTAGAGCTCCTGGCTGGACACGGGCTGATGGGGACGCGAAGGAACAATGGCCAAGGGCACCTCAAGGGGCAGTCAGGGTCTGAGGACTGTCCTGGGTTGACCCTATGCCTGAACGGACGCGGTGATGGGAAGCGGGGAGGGAGGAGCCCCAGCGCAGGGCAAGGCCGCCGCCGCCTGGCCTGGGTCTCGGGCAGATGCTGGGGCTGTGGGTGGCCCTCGGTGGTCAGAACACTGACTGAAGCCAATCCGCCACCACTGGGGTCAGTGGCCCCTGCGTCCTACAAAAAGCCTTTTCCTTCCTTGACTCTGTTCCCAAACCTTCCCTCCCACTCTGTTGTTTGGCTGCAAGACTGAAAAGCTTTAAAGAAATCAGGTTTCAACAAAATACCTTGCTTTGTAGCATCAGAATAACCAATTTCCACACTCCCGGTGCAGCCAGCAGCCCTGGAAATGCCCTGGGAGGGAACCATCCGGGTGGCGGGGGCAGGCCTGAGACCCGCTGTCACCCCAGCTGTGCCCACTGGCCTTCCTCTGGCTGTGGGGCTCGCGGCCCTGCAGGTCCCCACGAGGAGACCCCGGGCCGAGGCACTCGGTCTGTGTTGCGGCGCAGGGGTGGGGTTTGGTACCTGGACCCCGATGGAGGAACTCCGGCTCTTGAGGAACTCCTCGGCCTTGGATGCCAGGATGGCCTTGTCGCTGGTCCGCGCCATGCCGCTCTGGCCCTCGGAGGCGTGGCGCTGGGCCGCGGCCGTCTCCAGAGCCAGGCTCATGGCCTTGTTGCTGTCCAGACTGTCCGTGGAGTTGTAGAGGCCACGGCCGTCCTGGGGCCACGGCGCCATCCTCTGTGCACGGCTGTCCTGGTAGGCGTCCTGCGTGGACTCCGTGCTGCTCTGCGCCGTCACCGAGATCAGCGGCTTGGAGGTGGTGCGGGGGGGCACGGGCGGCGGGGTCTTCTTGTAGTTGGTGTAGGACACGGCTGCAAGAGAGACAGAGGCCGGTCAGCGCAACTCGGGGCCCGCCCGCTGGGCTCTGGCCCACGGCCTGTTCTCTCCCTTAGCTGCCAAGCAAGTCTATCCCCGATGTGAAGCCTGAGAAAAGAGGCAGAGTGTGGCGAAGACGCTTCACATTCAGGGAGAGTCTACACGGATCTGTTCAGAGCAGTGGAAGCCTGTGAAAACACCAGAAAGTCCAGCAGTAGCCACAGATGAGGTAACTTCTGACCGCAGCACAGCGGCAGTTACGCCCCTCTCTTCACACAGGTCCCAGCACCTCGGGAGATGCTCATTTTACAACGCACAGGTAGAAGCACTATTTTTTTTTTTTTTTTTTTGTCTTTTTAGGGCCACACTTGCTGCATATGGAAGTTCCCCGGCTAGGGGTCAAATCGGAGCTACAGCTGCCGGCCTACGTCACAGCCACAGCAACATGAGATTCGAGCCCCATCTGCAACCTACACCACAGCTCATGGCAACACTGGGTCCTTAATCCACTGAGCGAAGTCAGGGATCAAACCCGCATCCTCATGGTTACTAGTCGGGTTCATAACCCACTGAGCCACAATGGGAACTGCTTTAAAACACAATCTATTAAACTGTATCCAGACCAGGATGAATATATTTGTAAAGAAAACCCATGTTTGAAGAAAGATCAGAAATATGTCCTAATCACGGTCATATCATTCAGTGACGATGTGGTGTTCAGTGTACTTTCTCCAAATGCTTCTAATGAACAGGTATTATTTCGGTGGTGGAGAAAACACACAGTATCAGAAGGTGCCTGCTCCCTGTAAGCACACTGTAGGGCCAGCTCAGAAGGGACCCCAAGCCTCCATGTCCCCTGGCCCATACAGGCCCCTGGCCTCCTCTGAGCCCTGCGCCCATGTGAGTTCTGCACACATCGCCAACAGCAAACCCGCCCAGTAGGTGTCACTGGACATGGGTGGTATCGAAGCCTCTGAGGAGGCACCAAATTCAGCAACTGTATTTGCTGGGCTCTGGGTGTTTCTGATTTTTGCAGCAGGAAAGCAAAGCACACGTGCCCACACAGCCTGCAGGGGTGTGAGGGCTGGTGGCTCTGAGACCACATGTAACCAGCAGGCCGCCTGGGTGGGCAGATGGGGCGGCCGGCTTGTTTAACGGCCTCCAGACGGTGCCTGAGAACCGCCAGCCTGCTGCCGCGTGGAAACGCACCATGCCTCTCCTGTGTGTGGGGATTTCATACAACACTCCCAACCCTCACCTTCCGCACCAGTGATTTTTACATCTGTGTCAGAGGATTTTCCCAATAAATAAACCGTCAAGTGTCATCCCCGACGAACCTTGACGAATAAAACAAGATAAGTCTGTTAGGTCAGGATGATCTGAGTCTTAAGGCATAAAACTGCACATGAAAGTTTATGAAATACATAGTTTTTAAGGAATGAATGGGAAAGAGGCTCTGAGTTGGTGGAAGATGGTTATTAGAAAATGGGCTTTAAGCTTTGTCTAAAATTATCTTTTCTTTTCCTTTTTTTTTCTTTTTAGGGCCGCACCTGCTGCATATGGAAGTTGCCAGGCTAGGGATCTAATTGGAGCTGTAGCTGCTGGCCTACGCCGCAGTCACAGCACACCAGATCCGAGCCGTGTCTGTGACCTACACCACAGCTCACAGCAATGCCGGATTCTTAACTCACTGTGCGAGGCCAGGGACTGAATCCAAAACCTCATGGTTCCTAGTTGGATTCGTTTCTGCTGCGCCAAGACGGGAACTCTTAAAATCATCTTTTAAAAGTCTTTCTTGGGAGTTTCCATCATGGCTCAGCAGTAATGACCCTGACTAGTATCCATGAGAATGCTGGTTCGATCCCTGGCCTCGCTTAGTGGGATGAGGATCCAGCATTGCCATGAGCTGTGGTGTAGGTCACAGACAAAGCTGGGATCCCGCATTGCTGGGGCTGCGGTGTAGGCTGGCGGCTACAGCTCTGATTCAACCCCTAGCCTGGGAACTTGCATAAACTGCAGGTGCTGCCCTAAAAAAGGTGATCAATCAATCACTCAATGTATGTCTTTCTCCCTTAATGTCAATCGGCCTCTAAGGGGAAATTACTGAGAACTGACTATGGGAGGCATTTTTCTGGGAGATTCAGGAATGTTGAATTGAAGGTAAGGCTCCCTATGTCCAACACTTACAAACCAGCTGACGCTGGACCAGGAGTGGAAATAGGAACTCTCCTGCGGGAGGCTATGTCACCCGCAGCGGAGGGTGGCCCCTTCGGAGGGTGGTGGCTCCTCCTGTCCCCTGGACCATCAGCTGCACCCTGGGGCCCTTCTGCCTGTGTTTCCCATGTCACCAGGGCAGTTGAACACCCTCCCCCAGACCTTCCACCCGCAGTGTCCAAGCGGCAGAAGTACTTTGTTGGCCAGCCTCTTAACTGCCCTCACACAAGTACCCTGCCCCTGCCCCCTCCCCAGTCTGCAGGGAGCCACAGACAGGTCTCCAGGATGTGGGCTGAGGGTCGGCTGGGTGTGGGACTTGCTGGGGCTGCTGGAGAAGCCTTGGGTCAGCCCTCTGGCCCCGTGTCAGCCCCGTCTCCATCCTCTGAGTTCCCGATGTGGCTCTGTCTGCCCCCATGGCATCGGCTCCCACTTGGCCTCGGGTGCGGCCCCCGCCCTGCCTGTACCCTCCTTCACTCCAGTCCTCCACCAGCCTGAGAGAAGGGAGGCTGGGGGACAGCCTGCAGGAGGATGGGGCAGTGCCTCGCTCTGTCCCATGGATCTTTCCCTGGTCCAGGCCTCTGCTTGGACCGCAGGTGTCTGGGAGAAGTGCCTGCCCTCAGGGCCCTACTCTGCTGAGACTCAGACCCCAGCAGCATCAGCCAGTGGTGCTCACCCGGTGAACGTGTGATTCTCCCAGGGGACCCTTGGCAAAGCCTGGGGTACATTCTTAGTTGTCACCACTTGGGGAGGTCCTCCTGGCATCTAGTGGGGAGAGGCCAGGGTGCTGGGTGTCCTCCAGGGCTCAGGAGGGCCCCCAGACAGAGTATCCAGCTCAGAAAGAACCCTGAGCTAAGCCATCATGTGGTCTTGCTGGTGGGGCCTTGGTGACGTGAAGGGGAACAGGTGTGGGGGGGCCGTCCTGCAGCAGCTCGTCTTTCCCTCTGTTTGGGTATCAGCTCTGCTTCCTAATCCCGGATAAGGATTGCTTGTTTAAAGGGCGTTCACCTCTCCTTGGTGGTGGGGGCTGCTTAAAACTTTGTTTTTCACTAAGCTTTTCTTAACAGTATTTCACAGCTACATCCAGGGGAATCCAGGGCAGCATCTACACGTGAAAAGAGCTGACGGTGAAAGTGGGCACAAAGTGCATGGATAGCATTTCACACAAAACACCGGGAACCCACTCGACTCAGTGACCAAAGGAGAGCCCTTGAACTTCATGACCGTCTCTAGATTCTCCGACAGTGGAGAGCGGCCTCCCCACCCCGCTCCCAGCACCTGACACCCCAGAGTCGGTTCTGCTTTGCTTCTCTTCGGCTGACATACTGATTCTGAAGAAATACCACGTCCTGGCAACAGCGGCAGTGACAATGCAGGGCAATGGAGAATTACAGGGATAGATTAAAAAGCTGTATCTCTCGGTACCGTCATACTTATTTTCACAGTGTTGGGATGAGCAGAGAGCAATGATAGAAATGCCAAACAGGTGGACTCCTGCAGCTGTGACCTCTCACCAGTGGGGGTGACACACGTGTAAGGACTGTCACACGGTCCTTATGGACACAGAAAGGTCTTCCCAGGAAGCAGAGCAGATGCATGGCAAAACCCACTGACCACCTTACACTTAACCTCAAAGGGGTCCTTTCACCCATGTTAAACGTTATGAATCTCGGAGTTCCCATTGTGGCTCAGAGGGTTAAGAACCCGACATGGCCTCCATGAGGATATGGGTCCAATCCCTGACCTTGCTCAGCGGGTTAAGGGTTCATTGCTGCCGTGGCTGCAGCACAGGTTGCAGGTGCATCTCCAATTTGACCGCTGGCCCAGGAACTTCCATGTGCTGCAGGTGTGGCTGTAAAAAGAAAAAAAAATATGGATCTAACTAAATGTGTCTAGTATAATTTAAGAGACTGAAAATTTGACAAAACAACAAAACTTCCTTCCTATGTGGATACTTCATAAATAAAAAGTTTTCAGAGTGTTATAATTTATGTTCCCGATCACAGGAAAACCAAATATCACATCTTCTCACTTTATAACGTGTTTGGCGCCAGGTGATAATATGAATTTTTAAACTGTAAAAATATAGTTGCACAACATATTTTCCTAACAAGTTAATTAAAAGGGGGCACTTTGTGGTGCAAGAACTGGCTTTACTCACACCTCGGAGGCTGCATCTTTCCTGGGTGACAAGGGGAGGAGTCTGTGCTGGTTTCAGATTTGTGTCAGGTGCACCGAGGCTGCTCTTAGGCCACCGAAGTGGACATGGTTCTGCACCTTTGGGCTGCTGGCCATCCAGAGCAACGTGGCTGGAACAGTATCGATGGAACCGGCTTTGCAGCGGCTCCCAGAGACTATGACCAATTGATTTTGGTAAAAGGATAGTCAGAACCTTCCTGGAAGATACTGTTCTCACCATGACCGCAAAGCCCAGACGTCAGGTCTGAGGCTACTCTGTTCTCCTAAAAAACATTTGAGGAGGTACATCCAAATATAAGTTGTCCCTATTGCTTAAAACTAACTGGCCTTGAAACCACGTGATCATTACTTTTCATGGTCAGACCACTGCTGGAAGTTTTATAAAGACACATCATCAACCTGAGGTCTTGCTGTGAATGCTGTGACTCCAGGCATTTCAGAGCCTTCAGCTTCTTCCCATCGGCACCAAAGTCATTGGCCGGAGAGGGTGTGGAGAAAACGGAACACTGTGCATTGTTGGTGGGAAAGTAAACTGGTGCCATCACTATGGAGGACAGTATGGCAAATCTTCAAAAAACTAAAAATACACTCCTGAGCATCTACCTGGAGAAAATCATGACTCAAAAAGATACATGCACCCCAATGTTCACTTCAACACTATATATTATAGCCAAGACATGGAAACAACCTAAATGTCCATCAACAGAGGAGTGGATAAAGCAGATGTGGTACATATACACAATGGAATATTATTCACCCTTAAAAAAGATCGAAATCATGCCATTTGCAGCAACATGGATGGACCTAGAGATTATCATACTGAGTGAAATAAGTCAGAAAGAGAAAGACAAAATCATATGGTATCACTTACACATGAAATCTAAAAAAAGGACACAAGTGAACTTGTTTACAAGACAGAAATAGACTCACAGACATAGGAAACAAACTTATGGTTACCAAAGGGGACAGGTGGGAAGAAGGAACACACTACTATACGTAAAATATAGGTCCTACTGTACAGCACAGGGAACTATACTCAATGTCTTGTAATAAACGATAATGGAAAAGAATATGAAAGAGAATATATATGTACATAACCGAATTGCTAGGCTGTATACCTGAAACTAACACAACATTGTGCATTAACTATATTTCAATAAAAAATAATTAATTAAGAAAATGGAAATTTCATGACTTCCATTCTAGTTCTCTCAGAGCTTCCTTGCCTCAGACATAGGACGACGGAAGCGTGCGCGTGATCTGGGAGATGCCGCCCTCTGTCAGCCTCAGCTTGCTTGGCTGGAAAAGGGGGCACTCAGGATGTCACTCATCTGCTGTCACGGGGACGATGGGGAACAAAGCTCAGGAAGAGCCCGAGGAGCAAGTCTCAGGAAGGGCGCCCCTTGGACGCGCTCGTTTAAAGCCGCTCGGGCCCCTCCCCCAGTGAAGAGAAAGATAAACACCACACAGACCCGGCACCATCCCTCATCTCTCTGGAGACTGTGACTATGTCACCAGTTGTATATTTATGAGATTCGGGTTTGGGAAAGAACAACCCCGGTGTCCACGTCCCCCGAGGACACCAGGGGCACACCTGTGCTTGGGTGAGTGTGCCCTGTGCCACCCCACCTGGCCCTCCGTCCTTTAGTCCTCGTGGAGGCTGCGGACCAGCCACACAGGTGGATGACGTCTGTTCTTCCACTTCCTGGGTGGCTTTAAATGTTTTCTTGAGGTTGGCCAGCGGGTCGGCCCCAGGACTGGCACTCAGGGTCTCTCTCGCTGCTTAGAATGACTCTTCCTTCTTTCTCTGACCTAGACATAGCTCAGCCTTTTTTCTCATGGCCTCATCTGACTTTATTCTCTCAAGACACAGGCTCCCCAAGAATGCATAGAAGCACACTGGAGTCCTTGCCTGTTGCAAACTAAATGGGGAGAATCACTTGCTGTTTTAGCAAGAATTTCCCATTAATTATATCAGTTCCAGGATTTCTAAAGGAAAAAAAAATCAAAATACATTCGGCGGCAGAAGAAGTCTTTTCAACTGGACTCTCCATCCAAGGCCCAAAATGTCTGAAAGGACTGTTAACTAGTAGACTTAAGACTGAGGAAGAAGAAATTAATTGATATTATCTCCCAGTTCCTTGAATGATACAAACATATGACAGTCACTTAGGGGATAAAGGTTTCTAAGACTGAAAGCGCGACTGGGACCCAGAGACGTTCCAAGCTGCCCCATTTCTGCATTAAATGCTGCAGTGGCATCGTCTTGGGAACTATTTCTTCCCTCGGGCGGAGCAGCAGCCTGGCAGGGCACAGAGCTTTGCATGCGGGATGGTAAACTTTGCAGGGGAAGTTTCTGTTCTCCATTTTAGTGGAATAATGGTGCTGTTTACCCACCCGCTCCTCAGCACACTGACCGGCCACCTGGGTTGAGGGGCAGGAGGAAAAAGGTGCGGTCACCCTGTCCGCGTGGCCGTGGTCACACAGCGGCGGCAGGCCAGGCTCTGCTGGCTCAGAGCAGTGGTGTTCCCTTGGGGCTCCAGTATGAATGGAAAAGAAATTCTGAACAAGCATCAGGAGGATTTCTGTTTGTTCAGAGTTTTCTTGGAAAGGGCTAACATTTGAACACTTGCCCGTCCCTTGGTTATTTTTGACTGGATCGCTGCACTTCATCTTCTCACAATCCCATGAGGCAGATATAGGTGTCGCGGTTTTCTCCCTGAGCTCAGACAGTAAGTCTTAGGCACGGGTCCGGGAGCTAAGCTGGCTGCGGTGTTAAGGAGCTGCCACACTTCTGCGATCAGTTCCAGGGCAATGAGCTGGGAGAAGTCCTCCAGGACCGCTGGGCTTACTCAGAGACATCTGAGACCACCCTTGGCGGGGCAGTGGAGGGGAGGGCGTTCTGTGAGCATTTCTATAGGATCCGACTACCGCCATCTCCATGGTGGAAGTGTGTGCACCCATGGGACATTTCTAAGCCCCTGAAAATACTTATCACGTGTGCACTTGATTCCCTTTGTAATGGCCCCCGGTGAAAATCCAACACATACCTTTAAAGGAGGTAAACAGCTGCAACCTGTTGTTTTGAGAGTAACTTTACACAACTTAAAGAAATACATTAGAAATACACATAAAAACTTCCAGGCACCCAGATACCAGACCCATTCTCACGCATTAGTATAGAAGTCCAAATGGGATTGGCAGTTTAAGATGTAAGAATGGCATTTGATGTACATTTTGAATGTACTTTTTGCCACCTTCACAGGCCCTTTATGCATATGATGTGATTTTTTTTTGCATTTTTAAAAATTATAGTTGATTTACAATGTTGTGCCAATTTCTGCTGTACAGTAAAGTGGCCCAGTTATACATGCATTCTTTTTCTCATACCATCTTCAATCATGATCTATCCCAAGAGACTGGATCTAGTTCCCTGTGCTGTACCGTAGGACCTCATTGCTTATCCATTCTAAATAGAATAGTTTGCACCTACTAACCCCAAACTCCCAGTCCAACCCACTCCCTCCCCTTCCTTCTCGGTAACCACAAGTCTGTTTCTATTCTGTAGATAGGTTCATTTGTGCCATATTGTAGATTCCACATTAAAGCCTCATGTGATTTTGAATGAGGCTGTTTACATCAGACAGTATCACTTTTATATTCCTGGTCAACTGAATGTTTCTGAATTTGATATTTTAAAAGTATCACTTGCCAGTCTTTGGTAAATAAAAATTAATGTACATAAAATATTTTAGATAAATAGGAGTGCCCGTTTTAGTTCAGTGGTTAACGAATCTGACTAGCTTCCATGAGGATGCAGCTTTGATCCCTGGTCTTACTCAGTGGGTTAAGGATCCGGCGTTGGTGTGGTGCAGATCGCAGATGCGGCTTGGATCCCGCATTGCTGTGGTTGTGGTGTAGCCAGCGGCTACAGCTCCAATTTGACCCCTAGCCTGGGAACCTCCATATGCCACGGATGTGGCCCTAAAAAGCAAAAAAAAAAAAAAAAAGATAAATAAAATAACATTTGAGACAGAGTTTTTGAAAAAGAAAACACATCAATGTATTCATCCATGAGTCCACTCTTTTGACAAATACACATCTTATCTTGTGGGACAGAATTATATATTCTTAAATTGTTCCTTAGAATTAGAATTAGAAGCTGGGAAATATATGAAAGAAAGAATTAAAAATTCTCATTTGATCATGTTAATTTGTTGCCATGGATTAAAATAAACAGTTATAGTTATTTTAGACATTCAAGAAAGATATTCGATTATTCAGTTGAATAGTTTGGGTAATAACGATTAGACTAGTTGTTAGTTACAGGCTAGGTTATCCATCATTTTCTACGTGCAGGTCAGACAAACATTATATATGAATGAAAACTGTAAATTTAATTTAGCAATGCAATTCTGCTGGAGTTTGTACAGCTTCAAAAAGTAGATGAGTCAACAGAGAGATTTCTAAACAATTCCAAGGTTTATTTAAATAAAACTGATCAAATATAAATTCTGAAGTGCAAAATGAAATGATTACTTAGTATTTTTAGGTATCTGGAGATCTGACTACTCAATTAAAAAAAAAAAAATTGACTCCAGGCATGAACATCCTGTTGGTTTTAAAAGTCTGTCATTGATTTCTTTCCCCATGTGTGTAACACTGTGAAAATCCCTGGAGATTTAAGTGGCTTCCTGACTCGAGGGAGAGAGATTAAAATGCACTTGTGGGAGTTCCCGTCGTGGCGCAGTGGTTAACGAATCCGACTAGGAACCATGAGGTTGCGGGTTCGATCCCTGCCCTTGCTCAGTGGGTTAACGATCCGGCGTTGCCGTGAGCTGTGGTGTAGGTTGCAGACGCGGCTCGGATCCTGCGTTGCTGTGGCTGCGGCGCAGGCCAGTGGCCACAGCTCCGATTAGAC
>PVHT020000521.1:32199613-32268961 GCA_004024745.2 Catagonus wagneri | reverse complement strand
TGCACTTGTGTTTTAATCCATTTCCTGAGTTGGTCTGGACTCCAAGTGTGTCTCAGGGATCAGGGGAGTTGGGGAGACTCACCCCGAGAACAATGGGGTGAGAGAAAGAAATGGCTCTGCAAAGTGCCTTCTGTCCTGAGGCCAAGGCTACCAGAGTCACCCTTGGTGCCACCAAGGAACGGTCAATCACACTGTTCAAGGTAGAAGGAGCCGTGCACATGACACGTTTTAGGGAGATGTCTATGAAAACACTTCAACTAAAAGCAGTGATATTTAAAGGAAATGTTGTTAGCCTTCCCTGTTCAAGCCAAGCGACTGAGGCATGGAAGGGACAGACACACACGAGGGACTAAGTAAACCTCATCCGGGCCCTTCCTGAAGAAATGGCTCAAAGCCCCAGATCAGAGCACCAGCAGCTGGCACGACGGGAAGAGGCTGCGGTGACTGACCCTGCTGGCGGAGAGAAAGGAGGGCGGACCCAGCCCGCCTGGGCCATGACTGTGCCTAAAATCTCAGAGATCCGCCCTGATCACGTGCGAAGGGTGGCGTTCCAGACGGCTTCGTCCAAGAGCTTAGCCAGGAACCAAGTTTAAACAACCTAAACTTATGGAATATCTAAACATCTAAACTACAATTAAAAATCATTTTCTCTGTGTCCCCATTGTGGCTTGCGGGGTTAACGAATCTGACTAGTATCCGTGAGTATGTGGGTTTGATCCCGGGCCCTGGTCAGTGGGTTAAGGATCCAGTGGTGCTGTGAGCTGTGGTGTAGGTCGCAGACGGGGCTCCAATCCTGTGTTGCTGTGGCTGTGGTGCAGGCCGGCAGTTACAGTTCCGATTTGACCCCTAGCCTGGGACCCTCTATATGCTGTGCGTGTGGCCCTGAAAAGACAAAAATCCCCTCATTTCCTTCGCATTTAAGCTGCATTTCAACTACTTAACAGTCATGAATAGAAAGATGGGAGTTCCTGTCATGGCTCAACAGGTAACGAGCCCGACTAGTATCTATAAGGACTCGGATTCGACCCCTGGCTTCAATCAGTGGGTTAAGGATCTGGCGTTGCCATGAGCTGTGCTGCAGGTTGCAGACATGGTTCGGATCCCACATTGCTGTGGCTATGGTGTAGGCCGGCAGCTACAGCTCCTATTTAGACTCCTAGTCTGGGACCCTCCATACGTCACAAGTGCGGCCCTAAGGAGAAAAAAAAAATCTAGAGGTTTTCTCCAGGCAAAGCTGAATCAGTAGGCATCCGCCCATCCATTCAAGAGCTCATAATGAATCAATTATAAGGACTTCCCTTTAGGTCCTCAAAGTGCTGGGTTAGCAAGCCTATACAAAGAGAATTTGGAGAAACACGTTTAATTTCAGGTAAACTAGCTTGAATGGGATTAAATAAACTGTTGGCCAACCTCCAGTTGAACATGACTTTGAGTGACCTGCAATGTGAATACATCATTACTTCAAAGGCAAGCCTGATTATTCATCTACACCTGGGATTCTGGACACCATCGCCGAATTCAATCCTTCAGAGTTGTTTGCAAGCCACAAAGGAAATTTGGAAATTAGCATTCTACGGTATAAAGCACAAATACGTAATCAAGACAAAATATATTTCAAAAGGAGGGCTTCGCCATTCTCTTGAATGCAACAGCCACACTTAAATTCACTGCACTCTCCTAATTAGAACTTCAAAGATAACAGCATAAAAGGACTTAGCATAATCAAGCCCATGGAGGTCTGACTGAGAGTCTGGATATGGGAGAAACCAAACCAAAGGCAAAGATTCAACATGAAAGAGTAAAGCAGTTTTGACACGTTAATTAATGTTAGTCTCAAAACATGAGTGTAAATCAAACAGGACGCAGAAACGACATCCCCAGCGTTACAAAAGCTTGTGTGGCCCCAAGTTCCCGGGCAACCTGGATGGGCTGGCAGCAGAGATGTGTTAATGAGCGAGAAATTATAGTGTAACCAGCTTTTAATGTCATGTGGACAGTGACACCAAGTGATGACAGCTGTCTCGCGGTTTGAGACAATTCCTGTTTTCATTTCAAACACTTAAAAGTCACTTCACACAATAAGAACTTGGATTTTTCTGAAGAAAATCTGAGAAGGAGCCGACTTTCAATGATGGGAAGCATCACCTAGGGTCTGAGGGCAGAACCCTGAGTGTTCCAGGGGCCAGGCCACGCGGATGCCACAGGGAACTGGCCTCCAGCCAGGAGCTCAGCTAATAAGAGGAAAGGATGAGTGAATAGGTAGCCGAGGGCGGCTCCCTCCCTCACCAGGGGTCCAGCAGGACACAACTGTGTCTTGGAACTTCGAGAATGGGAAGTTTTCAATTTGATGAAAATCATTTTTGAAAAGAATGATTTTTATTTTTTTTGCAGTGGACAGGTTGACAGAGCAACATAACAGATGTGAGCGGGTGACCTGGATTAATCAGCTCTTGGAGGACCTGTGGGCTGAGCGACAGACTGCCAGGCCCTCTGTCCTCACAGGCAGCCGTGGATGTCCATTCACTTGGGACGTTTAATTGTGAATGAAGCTTACCTTAAGGTTGTACCAGAACTGTGTTTTCCTGTCAATATTTGTGGGGGCAGTAATTCCCACGGTAGTGTCTCATTTGATGATGAAATCACTGATTTTCGTATCTGCATGTGGCATTCAAGGTGTGTAGCTATTGATCCACGGGAGTTAAAGTCCCAGAGTCGCTCCTGTCTCTGCTCCAGGAGAGGAAAGTGGCCTTCCAGTGAAAACATTCATGAAATGACCAAGTAAATGCTCGTCGCAAGGGGGCAAAGAGCACCCAAC
Source organism: Catagonus wagneri (assembly GCA_004024745.2). Taxonomy (NCBI): domain Eukaryota; kingdom Metazoa; phylum Chordata; class Mammalia; order Artiodactyla; family Tayassuidae; genus Catagonus; species Catagonus wagneri. The sequence goes on along the minus strand of PVHT020000521.1, from coordinate 32,266,146 downwards.
TGCTGAGCTATTTATAATTTCTAATGCTCAGCATCAAATGAATACATCCTAAATACGGAGACTTCTCCTGAGAAGCTTGGTAAGAAAGTGAGGAAGCCCCAGACCTGTCATATGGACAATGTAGCCACAACCTCAAGGTGAAGGTTGCAGAAAGAGAATATGATCTTTGATCCTGGCTTGAGCCAAGCATCACAGCTGCCTTCTGTATGTGGCTTGTTGGGAATGGGCGGTCAGATGGCCAAGGTTACTTGGACCCATAAGTCAGGGCTCTGGGCTGGAGGCTCCGGGGTGAACTTTTCAAGCCTGGTTGAATCAGTAACCGCTATCAGTTTGAGCACAAGCAGCTGGAGTGGCCAGGAGGCTGGGGGCCCCTAGGGGAGTGGGGTGGGGTGGGGTGGGGGTGGCTTTGCCTGGACCAGTGAGACTCGGGCCCTATTCCAGCATCACTGTCAGTGGCGATGAGGTTCCAGGCACTCCTCAACCTCTGCAAAGGGATGCCTTCCCAGCAAAGCTTGCAGACCCAGAGCAAAGATAAACATGCAAATGTCACTTGTCTCTTGTGTCGTCCTGGCCTTGGGAGTATATCTGCTCCAAATTCCCCATTAACAATGGGGCCCTGAAAATCAGGAGCTTCTAATGGCGCACAGGGCCACCGTCACCTGGGATCTCCAGGAAACTGTGTCCCTCCCCGGCCGAGGCAAAGGGTGCACTGGGAGGAGAGGCTGGCACAGTGACTTGTCCCAGAGCTCGGCCTTGAGACAAGAACAGAGAGGCGACATGCGGATAAAGTGGCGAGTCACCGTGCTTTTCAGAATCTGCTCACAACACTGTCTGCCCGCTGACGCCCACTACTGGGTTCCATCTCGCACATTACTCTTTATTAAAAAGAAAACCTGACCCGGACGCCTGGAGCTGGAAGATAAAGGGTGCAGATTCTGTGATGAAGCACAAAGAGGCTCAAACGTGTCCCCACAAAGGATTGGGTTGCTGATTCACGTGCCCCGGTGTCTGTTGCTGTCCTGCAAGGCGCTGTCAGCATCATACACACAGTTTCGTTTCTCTGGCTCAGCTCTAAACTCACAACATAATCGCAGAGGGAAAACTGCCTGCACTGGGACCAGTGCTCGCACCTCAGACAGCAACAGCCTTTATTAATTAACCCGTTTGTTCGCTGTTTTGATACAAACTCTGCAAGTATTTATTTCATGTTCAGCACATCCAGGCCCTGGGGATCCAGCAGGGAGGCAATCCCTGCCTTCCTGGTGCTTCTGCCCTACGGGAGGGGACCTAAACCATCGCTGAAGCACACGCGATGCTCTAAGATGACAGTAAGATGCACTCAGAATGGGCCTCAAGTGCAAAGTCAGGATAGCCTTTGAACAGCAGCTTGATGTGTACAGAACTGAACCGTCTCTTCTGCTAAACCCAGGGACTAGTTTAATACACACTTAGTACCAGGCTAATGAAAGTGTTTTTCTAAAAGAGAAAGAAACACAAACATCCCTAAATTCCACACCTGCAATGTTAATGAATGTACGACTAGGAAAAAAGCCAACTCAATTCTAAAGGGAACAGGCGAAGAATCATCAGGCAAAGGGGCTTTAGAGAATGAACTCCCTGAGTTCAGGCCCCAGACAGGGCCTCAAATTGCCCTCAGGGTCAGCCGAGTGGGCCTGGGCTTGCCGCATCCCTCCCCCTGCCTGAAGGCAGGATCTGTCTTTCTCCCCCTAACTTTTCACAAATCCAGACGCAGAATAGGAACAGAAGCTTCTCTGCAGCCCGACTGCTGCCCAGGAACTCTTCCCGCCTTGCTTGACCCTCAGGGAGGCAAAAGCTCGACTGCCCGCCACCCTGGACGGTTGTGGATCGGCAGTGAATGGAGGCAGGGCTGCATGTAGAAGCGGATCGGGGGAAGCAGGGGAGGGGCGGCCCCGGGCAACCATCCTGGGGAGATGGCAGTCCACCTGACCCAGGGCCGCAGCCGCCTCTGCTGCTTCCGCCTTTTGGACTCGGGTCCACACTGCTTGCCAGACGTCTGGTCTCCCTTCTACAGAGCCGAGGCCCAGCTGACTCCAGGGCAGCTGGGATGGCTTCATGAGCTGAGGTGAGCTGGATGCGGCTCTCGGCTTCCCACCAAGGACCCTGAGCTCCCACGGTGTCCCCGCTGCCTTGACGGGCCAAGCTCATTTCTGCCCGCCCGAGGGCTGCCCAGTGAACGCGGCACACACTCCCCATTTCGGCCACACAGAACGTCTGCCAAGCCTACTATCTTCAAGCCCTTGGGCCTTGGGCTATAAGTCTAAGAAAGGGAAGCGCTCCTTTTGTCAGCACTGCTCCCCAGACTCTCCACGCGATGCCGAGCTGTGCCGAGGGCAGTTTTCCCAGTGAACATGGAGAGAGAGACCAGGACCTAACGCGATAGTAATGAACCCAGTAGCCGCCCTTGCCCAGAATCTCCGCCTCAGAGACTCCATCCCCGTGCCTCTGCCCACCCAGGCCGGGGAAGCAGATGTGGCCTCGGTGCCCTTAGAAAAGCACAGTGTCCGCCTCTTCAATAACCCAGATGGCTAAGTAACTCATTCTTTTTGGCACCATTTTGTCAGGTGGTATAGATCGTTTAGAAAACTCCCTCACAGAGACTAAACTTCAGTCTGCAGGACTGTGGGGGGAAGTCCCGTGCCCACAGCCAAGGCCCAAGATCTAAGTTTCTGCTGTAAATATTCAGAAGAGGAAAGAACTTGGAACGCTTCTGAATCATAGACCATTTGTAACAACTCAGCATGAATTAGCAGAAGGGGTTCAATGTGAAGTACCAGGTATGAGCAGAGAAGGTGAAAACCTTGGAATGAGCTACCTGCAGACACGTCTTGAGCTTCTAAATCCTTTTTAGCTGTTGCTTATCTTTGTTTTATGAAGCACCTCTCTACTATTTTACAGACACTGGGCACAGAATAAACACTCATGGGTCTGATTCAGTTGACTGTGTGGCTGATCAAAATGGCAGTTTACCTGCTATAAACCAATAAAGGGACAGAGAAAATACCAAATTTCTTTTAGAGAAAAAGATGAAAGCACTTATGGACAATTTAAAGAACTGGAAATGTGGCCTTGCCCCCTGTTAACCGCGTGGATTTTTCTTCAGGAATTTGGTCAACCTGCACCTGCTTAGGCCAAAAACGAGCCACGTTCCCTAGCTGGTGAACCTCTTCCTTCTGATTTATTACACTCAGTGCTAACATTGGATACAATCAATCATTTCATTCTTCCTTATCTCCTTCCCCCTTGGCTTCCAAAAAAGGAATAAATGGAAAAGCAGAGGCATGAGTGTTCTTTATGATTAATCCCCTGGGCATGTCAAAGCTTTCCCATTAATTGTGTTTAAAGAGCAGAGCATGGCCCTACACTTTAATGGTTATGTTACGATGAAATAAATCCAATGCAGTAAGTATTTTAAAAAAGGAATGCTTTACACATATGAATATGTCTCCTATACTGCATGTAACTATTTCAATACTACGTTTCACTGCCACCTCTCTGTCACTTGAAAGTATCAATGGATAATTATGAGAAAAATGCAAATCAAAACTGCTATGAGGAACCACCTCAGACCTGTCAGAATGGCCATCATTAACAAGTCAACAAATAACAAATGCTGGAGGGGGTGTGGAGAAAAGGGAACCCTCCTGCACTGCTGGTGGGAATGTAAATTGGTACAACCACTATGGAAGCAGTATGGAGGCACCTCCGAAAACTAAATATAGAATTATCATATGATCCAGCAATCCCACTCTTGGCATATATCTGGACAAAACTTACATTGAAAAAGATACATGCACTCGTATGTTCATTGCAGCACTATTCACAATAGCCAGGACATGTAAACAACCTAAATGTCCATCGACAGGCGAAGAGAGAAGAAGATGTGGTATATATATATATATATATATATATATATATATATATATATACACACAATAGAATACTACTCAGCCATAAAAAGAACAAAATAATGCCATTTGCAGCAACATGGATGGAACTAGAGATTCTCATATTAAGTGAAGTAAGTCAGAAAGAGAAAGAAAAATACCACATGGTATCACTTATATCTGTAATCTAATATATGGTACAAATGAACCTTTCCACAGAACAGAAACTCATGGACATGGAGAACAGACTCGTTGGGGGAGGGAGAGGGAGTGGGATGGACTGGGAATCTGGGGTTAACAGATGTAAACTATTGCATTGGGAGTGGGTAAGCAATGAGATCCTGTTGTATAGCACTGGGAACTGTATCTAGTCACTTGTGATGGAACATGATGGAGGATAATGTGAGAGAAAGAATATATATATGTGTGTGTGTGTGTGTATGACAGTCACTTTGCTGTACAGTAGAAATAGACAGAACACTGTAAATCAACTATAATGGAAAAAATAAAAATCATAGAATAAAAAAACTTTAAAAATGTCTAATACCACTAAAAGAAAAAAGGTATCAATGGAGATACAAACATCACAGCCCAGGTCCCTAAAACCGTAAACCAAGCTCACCACGTACTTAAGTGTGTAGCACTTGAGGTTTTTTGGCATCTGAAAAGGGGTTAAAAGATTAATCTCAGAGTAATCAACCTCATTCAATCTTTGCCTCCAAACCTGGGGACAAAATGGCCTAAACCGACTCTGTGTTAGCCTAACATCTCCACTGGAAATAAATAACCAGCGGGCAATGACTCACAATTTGAGTGTTAAGTGGCTCCAGTATCTATGTAAAGGCAAAAGGAAGTAGTGACAGAATTTTTTCCTCACTTAAAAAATATTTTGAGGAGTTCCCGTCGTGGCTCAGGGGTTAATGAATCCGACTAGTATCCATGAGGACACAGGTTCGATCCCTGGCCTCAGTCAGTGGGTTAAGGATCCGGCATTGCTGTGAGCTGTGGTGTAGGTTGCAGATGCGGCTTGGATCTTGTGTTGCTGTGGCTGTGGCACAGGCCAGGGACTACAGCTCCGATTCAGCCCCTAGACTGGGAACCTCCATATGCCGCAGGTGTGGCCCTAAAAAGACAATATGTATATATATATATAAGCATCTAGATTTTGGACCTCTTGAATTTCAGAGGAAGGCAGTTTCCTCAAATTCAGTTTATATGCCTGAATAGTTCTTACCTTTCCAGGGAATCAAAATTTAAATGGAAAGGCTCACCGGCAACGATTTTTCAATTAATGGGCCACTAAGGACCTCTTTTCAGAAGTGCAATCAGATGTCATCTGAGGAATAATTAACAGGCATGGCTTGCAGCCATCCTGGGAAAACCTCTGCACTTGACCTATATTGCAGAATAAAACCTCGGGACGTTATTTGTATGTTCTTTCCACAATTCTTCCCATTTGAGCCGGCTCAGCTTCCTCTCTGCAGAGATTTTGTTGCGGGCAGGCAGTTCTCCAGGTTAACCTCGTCTTGACTTGGGCGAAAGCCCAAACGCAGTGGCCCTTGCCCGGGGTGTGGGGGTGGGTGTGGGGGAGAGGATGTCTCTGCAAAGACCTGCAGCCAGGAGCAGGCTGTGTGGGTCTCTGAGCAGCTGAGTCCTGACAATGCAGGGGAGACCCAAGAAACCCGAGGCCAGTCGGAAGTGGACGTGGAGGCTTTAGGGTGCGGTGTCCATGACCAGGGGGTTTCTGGATGCCTGGACGCCTGGCACTGGAGTCCTGGCACTGGTCACACCCTGAGTTCACCCCACCCAAATGACGGGGGCTGACTCTCCTGGTATATCAGGCAGGAGGGGTGCTACCCTCAGAACTGGAATTCAAGTGATTCAAGGGAAAAGTCGCTATGTTGTTTCTTGCACGGCTAAGCTGTCGGGGGCCTACTGGTATGTCACAGGGAGCATCTGATAAAGATCGCAGTGGGCATGTCTGAACTGACACCATCCAAAGCAGAAGGGCCAAGAGGAAAAGCTCAGAGAGGTCTGAGAAAAGAGCTGAGCCCGGGGAAGTTTAAATATTGATTTTAAATATTAAGCTAGTGCAAACTGTTAATGCAAACGGATTTAAATATTTTATAAACTGTAAACTCTCACGTCAGCCATTCTTACATCCAACACACACTCACTGAGTCCTGTAAAGCCTGGGGGCTCAGATCAGGAGGCTGAGCACACCTAACTGGGAGCATGTCCCAAAGTGCCTCAGGAAGTCGTGGCCTTGGCTGTACCAGCAAATACACTAACCGAGGTCAAGGACGGCCTCCAAACACAGTTTCAGGCAGGATGTGCCAGCCAGCCAGTGAGCAGCAGCACTGCTTTGTAATGGTGGTGGCACTTGTCATTTCCAGCTGGTGTCACAGGAGTCTGGTGGGTTGGGACTGGTGACATGGCTGGAGGTGCCCGTGTAGCAGCCAGCTCACCATAAAAGACCCCACCTCTGGCTGACCTAGGCCTCCAGGTGCAGCGGCGTTTGGTGCTAGTGGCGATTTCCGAAGGCATGTTCTGTGCGCCTGGCAGTGAGGGGACCCAGCCCCCTCAGATGGATATCATCCCTCTGCTGTGTACTGTGTCCTTTGATGCGAAGAGATCACTCACGGGTGACAAATGCCAGACCCCGTTCCAGAGGCTTCTGACAGAGCGCTGAACAGCTCCCAAGGGTGTCTGCTCTCACGGCGGCAGAGGAAGACAGCCAGCAGTAAAAATTAGAGTAATCTCTGATATCAACTGTCTATGAGAAAACCTAATACTGCAAATGCTGAAAACTGGAGATGTCTTGCCCTGTGCCTGCCAGAAAGGCTTGCTGGTCAGAGCAGAGACACCCCACCATGGCGCCTGCCTCTGGGGTGACCTGGGGCCGGTCCTCAGCCCTGCTCCTGGGCCATGACCCTTCAGCAGCTCCGTCAAGCCTGCACCCCTTTCTCAATACGTTTTAAATCCAAAAAATAAAATGCAGAGGATTAAATATTACACTGCAATACAGTTACCAAAATGTTAAACATTTTTGTGACACATACGTGTCCATTCCTGCAGTAATAATGGGATCTGGCAACAGGACTAATAATGACAGTGATTTCAGAGCCCGGTCAGCACAGAAGATGGGAAATCCTGGCGGGAATTGCAGGGATGGTCAACTGGGCCCCACACCTGGAAGGTCAGAGGCCCTGCTCGTGTGAGCTCGTCCTGCTGTCACATTCACAGCCGAGAGACGTTTCAGCTATGGTGAGACGTTAGAAAAAACATAAAGATCCGCTGTTTCTCCATCTCAGGCCTCATGGCCCTGAATTCCTGAGAGCTTCAGGGATCCCCTCAGGGGCCCCTGGGTTCCAGGATGGGGACCTCAATTCTGGCCCTGGTGGCCTTTGAGGGGAGGAGGTGCCACGTTTCCTGCCGGGGTGGGGGAGAGGGGGCCCGGAAACCTCCTCCCTGGAACTCCCTCCTTTTTTTTTTTTTTTTGAATTATAGTTGATTTCCACTGTCCTTTCAATTTCTGCTGTACAGCAAAGTGACGCAGTCAAACATCTGTGCACACCCACCTTCTCATATTTTCTTCCATCATGTTCCATCACAAGTGAGTGGACATGGTGGAGCTCCGTGCCTCACCCCGGAGGTCAGGACGCGCCCTGCGCCCTTTCTGTTGCATCCTGGGCCCTCCCTCAGCTAGCTGACTGCCTCGTGGTCGCCTCTGATGCTGGACCTCTCCCTCCCTCCTTTACGGGGAGGGACAATGTTCCTCAGCTCCCGCCCTTGGTCTCTTTTCTAGACCAGACTTTCACTTGCCCTCTGGCTCACGCATGCCCACAGCCCTGTTAACCGGTTACCCGTCCAGTGCCAACCCAGTCCAGGCGGCCGGATGTTATCAGGGGCCTAGGGAGTCCCCAGGCGGGCACTTTCCTTCTCTGCTGTCACTGGCTGCTGGGGGAGGGTGTGTGGTCCCCGGAAAGTAGCACTTACCGCCTTGGGTCTGAGCCTGGCCCTCCTCCCTGGACCTGCATAAAAGCTGTACTGTGACATTCCGCAAGACGGCTTTCTGAAATGAATGGTGTTTCCAGACTTTCAGGTGTAGCTGGTTGATTATCTTACATATGCACCTTTTCACATCTGTGAAAACCTACACCCCCAGCCACAAAGACTGAAAATTCTGATCCATCTCTTTAAAGCCCAAGGTGTTTGCCAGAGTGAAGGGCTGCTGGGGGAAATTCTCTGCCTAAATATTCTGACCATTTTAAATATAGACCCTAAAGAACTGCTCATTGGAGATACTACATTTGACACAGCTGTCCAGAGAAACAGCTCAAAAGAATGTGTCCATACACAGAGAAAAATTTTTATCACAAGGAGCTGGCTCGCATGACAGTGGGGGCCATACTAGAAATCATGAGGTTGCAGGTTCGATCCCTCAGTGGGTTAAGGATCCAGTGTTGCCATGAGCCGTGGTGTAGGTCACAGATGCAACTTGGATCTGGCGTTGCTGTGGCTGTGGTGTCGGCCTAGAGGCTGTAGTTCCGATTTGACTCTTAGCCTGGGAAACTCCATTTGTGGTAGGTGTGGCCCTAAAAAGCAAAAAAAAAAAGAAAAGAAACCAAAAAAGACACAAGGTTTGGGGGGCTAGTCAACTGTGTGGAGTCCCAGGAGACACAAGACCAAGGAAAAGCTGATGTGTCAGTTCAAGTTCAAAGGCAAGAAAAGGCTGATTTCCCACAGCCAGGCAAAAGAGTCCTCTCCTGCTCATGGGAGGGTCAGCTTTTCCTTCTGTTCAGGCTTACAACTGATTGGATGTGGCCTACCACACTGGGGAGGGCAGTCTGCTTGACCCAGTCAATTGATTCAAACATCAGTTCATCAAAAAACACCCTTACAGAAACAACCAGAACAACGTTTGCCTAAATACCTGGGCTTGGTCAGGTTGACACATAAAACTAACCATCACCGGTACCGCACATACAATTTTCCAACATTCCTCAGAACATCAATGCCTTCGTCCCCAACCGAGAGGCTAAAGCAAAGACCAACTAAGTCCTAGTGAGCAGGCGGGGCAGACGGTGACGGCACAGACGGGTGGGGTGCAAGGGCTCTTCTCCTTCTGAGCGATGCCTCAAAGGATAATTTTTCTTAAAGGCCAATTTTCCAGAGACTAGAAATGCCTAACAGGAAACCACTTTATATAAGTTCAAGTACATCAGTGAAATTTTCAAAGTGTTTCTTGGAAACTATAAACAAGTAAGAAAAACTTGAAGTTGCAAAAGTAACAAGTGAATTACAATTTTTATAGCATTTTAAAGATAGTATGTATAAAATTATTAAGTCCAAATAATTAATAAACTCAAATGTATATGCGAGACTTTGTGGCCACATTCCTCTGATTTCCAATGTTGATTCATGTTCCACCTCATCGAAAGGAAACTAAATTACTGACAGTAGGTGATTTGATTGCAAAGCATTGCTGAAATATTTCTTTTTCTCTGAGAGAGCAAACTTATTTTCTTTTCAAAGTTGTCAGAACATTTTATAATTTTATGAATTTAAATAACTTGTTTTAATGTAACGCTTCTTAAACTAACATTTTGTAAGAAATCAAATCCATAATATAAATGCTTTCTAAACATACTTATGAGATGAACTAAGTCTATCCAAATAGTAAATATAATTAACTACCATAGCCTAAATATTTTGGTGTCTAATATCTCTATATTTTTATTTATTTATTTTTGCTTTTTAGGGCACCTGTGGCATATGGAAATTCCCAGGCTAGGCCAGCCTATGCCACAGCCACAGCAATGTGGGATCCCAGATTTGTCTGTGAATTACACCACAGCTCATGGCAATGCCAGATCTGAGACCCACTGAGCAAAGCCAGGGATCAAACCTGCGTCCTCATGGATACTAGTCAGATTTGTTTCCACTGTGCCACAACGGGAATGCCTATCTCTATATTTTTAAAAGGTAAGTGCATTTAAAAAATAAATGAAAATCAGGCTTTTTTTTTTAATAAGTAAGCATTTTGTTGGAGCTCATATGACCCGGGTGGGATGGGAGGAATTTATGTTTGCATCTACACTATTTTATTTTATTTTATTTTTTGTCTTTTTAGGGCCACACCTGCAGCATATGGAGGTTCCCAGGCTAGGGGTTGAATCAGAGCTACAGCTGCCAGCCTACGCCACAGCCACAGTTACAGGGACATAGCTCACGGCAACGCTGGATCCTTAACCCACTGAACGAGGCCTGGGATCGAACCCACAACGTCAGAGTTCCTAGTTGGATTTGTTTCTGCTGAGCCAACACGGGAACTCCCAAATCTATACTAATTAGATGAAGTGTGAATCACTGAATGCTTCCTGGAAGAAGTGATATCTGAAGTAACTCTTAAAGCAGAGCAAAGAATTAGGCAAAAAAGAAAAAAAAATCCAAAAAGGCTAATTCCCGGCTCAGCAAAGGGCATGTGCAAAAGCAGAGAAGTGAGAGACTTTTAGGAAGATTGTGTTCAGGGGGAGGGAGGGCAGCTAGGAGCTGGTCCAGGCCAGGCCCCCGGGTTATGCCCGGACCACGTAGGTTGTCAGCTTTGCTCACTGGGAACCACAAGCCAGGGAGGGGGACCAGGCAGGCAGTGCAAGGCCAGGCAGGACTTTCAGAAAGGAAGCGGGAGGCAGTGTGGAGGGCACTGAGAGGGGGCGCTGGGGCGGGGGCATGGGCGGCGCTGCTGCACGCAGCTCAGGGTGAGTGTGGGGAGGCACAGCAAAGAGGGCGAGACAGGAGGAGGGGGCAGCGGGGGGCGGGGTGAGAGGTCTGCCTGGGTGACATATCCATCTGCCCACTTACTTAAGGGAGCACGGATGCAATGAGTTCATTCAGCCATTGATTATTTAGGGCAGAGGGCGTTAAATGAGAGATCTGACCGGCTTCCTTGCCCGTCATGCCGGCCACGTGGAATTGCCAGGGTGCTGACACCAGGAAGGCAGGAGGGTGGCAGTCAGAGGGAAGTCCCGAGGGACCGGGCTGGAGTCACGTGGCCAGAGCTTAGCGGGTGGTCAAACTCAGGCAGCGGAGGCTGCCTTGTAAACCGGAAAGGGGGGCTTGAGCGACAGGTTACTATAGAAACATAAACACCAAAATGAAAATGAGCTTAGGCTGTTGCCTCTGTCCTGCTCTGTATGGATTTTCCCTCTGTTGCAGTGATTTCGGGAATTGGTTCTGACATATGTTGAGAAAATTTCTGACCCAGGGAAAAATCATTATAATCTAATTTTATAGTGTTTTCCTCCATAGTGTCAAAAACATGCCCTCCCTAGAAAAATCGGGCCGAGTGCATATTTAGACAAGTAAATCTATCTGATAAATCATTTCCCAGATGAGAAATAAACCATGTGTGAAATGAAAGTTAGATGTTTGCAAAACCACTTCACTGAAGGAGAGAACCCTAGTCAATAAGTAGCATTTTTCACCAGGAAAGAAAGTGGGCTGGAGAGACCCTCCGGTTCTGGGTCCCAGGGCCTCACAGGGGAATCCACTCCTATTTGAGCTCCCTGGAGACGAGATTAAAAGCGGCTGTTTCAGCTGAATCACCCCCTGCCTTGAAAGGCTAAGGTGAAAAAATCTGGCAAACCCAAGCCCCCAAACCAGCATAAGGTTCACTGGCAGTCTCGGCCTGCTGACGCTGAAAAGGAAGCCCTCACAGGTTCCAAAAGGCTCAAGGAAACTTTCATGTCCACGTTTGACATTTAATTACCTAGGTGAGTACTGACATCACACAGTTGCACTTATATAGGCAAGACCCACAAAGAACAGCAACATTTAGGTTTCAGGCTTAAAAAGAAACATTTAAGTAAATCTTATTCTTCGAAGTAATCACTGAGACGGTTTCGGTAAATAACTTTCTGGGGGATTATTTTCAAAATCTAGTTCTGGAAGCATCAAAGAAAATCAATTTGTCAAAATAATCTCTCTCTCCACACACCTATCAACAAAGGATAGGTATTAAATACTAAATGGTCTTCCAAGCAGCGTTTTAACGGGAAACCACTGAAATACCGTTTTGCCTCGCCCACAGGAAGCTGTACATCTCACTGCAAGTCCAGCTCCCATACACGGCGGGCGTTTATCCCCTGCTCTGCTGGAGACTCAGCGGAGACTGGAGACTGGAGCTCAGTTTTTCTGGGTTTTGCCAGATGGAGGTTTTTCATTTCTTTGGTAGTTTTCACAGTCTTACGGTTGCATGCCACCTCAAGTCTATTTAGGGAAGAAATGTTATAGATATTGAATTTGAAAAATGCTTAGAATCCAACAGGGGAGGGCGGGGGTGACGATTCCTCAGGACCTACTTTTCTCCCAAAACGCAGCTTGCAATTCCCCCTGGACATTTCTCCTAAAGTTTCCACTTCTTCTCTCATTTCCCAGACCAGCCCCCAACTCTGCAAGGACCTCACTGCCACCCTCTGACAGAGTCTGGAGGAAAATTTGATTAAATAACTAGGCCAAGATCCAGCAGATAGTTACAAGAGAAGCATTTTTGGGGGCAATTTATTTGGTGCCTACATTTTGGGAATACAGAAATGTACTTGGTAAAATGATATGTACATAAATTAGAATCTGAGTCTGAGTTTTGCACTGGTTCTGATATTTTCTCTGTGAAACCGGTTTTCTTCTTATTCTCTCTGGAATGACAGCTCTATAAACAATAAAGTCATTTTCTCTAGGTAATTATTGTTTCACAGCGTTTCTGAAGACCAGGAGGGTGCTTAATTGTCACTTGCTCATAAGAGACGCTCGACAAATGTTGGTGAATATCGGTAATTATCTCAAATTGTGTTTCTTTAAAAACGCAATGATTGTAGGCTCAGTACTCCCGAAGTTTCTAATTTGTTCATTTTCCATAGTGTTTTTCCCCACAAAGGGCAGAACAAGAGGGGTGGTCCCTGACCTCCCCATAGGAGGGAGCAGGGACAGCAGGACGCCAAAGAGGAGGTTCAGCTCTGCCACCCAAGCCCCACTGGCCGCCTCTCGCCCCTTGCAGCCACCGTGGAGCAGATCCTGGGCCCTGGTGCCCCAGGGCTGGCCTCCTGGAACAGTGCCCACTGTGACCACACTGTTTCCACAGGAGGCCCCAGGCCCACAAGGCCACATAAAAAGGTCACGGAGACCCCATGGCTCTTTGATCGCTCACCCTCGGGCTGCCCGGATCAGTTATTCAGAGCTACTCCTGTTCTCGGACACTGCGGAGAACTGAGAACTGAGAAGCTGAAAAGCTAACACGGCCAAGACCTTAGCGGGATGGCGAGATAGGACAAGGTTCGAATCTGGTTGGCCCTCTCCCCACTGCGGGCTCCGCCGTGAGGATGAAGGTTTTGGGCAGCAGCTTGAGTCCGCAACTTGTGATTGCATGTCATCACCCCAAAGTCCTGCTAAATGGCTTCAAACACACCCAGCTCCATTTATGGCGTGGGGACAACGGACACAGACCTTTTTAACCTGGCCTTTCCCCCACCGCCCCCACGAGCCAGGCTCTCCCCAGTCCTTCTCAGAACCGTTCCTAATTCCCCCGACGCAGCTGCAGCTCCAGATCCTCCACTGCTCACAGCACCACTGGCTTTTACTTGTGGCCCCGCAGACTTAGATCACCGGCTGTTGTATGCGTTCCTCTGGGTCACGTACATTCACGGTTATATAAATAATGATAGTGCAGTGAAATATCAGACAGTGACATTTCGTTTAGGTGGTAAATTTCCAAAGGGGTGGATATGGTTTTCCCTAAGAGCTGAAGGAAACTGTGACCTTGAACCCGCACAGCCCTGAGATGATGAGTGAATTTACATTAATGATCACGTTGCTCTGCGGCACTGACTCGTGCTTACGGATCCACTCGCCAGGCCGCAGAGACCCAGCTGGATGCCGCAGTGAAGGACCTGGAGTCACCACATGTCAGCCGCGGTTTTACGGGTCTATTAGACTCATAGCTGCCTCCCAATTGTCAGCACATAAGACAGTTTCCTATGTAAAACTCTAGTTGACTATTTTAAAGAAACCTGATAACCAACAGATTTCATTCTAAGAAAAAGAAAGGTTGTCTTTGAAAGAAACACTTCAAAGCACTGCGGCAAATGGGACCACATCACAAATGTAACCCGGAAAAGTTCCCAAACGTTTGGAGAGTAACTGAGACCCACCCCTTCTGATGTAGGCGCCTCACACCCCTGAGAGAAAAGTTATATTTCTTATGCTTCTTTTTGAAATGAATACCTTGAAACTGAACAGCTTAGAGTCCTTCCTTGTCCTTCTCCCTGGCTTGACTGCATCCTGAACACAATCACCCATCACCTGTAAGCTAAAGATTAGGCACCCTGAGCATAATTGCCTGTGTGCTAAAGACTATTAGCACCTGATGTTTTTCAGGAACTTTCCTGGTTTGTGCTAATCTCTGATCAATATGCCCTTTTTGCAAGCACTGTTACTCTAGGCGATAACCCAGAGGACTACCGTCATAATCAGGCCGAGATCTCCTCGCTCCAGCTTCGATGACTAACATTCCCCCAAAGAAAGAAGAATGCATGTTTGTCCCAATCCTGATTCCTATCTGGAAACCCGTTTTTCTCCTTTTTACTGTAAAACTCCTTGCCATTCTTTCTAGGGGGCGGGGGCACCGTCTTTAAGGCATCAGCCTTCTGTGACCCTCCTTTGACTGGCAAAGCAATATAGCTCTTTTTTCTCCTTTACCCCAAACTCTGTCACTGTGTTTCAATTCGGCACCAACAGACAGAGGCCAAATTCCGGCAACACTTCAAGGACAAAGGCGAATGCACACCTGAACGCCACCCTCCACCGGCCCCGGTCAGCAGGGTGTCCTTTTACCTGCCGTGGGTCTGATGGATGAGGCAAGGTCGGAGGGCGTCATCATGGGGATACATTCATCATCTTGGGAGTAGCCAGCCTGGATGGCCCGAAGGTAACTGTGGCTGCGGGTTCGGAAGCATCCCGGGAGGTCGAGAGCGTCCATGGCCTGGGATTCCACTTCGCTGAACACGGATTCACACACGGACTCGAACTGCCCATTGATCTCTGCTTCACTCATCTGAAATGATCGACAGCTCGGATGATGGCCAGACCCAGCCAAGGCCATCACAGCCGCTGGCGAGAGACCACCCCACCTACCCTCCTCTGTTTCCAGAAAATCAACCCGAAATCAGCCCTGGGAATCAGAAAGCTTGGGTTATTTCTTAGAAAATACAAAGTAAACTGCCAGTTCTAAGATGTCCTTGAAATGCTATGGACCCCTCGGGGCAAAGCTTTAAAGGATGGCTGGCGGTTAGTTCTGAGTTTGAGATGCAGTTTAGAAGTTCAGTGCGTTGTTCACCATATTAGTTTCTCCTCTTTCTGTTTCCCCATGACGCCCTCAAGTCCTGGGCTGTTTGCAGCACCAACTCCAGGCCAGGAGGCTGTGCTCACGAACCGCACTGAAGAGCACAAGCTGTTTTGACTCTGCGTCGGCCGGGCATCCTGGCCTCTAACCAGCAGCTGGGCAGAGGCCTAAGCTCGGGGTCAGAGGAGAAAGCAACTGCTGGATGGTGTTTCTGTCCACACACAAGGGCATCACCCATTCCAGCTCTGTGGCTTCTCTTCCTTAGCCTGGGAGAGCAGCACCCTGCATTTGATGGCCCAGCAGGTCAAGTCGTTATTTTCAAGCCTGAGATTTAATTTCCAGGTATAGGGTCACCCTGGGGACCTGAAAGTTCCAACTGCATATAAAGAAGGAATGATCAGACTTTGGGTCGGGGAGGCCACTTACTGGATGTGCCCGCAGGGGCCTGGCCTCTGTGTGGGGTTGAGGGCAGAAAAACTTCTCTTCCCTGAGGTTTCTAGGTGGCAATATTTGTGTGTTTCCCATGAGCCAAGTCTAGAGGCTTTAAATGCAAATCCAGTGAAGTGACACCGAGCGCTAAGACAAGGCTGAGGATCATCAGGTGGAGAAGGAATGGGAATTTAAGAACGAAAAGCCCAGACTGGGCTGGTGACTTATAGCTGCTCCAGATCTGAGGGCAGAGGCCAGGGTTCGAGGGCAGAGGTGGTGGGGGGTGATTTTTGCCCTGTGGTGGGAGGGCACTTGCTCCTGTATGTAGGGCACGCCCTGGGTGCACCTTCTACGCTATCATGTAAGTATGTGTGGGGGGCCCGTGGCGATGCTAATACTGGGGGCTGGGGTTCCCCGGAGAGGCGGGGCGTTGTGAGCAGAACCTGGGCTCAGGCAGAGGCCCCAGGACAGCCCTTATGGACTGGGCCTCCACTGTCCCACACCGGGGCTTACGGAGCGGACCGACACCTGGGATTATGGAGGAGCCCCCACATCCGGGTTGGCCTCCCTGAGCAGGTGGACTCTTCTCTCTGAAGCCCTCTGCTTCCCAGCACCCCAGTCTCCCCTCCTGGCGGCTCCTACAGCTTGGGCGCTCTCTCAGGTCTCAGCCCAACACATCCACCTGTGTCATTCATTCCACAGCTTGAAATGTCACCCACAACTTCCTGCCACCCCGGGGTTATGCTGACCAGTAAGTAAAAAGTATTGCTGTGAACACTGATTTCGCCTTCAATAGGGAAGACAGCTTCGGCACACCTCCAATTGCAGACCTGTGTACAGACCCCCCACTTCTACCTGGGACTTGTCACCTGACTCCCCCCTTTTACCCGGGACTCGTCACCCGGCTCCCTGGCTCCTACCTTGGCTTCCTCCTGAGCTAGAATAATGTCTCCTTTCCTCCCACTGGACCATTCAAGTGAGCAGAACCCAGGAGGAAGGTGTGAGGGGCTGAAAGGCTGGACTGCCTGCCTGAAGCCCAGGGTAAGAAGGAGAACGTTGAGGTTGTTCAAGCAGAGAGAACAATTAATGGGCGACTGCGCTCATCTGAATGGTTTGAGGCTGTCTGATGTTGCGATAGACGAAATCAGGGGAAAGACAGTGGTGACCGCCCATCATGACAGCCTGGGGCACCTGGCGAGAGAAATGCACCCAAAGCACTCACGCTGCTTTGAAATACGAAACGTTCTGGAGTACAAATTCCTTTCACGCTAAGTTTTCCATTATGTGGAATTATATCATAAAGTCTCAGATTGCTTTACGTGCTTTGTGTCAAAGATCCACGTTAGAGAACCTGAAAAGGCCAGAAACTGAGTGATGTCGCTAGTGCCCACCAGCTCGGGATGCAGGATTTTGGTGGATCCCTTTCTGCGAGCCTGCCCGGCGCCTGGAGCTTCTCTGGGAAGAGGCACCGTCAAGCCTGCAGGTGCACCTCACAAACAGTGATGGACCCTTCGTGAGGACCGTTTGGTTCCTGCTTCCAGCTACAAAACTGATCAGTGAGGCTCTAGAAATGAGGTGACTTTTCTCCCCAAACAAATACACAGCTGAGAAGGATCTCAAACTGGTCTAGGCAGGAGCTGAAACGACCTGTTCTCCGAGAGTTGGTTTGTTCACCAGCTCAAGGGGGTTTTGCAAAAGTGAGTGTTTTACTCTGAAACTCAAAGCACGGCTCAGTGCCTCTGAAGATGTGCCAGGAGGAGGCTAAGCCAGTGGAGAGCCATCGGTGCGGTCCTGTGAACTATAAAGGCAGAAAGGCACCCAACCTGCTTCTAGACAGTGTAGGCGCGAGAGACCAAAGAAGAGGAAACTGGGAAGCTCGTGAGGAAGGTGGCTGTCCTGTTGATGGCACAGCTCCCCACACTCTCCACACAGCTGAGGGCGGCCTTCGCAGGGTCAGGACTGATGCCAATCACAGGACAAGCAGGGCGGTGGGGGCGTAGGGGCCCTGGGACCTTGGAGACAGCTGCTGGAGCTGGAAAATGGTGCAGCCGCTGTGCGGAACCGTCTAAGAGGTTCTCAGAAGCTTACAACCAACCTGGCTCACGCAGCTGGCCTGGCTCAGGGTGCTGACGGCTCTCATGTAGCTCTGGTTCCGGGAGCGGAACTTCGGGGAGTTGTAGTTGGCAGGGGGGTCCAGGCCGTGGCCGGCAGGCCCGTCGCTGGCAGCCTGCAGGTAGCTCTGGCTACAGGGAGAGAGGAGAGAAGAGGCGTCGGTGAGCATCACTGAGCCAGGGCCCGAGGCTGCTGCCAGTCCCGTCCTGCCTCCTGTCAGTGCTCCTGTGGACACTCACGGGTGCCGATTTCCCCAAAAGCCACCTGGGGGTCACTGACTTGCTTTGAAACCTGGCTTTTCTTTTTTTCTTTTTTGGTATGCCCATGGCACTCGGATATCCCCAGGCCAGGAATCGCACCCGCACCACGGCAGAGACCTGAGCAATGATGGAGCAGTGATGGATCCTTAACCTGCTGTGCCACCAGGGAACCCCTGAAACCTGAGTTTTTATTTATTATTTTTTTAATTTTAAAAGCTGAAGTCTAGTTGATTAACAATATTGTGTGGTTTTCAGGTGTACAGCACAGAGATGACACCTGGCGTTTTTTGCCCAGAAAGTGAAATGAGGACCATGCCACACTGAAACAAAATAGTGCTAGCAGTGTGGGTAACTCACAGGGCATGGTAACGATCTTGGCTCGAAAACCTTCGAGTTCTGTAAAAATCTTGGTAGCTTGATACTCTCAGGAAAAAAAAAAAATGTCAAAGGCTTGCCTTCAGTTTGAATTTATGCAAAGTTATCCAGATTACACAACAGGGGCAGACAGCAGACTGAGCTCAAATCCATTTTCTTATCATCATGATCATATTTTCCAAACAGCCTTAAAATTCAGTGGCCTCCAGCTTCTCTGTTATTTTGTAAACTGTTAAAAGTATGGGAAAACCTTGGGGATGTTTGGCATCTGGGAGGCTCAGCTTAGCTTACATTTCTGGCTCATTGAATTGTTTTCAAGTTTTGATGACGATCTTTCCATGATATAGTGAGAATTCACTCTATTTGACCCAGTACTGGAATAATATAGGCAAAAATAATGAATTTATTCTCTTTTTTCTACTGGACTACAGTGGCCTATGATCACTATACAGGCCTGTATAAAAATGTCTGTAAATAATAGGTTGCTAATTCTGACTCCATATTTGGCCAAAGTATGTTACTTGTTTTCAAAGTGAATTATTGGTATAAATTGCTTTCCCTGTGATTTACGTCTTATAGAAATGGGGCAGCTGAGAAAAAAGTGGGCTCGATGATAAGTTCTGGTTAAGTGAGGGCCATTTGTTACAAAGCCATTATTTTGGGTAAAATCAGTAATGTGTGTTTTTAGATTGTAATAGAATTAAATTTGTATTATAAATCATAGTAATACTAATTTTTGTTTAAATTTTGTTTTGTTTTAAAACCAAGTGTACCAGCTCCTCCAGGAGCTCCTTCCAGCTCCTTCCTCCCTCCTCCCCACTCAAAAAGATAAAAAGGAAGGCAAATGGGAGAGAGGTGAGCTTGGAGCCAGTTCTGATCTTGGCAGGAAAAGAGGTCTGAGTTCCCGCGCGACTCCAGGTTACCACCGCTGCCTTGGGAGGGAGGGGTTCTGGGCTGGAGTCAGGCACGTGTGTGATAATGCCCAGCAGCCGTGGCCGTGGCCTGGGCCAGGCTGGCTAGGACGTGACCTGTGACCTCCGTTTGCCTCACCTGCACTGCGTCTGGTCCAGCGCCAAGTGCAGGGGCCTGAGCATACAGCCTCGGGGGTGGGTGGCTGCCTGGACTCTCGGGCTCCAGGCCTCGTGTTGGTGTTTGCAAAAGAGAAAACTTTTTGGGTTTCCCCCTCCTGTGTTTCCTTGAAGTTGCTGACTTCACATTGCAAACTGCTGCCAGTTAGCACTTTAATCTTAGTTTCTTCCCATATAATAGCTTTCCCTCCTGATTAATACCAACTTTTCATTCACCGTTTTAACATTCTCGAATTAAAGTTCTGAGAAGGGCTTAAAAGAAGGGATGTATCTTCCTTCTGTCTTGTCTCCAAATTTCTACCCCAGAGCCTGGCGCCGTGGGTGGGGGGCCTCACAACCACAACAAACGCCCCTTTGGTGGTGGTTGAGTGGCAGCCACACGCGGTTTAGTTTCAAATAGGTTCGAGTTTAGTTCAAATACGTTTTCTACTCTCAGCAAGCGCTCTCTTTATTCCAACACTGGGTAGCCACTTTAAGAAGAACTGCCTCTACAGAAAGCTAATCGCGTTGTTTCCTTTTAAACACAGACTCAACAGCAGTTCAAGTTTACACATGGTTGTACTGGATCCGTAAGCACCTGAAGGGTCTAACCCATTTGGTCCTGGCAGGACCCCACGTGGCACGGCAGGTCGTGACCTTGCCGTGCAAACGAGGGAGCCGAGGCGCATCTGTGCAGGCCCCAGAACTCCCACTTTTAGCTCCAGGATTTAAGCTGCTGAGTCACAGGAGCAGAGGCCCAAGAGGTCTGTCCTCTGTAAGCGAATCTTTTAAATCGGTTAAAAACCCAACTGCTGCCTCATTAAGCTTAGTACAATCCTTTTTTAACAGCTTAGAATCTTCTACTATCCTGTCACAAATCACAGCCCAGAGCCAAGTCACCGTGGGGAGCTGGGACTGGGAGGTACAGCCGAGGGCAGGGGGGCTGGGGAGGGGCCACACGCATCAGGGGCCACCCAGCCCCTCCCATCAGGACACCCTTGCTTGCTTTTCCTCTAAGATGCCCTCAGGGCATTGAAATACCCCCCCCCCCAGCCAATCATAATCCCTTCTCAGTCCTAGAAACACATTTTCATGTATAGACCTTCTGGCAGCTCAGAAATTAAGAGGAAACCACAAAAAGTTTTCTAGAATAGCATGAACATATTTTTTCTGGTTCTTTTCCCTTCCAAATGATGCCCACATCAGACAGTCATATACGCACAAATGAGACTGGAAGTCTATTTTGGAAAGCTGTAGGAGTGAAAAAAAAGAGTCGTAGAAAGGAGGTTTCCTAGCTTTCTACTTTTTTCTTCCATCTGCAAACCGGGTCAGGGTTGTTGGCTGGATCGTACACTCACCAACCTCTTCACAAAACAAAACACATATCTAACCAGGCCTCTGCAGTCAGCCATTCAGATCCATGTATATATACCTGACAAAATTTAGACAAAATAAACCATCTTTTTGTCACCCAATTTTACATTTACGTAGATTTTTTTTTTTTTTGGTCACCAGAGCAGTTTAGACTTGGGCGGACTTATGTATGTGAAATCATTCCAGTTCAAATCCTGGCCGAATCACCTGCTAACGTGTCATTCTGGACAAGTTTTGTGATTTCTCTGAGCATCTGCAAAGTGAAGGCGGCAGTCTTGGGACTAACTCAGAGGCCAGTGAACGCTAAGGAAGAACACGACGCATGGCCCTGGGGAGGTGCGTGGACCACGGCGGGCCCCGCATAACGTTCAGCACTCATTACAGTCAGTTCATCCTCAGAAGGCCTGGCCGGGCTTCGGGGCTCAGTTACCAGGTTTGTCTGTGGAGTCTGGTAGAAACATCTTGGGACACACCTGGGGGGGAAGCTGATAGGGGGCTGCTTAGAGGGAGCCCCCTGTTTTCCAGGCCAGATTTTGTCCCAACAAAACATTTCAACTGTTTACTTTTCTGCGAAAAGAGCAAATCTAAATGAAGTCATCAAAGAGAACAGTTTTTTTTTTCTAAAATAGAACTCAAGGAACAGAAAAATAAATACCACTACATTTTTGTTGAGATGGAATTGACACATGCAAAGCAGAGATCTCACACATAACGACACCTGAGTTCTGACGGATGCCTTTTCTCTGCAACCTCCGCCCACATCCTCAACAGCTCCCCGTGCTGTCACTCTCCCCAAGCAGAGCTATTGTAGTGGAAGTAAAGTGGCGTCTCATTCAAGTTTACTCTTCATTTTCAGGATGACTAATGGTCTGAGGACTGGTTAGTTGTGTATCTTATTTTGTGAAGTGACTTTTCAACTCCCCGCCCCCCTTTTTACTGGGTTATTGGTCTACCGTTTTGTTTGTAGCAGTTCTTTATTCTGTCTTCAAATCCTTTGTCAGAGATGCACTTCAAATATATTCCTTTCTGTGGCCTGCCTTTTCGTTTTCTTATTGGAGTCGTTTGATGAACAGAAGTTTTAAAATGTGATGGTTAGAGTCACTCTTCTGCGACACTGATTTATTCTATGTGAGTGGTGCTTAACTTGAGAGATTTCACCTCCCCAGGGACAAATGGCAATGCCAGGAGATATTTCCTAGTCATAACTTGGGGTGGGTGCTGTTATCTCCTGGTGGGGGGAGGCCAGAGATGCTGCTAAAATTTTAGAGAGTTGAGATAGCCCTCAGCTAAAACAAGTCACTGGCCCCCAAGAATCAGTAGTGCTCAGGTCGAGAAACCCTGGTCTATTCTGCCACCACTCTGTCTTGAGGCAGACAGTCACCAGCTCATAGCCACATAATCCAGGCCTTTCTGAGTGACTGCCCTTTGGACATTCACCAACAGAGACTATATTCTGGGCCATGAAACAACCTTAACAAAGTTGAGAGAAGAGAAGTCATACAAGGTATGTTACTGGACCATAATAAAGAAGTCAAACTAGAAATCAATAACAGACACATTTCTGGAAAATCCCTAAATACTTGAAAGTTAAGCAGTGTTGTAAGTAACGCTGGCTCTAGATAACCATTGTTAAAAGAGGATGTCACTACAGAAATTTTAAAATATCTTGTACAGACAACCAGGCAGAGGAGAAAAGCTAGAACGAACCATGCTGTATTAGATTACAGCTAGAGACATCTGCAGGCGGCAAACGACATAAAGATTTGCAGATGTGCGTGTGGATACGAGCTCTGCCCAGGGCCCAGATCTTGGCTTCTAAATCCAT
Organism: Catagonus wagneri; assembly: GCA_004024745.2. Taxonomy (NCBI): domain Eukaryota; kingdom Metazoa; phylum Chordata; class Mammalia; order Artiodactyla; family Tayassuidae; genus Catagonus; species Catagonus wagneri. The sequence continues at coordinate 32,243,383 of PVHT020000521.1, read as the reverse complement.
TCTCCTAAAAGGAAACAGGAATCTTGAAGTGACAGCTGGTTCCAGGGCTGGAACCGGGGGAAAAATCAGATACAGTGAGCGGTCCAACTTTGTTCTCCTTTATCAAGTTTGTTTTGGCTCATCAAAGGTCCTTTGCGTTTTCACACACATTTTAGAATCTTCCTGTCAATTTCCCTAAAAACTGAGGTTGCTCTGAATTGCATCAGTTTTGACTGAGGTTGCGTTGAAACTACGCCTTGATCTGGGGAGAACCAACATCTTGGCAACATGGTGGCTTCCATCACGGTTTCTCTCTCCTTTTATGTTGGTCTCCTTTAATTACTCGGAGAAATGTCTATAGTTCTCAGCGGGGAAGGGTCTCATAGCTCATACCTGCAGAGAGAATTCATAGATTTCTCAAACAGATTTCTAGCTCATAAATAATATTCTCCAGAGTGTATGACCGTTGTCTGCCGGACAGTTCCTTCCCCAGGACTCTTCCTCTGGAGTTTTATTTTCACATAGTGCGATGGTGGCCTCTGTCCCCTGCTTGGCTCGCTGCCGGCTAATTCTCTAGCTGTCATCTGTTTGAGGGCGGGGAACGCCAACTGCAGGACTGCGTGTTAACCACCTGCAGGGCCAGGGCCCACGCCCACACTCGGCTGATCTCTGAAAGACGCTTTCCCCAGACCCGGGCTCAAGACTGATCGCAGAGCAGGATCCATGCTAACGGCCACCGTGGCAGCCGTGCCACCTCGTCACAAAGTGTGCGGCGGGAGTTCAGGAGGCACATCCCCGGTTCAGCCTGGAGCGTGGACAACTGTGAGGTGTCTGAACAGTGGGTTGGCGACTCCTGGCTTCACAAGAGCAGTTCCGAGCAAGGTGCTTTTCCTGCTGGAGATTCTCAGACATCCCTTATTTTTCATACATTCCCTTTCCACTTGTTTAAAGAGCCTGTTCTTGAGCTTATGACCCTCTAAGTCCTGTGTGTGAGCCCGAAGCTGTTTCCTGCGCTCCAGGCGCTCCCACCTGGATTTACAGGAAGCAGCGTTCCTAAGGTATACCCGGCTCCACTGAAAGGCCCCTCAGCCCCATTTTCCTGAAAATGCTTTGATCTCAGGACCTATTCGGTCACAGATCACAAACACTGGCCTTCCCAGGGACACTCCCACTGGGAATTGTTGAATGTAACCATTTCAACCTTTGACATTCAGCATTTCTGAGGTTTACTCTTTGAAATCCAATTTGCTAACGTCTTTCAGTATAATTTATTTTTCCAAAGGGACATAAAATGAGGCTAGCATTGTGACCTGTGTGCACAGAGCCCACATAAACAGAGAGGGATGCAGAGACCTGGGGACCAGCATCGCCAGGAAGTTCCAAAGCACAACAACGCCTCCTCAGAGACGTTTTTCATGCTAAAACGCTTCTCCAAATATGTTTACCCAGCAAAATGAGTCATTCATCTACCATTTATTGGGCACCAAGGACAGAAACAAGATGATTGAATCCTCGCCCTTGCTCTCAAGGAGCTTGCTGGGCAGCACATAAATTTTAATAGAATTCGATTTTCCGAAGGATATGTTTAAAGGGAACCAGTGTCTTTCTAAAAATCCCTTTTCTCTCCATTCAAATTGCCTTAGAGTAGAACTTCTGAAATGCCTTTAAGGAAAAGATGGCAATATTGTACAAAGGAGAAAGAACTAGATTTCACTTTAAGGAAAGTAGAGAGATTGAAAAATCAGAAGGAATGTTAAAATCAGAAGGAATGTTAAGTGTTAAGGAAAAGCTCCAGCACATGAAAAGATGCTCAACCTCAGTAATTATTAGAGAAATGCAAATCAAAAGTATAGCGAGGGACCACCTCACATCAGTCAGAACAGCCATCATTGGAAAGTCTACAAACATATGGTGCAGCAATCCCACTCCTGGGCATCTATCTGGAGGAAACCATAGTTTGAAAAGATACATGCACCCCAATGTTCACTGCAGCACTATTCACAATAGCAAAGATACGGAAACAATCTACGTGTCCATCAGCAAATGAGTGGATAAAGAAGATGTAGTACAGACACACAACGGAATACTACTCAGCCATGAAAAAGAACAAGCTAATGCCGTTTGCAGCAACATGGATGCAGCTAGAGATTATCATACTAAGTGAAATAAGTCAAAGACAAACATCATATGATATCACATATGTGGAATCTAATAAAAGTGATGCAAATGAACTTATTTACAAAAGGGAAAAAGGGAAAAGCTCTAATTTTTTATCCTCCATGTTCTGACATTCTCTCAACCTCAATGGATGTAAATGTATCAAGGTCCATGAAAAAAATCTGCTCTAATGACAAAATAATGTGCCTGTGAGCTCTCAGAGATTAAAGCAATGGATATAAATAAGAAAATAAAAATTTAAAGTGAGGGATAAATGTCATACAAATATACTTGTCTATTTATACATACAGCACGGTACAGTAGAGACTACACTGAAATTTATACTAAGTAGTAGATGAGGTTCAGCCTCTGTAAGAACAGTCTGAGAGGGCCTCCAAAGGCGACATGTGACGTTCTCAAATGACTCAGCAGCCCCACCCCCGGGGGTGAGAGAAGCAGACACACACTTGTGCCACTCCTTTGGGCAGAATGACTCCTGACAGCCTCAAAGGGGAAACAAGTCGAGTGTCGTCAACAGATAAACCGTGATGCAGCCCCAGGATGGGATGTTTTTCAGCCGTTAGGAGGTGAAGTGCTGACGCTCACCGCCGCATGGAGGAACCTCAGAAACACACCGAGGAAAAGAGGCTGGGGCACTAAGGCACGCAGGGGTGTAGAGCCCACGTCTGTGAAATGTCCAGAACCCGCAAACCCGTGTGGACAGGAAGCCCTACTCAAGGTGTGGAGGAGGGCCGGAGAGTGGCTGCTGGCGGGTACGGGGGGCCTTTCGGTGTGAAGAGTGTTCTAGCATTGACTGCAAGGAACTCCATGAACTTACTGAAAGCCACCAAATTGTATGACTTCAAGTGGATGGAATGATGGTCTATAAATTCTATCTAATAAAGCCGTTAGGAATTTGATATGAAAAGGACTATATTTAGTTTTACATCACTCGTAAATTGAAGGGAAATGTATGTTTGCAATGACTATTTGGGAGGAATTTTCAAAAACCAGCTGAGCCCACCTGCGAGTTGACAGAGCATTCTGGCCCCGGGTGTCCCTAGCAGCGGGGAGGCCCTGAGATGACACAGCTGATGACAGTGAGTGAACCCCCCCCAACATCTCGGTGCTGCTGGCTGTGGTTCTCTGAGGAAGGGATGATAAGCTATCTTGTCACATGAAGGCAAGAGACCCTTCCTGAGAGGTGACTAAGCAGGTGACGCAGTTCAGATTCCGCACAGAGATCGCTGCCTCCAGAGCTTGCACCTGTCACTTTGGTATTATATGCCTATTTTTACAAATCTGCAGTGGATTACTACAACTGTGTGATAAGCTAATAGCTCCGATGAACACCAAACCACATAACAGTTTTATCCCAGAGCGGAGGGCTGCCAGCTTTGGTTCTGGCCCCATGACTGACTCAGGGCCCAGAGTCACCAAAGGGCTCGTGCTCCGTGTCCCCCTGAGATGAGACAACATCAGGTCGGCCGGGGCCTCGGGTTTGAGGAGGGGAGAGCTGAGGTGCGGGTGACCACTGAAATGAGCCGAGCACTAAATCTCAGACTCTAAATGAAAAAGTCTTAACCTGAAGAGGCGTTTTAGGCAAACAAGGATGGAGAAAGTTTCTAAAGTCTGGGCTGGTCTCAAGGGATTATCAGATTTGTGTATTTGGGGGAAATTCTCGCTGTCATCCGCCTTCCAATTGTGAGCAAAAAAACCTCAGGAGAATACGGAAATGACTTCCTTCTCGAGGTTGTTAAATCCTTTTCCTCTGAAAGGACCTGCAGACAGAGATGCGAGGGGAGCATTTCCAGCTCCCGCTTAAAATGTTCAGCATCGCCCACCCGCCAGAGAGGAAGGGGATGGGGGCTGAGAAGTGGGTGTGAAGTCAGGAGCGCTGAGTCTGGGCCTGAATCTCCGTGCCACCCCCTCGCCGTGTGATGCTGAGCAGGTCGGCATGTGCTTGACCCTGACCTTCTTCCTGGAGAATGAAAGCAAAGACTAGACCTGCCCCACCCCCTTCGCTGGGGTCTCGAGGGCGCAGTGAATCCAGAGTCAGAGTCACAAACCCCGCCCTGGATCTCATCAAATATTAAACAGTCAAACAGTGAACAGCAGTTTCCCGCCCAGAGGACACAGAGGGAATATGTAGCCTGGCTTAGAAGCCTCCTAGTTCCACCCCCAGGCCTGGTCCTTTAGACAACCACACGACAGGAAATGTGTGCAGCCCGGGCTGGGCACGGTGCCCCATCTGCATGGAGTGGCAGCGTGGGAAGCGGGGAGGACAGGCTCTCTGCTGCCGTCCATCCCGGTGTGGGCCAACGGGACACCAGATCAGCAACGGGTTTCTCAACCCAAGTCCCCGCTTTGCCCACCGCATGTTCAGGCTCCGGGTTTCACCACCAGGCCAGGAGGAGGGCGTGCGGGTGGAAGAGGCCCTCGCCTCCGGGGAAGGGCTAAGCGCCTGCCCAGAGAGGGTGCATTCCAGTGACCAGCCTTCCGTGTCCCCACAAAACGACTCAAACACTCAGAAGAAGCCTCCCAGACAGGACCAAGCAGATAATGCTGGTCAGACTAACCAACCTACACAGCTTACAGGTAACAGCAGATTCAGTAATGAGTTAATTCCATCAACACGTTAGCTAGTACATTTGATGGTTAGTTACCATCAGTTAACTTTTTACCATGTATTTCTATTTATTTATTTATTTAAATACGATTTTTATTTTTTCCATTATAGTTGATTCGTTACCATGTATTAACTACCAGTTTACCTGGTGACAGCTACTATGAAGTGAAACAGAACCAGCCACACTGTCCTGGGAGGTCAGGCCCCAGGGAGAGGCTGCCTCAGGGTGACAACAAGCACTAACTAACCAGTTCTGGATTGTGGTGATCACAGAACACAGTCCGCATCTATTTACTCTTTCGTCATATGTTGGCAAAAGGAAGACAGATGAAGGAAAGTTGGAAGAAAATGGAAAACCCAGAGGATTCCGGTGTGAGCGTGCAGGCAGCCAGCAGGGGAGACAGTCTGCCGCCCCAGCTTATTCTGCAAGGTTACTGCAAACACGGGGACCTTCCCAGGAAATTCTGCTCCTCGACTCTCAAAATACCCCCAGAATCTGACACCCCAGCGCCCAGTGTGACTGCCCCGTGGGCGGCTTCTGCCATCTGACCCGGCAGGCGGGGTGCTGCTCTAACAGCCCCCGGCCTTGGGACTCACCAGGTAACTTCCACCCAGACCAGCACTGCTAGCCGAGACCCTTCTCTCCTCCACAGACCACGGTCAGGACCCCAGCCCCGGCCCAGCCCTGCCTGAGTCCTGCTGAGTCAGAGCCCCAATCCCCCGGCTGCTCTCCACTCCCCGCACTGGGGTGGGGTTCTCGGTGCGCGCCCCAGCCCCGGCCCCGGGGGAGGTCCGACCACCCGACCCTGCAGCAGAATCCTGGGGTCAGCCGGGTCACAAGCCCCCGCCCTGATGTTCTCTTAGAGGTTTTCCACCCGTGACCCTGCCTGTCCTGGGCTGTGACCACCCCCCTGTCCCGTCCTCATGCTCAGGGTTAGCTCAGCCTCTCCCCCTGCAACCCCCACGGGGGTCCAGGATAAAGTCGGCCTTCCTGCTCCAATCAGGCTCACAGGTGACATTTTCCCTCAACACCACTGGCTCTTCTGTTTCTCAAAGTCACGCGGTGCTGGGTTTATATCACATGGACCATGGGCCAGACATCATCTGCCCTCCTGCCCGACGCTCCCTTCCTGGCTGTTACTCCAGCCTCGCCGCCCTGTTTCCCCACCAGCCACTCCCTTCTCGGAAACCACACACCAGCTCCCCGTGTGCAGGTGCCGTCTTCCGCGGACGCCCACCCTGACCAAGCCACCCCCGCTGCCAGCCCCTCCCAGGCCGCCCACATCCCCACCCCCAAGGCCTGCTGGGCCCCTGATTCAAGTCACTGTCCCCCTCTGACAGGCGTCACTGTCACCCATCGCCATTGGTTAGTTATTGTGTCTGTGGCCCATAACCCTCTGATGGAGCCTGAGCCCTGTGCGGGCTGGGATTCCTGTCTGTTTGTCCCTTGCGTTTCTAGAGCACCTAACAGGGCCTGGCGCATCGTGGGAGCTGCTGTCGGTGTCAAGAAGAGGAGGCTTCCTGCAGCCTCGGGCACTGAGCTGGGCAGTCAGCCTGGGCTGGCCGGTGGCCTCCTGCTTGGCCCAGGAGCGTCTGGACGAAGCCGACACACAGCAAAGCAGAACGAGGTGGCAAGTCTGCGGGACGCTGCCGAGGCCTCTGTGGACACAGGCTTCAGGCTGGGTCTAGCCCTGGTTTTACCGGTCAGCACGCTGCCCCCTTTGCCTTCCTCTTCCAAAGCTAAAGAGTCTCGCTCATACACAACCTGGGGTCTGTGCGCAGGTGGCGGAATTCCTACAGAAAGACCCCAATCCAGGGGCACATCAGCCATGGCGTGTCGCTAACAAATTGATCTGTGTTTACAGGGGCCGTGTGGAGGCGGGTGGTGGAGGGTCAAGGTCGGAAGCAGGGAGACCAGGAGGTGAAAGTCACTATGATGATGGCCCAGCCAGGAGTCAGAACAGTTTGCACAGGGGGCGTGGACAGACTCAGAGTGTGACAGAGCTCGATCCAGCAGACGTGGCGGGGGAACAGCACAATCCAGGTGGTGGGACCTCCTTGTTTCCTCTAGCTGTATTTTGGGGGCTCTATTTTGAACATTTATCCTTCAGTTTTATTACACTGCGGTCACAGAATGTTACCTGCATGTTTCCATCTCTTGGAAATGACTGAGGTCAATAATCAATGTTTTAGTTATCTAACCCTTTACTTTGCAATAATTTTGGACCCACATCCCTTCACCCTGCTCTCCGCAATGCTAACATCTTCCATCCTGTGGTTTAATTAGAAACATCAGGAAATCAGAACGCTTTACAATGCGACCGCTTTCCCAGTACCGATCTTTCCACTTCCAGCATCCGTCCCAGGACCCCCAATCTGTGCATTCCCTTTGCGCCCTGTCTGCCATGACGGGGTTGAAGAGTGTCGCCACTTTTTACAGCAATTGCCCCACGCGGGGGTGTGCTCTTTGCCAGGGTCAGATGGAGGTGATGCTTGCTGGCGGGAACACCTCAGAAGTGACGTGCTGGCTCCCTGTGTCATATCCAGGGTGTATGATGCCCTGGTGTCTCAGGGTTGATTTAATTCTAGTTACCTGGTTAAGGGAGGGCAGTCTGCTGGGTTCTCCACTGGGAAGTTTCTGTTGTTCCCTTGGCAACTAATACCGGCCTGGCAGGTGGATATTTTGAGGTTCTGCACAGAAGAGCCTCTTCTCAGCATTTCACATGGTGGTGCTGACCCACGTGTGCTTTTCTTTCTCCCAATCCTCCAACATAGAGGTTCTATTGCAGAGAGAACTGTCTTGTTTCCCCAGTCGCTTATTTATCAGTACTTTGCAGGTATCCATATGCGCTCATGGGCACCTCTTCTGGGCCGTGGACTGCAATTATTATTACTTATTCTGTCCCTCAGAGTTTCCTAGTTTTGGCCCCAGGGGCTCCCTCAGGTTAGAGTCTGCATCTCTCTGACAGGCCCCCGTCAGACGCCCCAGCCCAGACGGCAGAGAAGGTGGATCTGGGGGGTCTGCATCCTGCACTGATGCTCTCACTGGTCATCAGGACGTGGCGGCCACTCCTCTCTGCCATCCTAAGAGGCCAGACTCAGCACACTCCCTATATCTGCCCGTTTCCAGCCCCACTTCTTGTTGAAAGACACTCCCAACCCGACCAAGTCACAGCCGTGGGGTCCTCCTCTGCCTGCTCCTTTTGTCCACCTCTGCCCCTAACGCGTCTGCTTTCCCATCCATTTCCAGTGCGCCCACGGCCATGCCTCGCATAGTCTCATACCTCACCTGCACTCCCCCTAGAACAAAAACTGCTAGTTTACTTGAAATTCTTCAATGGCTCTTCAGGAACAATTTTAAAAATTGTTAGCCTAACAAGTGAGATGACTAGAGCACAAAGTTAGAGTAAAAATTACCACTAATAACCCCACATAACTGGCCCCAGTTAAAATTTCCTTATAAACAACTCAGCCCTTCAAATACTATCAAGCACCTACTTACTCCACGTCAGGTGAATAAGACGTGATCTCTGCTTGCAAGGACTTAGAGTGAGACCGATAGAAAACCAGATAAATGCCATGTCTGGGGTGTGTGCAGGGGGAGGGGTGTGTGCAGGGGGAGGGGCTTGTCCAGGGGGAGGGGCGTGTGCAGGGGAGACATTCTGTTCTGCCCTTAGCAGCTGGCTTTGTTCCAGTATTTTCCCTGTAAGTGCTTGAAATTAAATATCACTGAAGCTGTTAAATATGTGTTCCCATTTTCTCACTCCATTATATTTTCTGACTGCTGATTTTATAGTTAAATATTTGATTACCTACCACTCTATAAAATAAAAGGTACACGCTACTTAAGAAGAAAGAGTTCTTTCACTATTGAGATGTTTAATGACAACTGCTGAATTTAATAACTACTTGAATACTCCCTGTATAAATGTAAGAATCAATAGACAGTAAAATCTACATCCTGCTGTCATTGGAGGTAATCAGTAAATGTACACCCATTGGAAACAAAAATAATAGTGTAGCTGTACCAGGTAAGAGATCACAAATGGTGACCCGGTCAGGGAGCAATGTTGTCAAACATTCGCTGCATGAAGATGACTCATGAAAAGAAATGAGTGTATTGTCACTTGAGATGTGACAATAACTTAATCAGGAAGTAGAGAAAAACACAGAAGATAAAAAATGGAGTTCCTGTTGTGGCTCAGTGGAAACGAACCTGACTAGCATCCGTGAGGATGCAGGTTTGATCCCTGGCCTCACTCATTGGGTTAAGGATCTGGCATTGCCGTGAGCTGTGATGTAGGTCGCAGACATAGCTTGGATCTCATGTTGCTGTGACTGTGGTGTAGGCCGGCAGCTGCAGCTCTGATTGGACTCATAGCCTGGGAAACTCCATATGCTGCAGGTGTGGCCATAAAAAGACAAAAAAAAAAAAAAAACAGAAAAGAAAAAAAGGAGAATTATTGCAGTTCCTGATGTGGTTCATTGCGATTAAGAACCCAACATAGTGTCCATGAGGATGTGGGTTTGATCCCTGGCCTTGCTCAATGGGTTAAGGATCTGGTGTTGCTGTGAGCTGCAACACTGGTGGCAGATGCAGCTCGAATCTGGTGTGGCCGTGGCTGTGACGTAGATCTCAGCCTGATTCAGTTCCTGGCCTGGGAACTTCCATATGCCATAGGTGCGACCTTAAAAAGAAAAAAAAAAGATTTATGACACCAAGTGTGCAGGATGTGACAAACAGAAAACTCTCAGTATGGGAACTTTTCACTAGTTAGAAGTTATGGGTAATGGAACGGGGTTCTGGGAGGGGTCTGTGCTGGAAAAGCCCTTGACCGTCTGGACTGGGGGATGTTAGAAGGTCTGTCATCCAACTACTCATGGTGGTGTTGGGGTGAACATGATTTTAGAGAGCTTCTCACTTAGCAGTGCTCACATGCTCACCTCTTCCACTTGGTCCAGGAAGGGGGTTCCCTGGTGACAACACAAAGCCCCAAGTTCTCTCAGGGGTGTCTCTCTACAAGCGTCTCTCACTGTATGTCTCAGCAAAATAAGCCTTGGAAACACTACCAGGAATAAATTTCCTTTAATGGCTTTAAAACCTACGTAAAATTATAATTCCACTTATAGCTGGAAAGACTAATAAAGTCAGTGAGCATAATAAATCTAGTACCATGGTAACTTTACAACACAAGGATAATTTGTTTTAAATGCAGTATTACTGTTGGAAAAGAGTACTTATAAGTTATGAGGGATCTTAGAAGACAATAAAACTGATTTCAATATCTTTTCTTATTTTAACACTCATACATGCTTTTGGAAAAAATTTAGAAAATAGTTAAAAGAGGGAGTTCCCTTTGTGACTCAGTGGTAACGAACCAGACTAGTGTCCATGAGGTCACAGGTTCGATCCCTGGCCCTGCTCAGTGGGTTAAGGATCTGGCATTGCTGTGAGCTGTGGTGTAGGTCTCAGATGTGACTTGGGTCTGGTGTTGCTGTGGCTCTGGTGTAGGCTGGCAGCTACAGCTCCGATTCAACCCCTAGCCTGGGAACTTCCATATCCTGTGAGTATGGCCCTAAAAAAAGAGAAAGAAACAAAGAAAGGAAATAGTTAAAAGAAAATAAAATTCAGCTACAAATCCACCACCTGGAGATAATCATTACTAATATTTTAATGCCTTCCTGTATTAGTTTTCTGTTGCTGTGTCTGATGGTTAATTTTATGTGTGACTTGGTTAGACTATGGGACCCAGATATTTGGCCAAACAGTAATATAGATAGTAGACTTTGAGTAAGCAGGTTGTGCTACAGAATGTTGGTGGGCCTTGTCCAGTCAGTTGAAGGGCTTAAGGTCTTTCTTCCCAAGGAAGAGAAATTGTGCCTCCAGACTCTCTTCAGGCTTAAGCTGGAGCATCAATTCTTCCTTGAGCCTCTAGCCTGCCAGCGTGCCCAATCCTGGGAGACAACTCCTTACAGTTAATCTCTCTGTGCCTCCATCTCTCTCTCTCCATACACACACACACCCACACACAAACACACCTTATGTTTCTGTAGAACCTTGACTAATACACTGCATAGCATATTACCATAAATTCAGTGGCTTAAAGAAACACTCAAGTGTCAGCTCAGATTAGAACTGAGCTCGTGGTGTGTCATGGCATAACTGAGTCCTTTTCTGCTCACACTGTCACAGATGATACCAACACCTTCCTGTATTAGTTTGCTGTTGCTGTGTCTGATGGTTAATTTTATGTGTGACTTGTTTAGACTATGGAACCCAGATATTTGGTCAAACAGTAATATAGATAGTAGTTCTCTGGGAAGAATTAACATAAACAGTTTTGACATATTTTGCTAAATCTCACAATAAAAGAGATTAAAAACCATTTTATTAATATTAATAAAATGGTTATTCAAAAGCAATTTCATTCATCAAAACTTCACTTTTTTAACTCTGTGAAAATGATTTCTGTCATTTTAAATTAACTGTTTAGTTTTAGGTCCCTAGTCAATATCTTGGCAATCTGACATTTATTTATTTACTTACTATTATCTCAGTTACATACTCAGTTCCTAGCACACAATTATTGGATGAATAAATAAGCAGATTCACATATTAAGTGTCATATACTGAGGAAGACAATGATTTCAATAGAATAAATCGATGTTACTACATTTATGAGACTTGCATATAATATGACTTAGTAAAAATTATTGCTGCCTCAGATTTATTATTCAGTTTAATTTGATTTCATTTTGCCCCCAGATCTTACAGATTTGCATCTCTTTGCTTTGATTTCCTTATTCACTGCCTCATCTGGAAACACAGTCAAGGCTTTGACAGCCATTGGCTTCTGGCTCGTTAGCAGAAAGCCCTGACTGTAAAGCCATGACTCCCACAGGCATGTTCAGCTGATCCATCTGCTGCTGCCATCAGACATCTGAAGCCTACAAAAGTAGAGTGACTTGTGTTTAAAGAGTGATCGCTTTCAACACTCTTCATTGTTCAAGTGTGACAAATTCTCTGTCCATTATGCTATCAGAGCTGTCAGTTCACCATGAGATGAACAGAGGAAACGCCCTCAGCTACTGTGCAGGAAAGCACATATTGTGGCTTAGATGAACAGGAGAAAAATGCACAAAAGTAGTTCAGTGGTGGTCTGAAGAGTGAGTAAATGAGCTATGAGAGTGATCCAGAATGAGTTGACTTTGGAGAAGTTGAGAGCTTGTACAATGAGAAATGGGAAAAAATTGGAAAAAAGGATACTATTTTATCTGTCTCTGAATCTAGCTCCCTGTCCAAAGATCTGGAAAGAAAATGTGGTCAGTATTAAAAACTTAACACAATACAAAAGTGTGAAAAAGTTATTCAAATTAAGAAGAATAGAGTTCCTGTCATGGCTCAGTGGTTAACAAATCTGACTAGCATTCATGAGGATGCAGGTTCGATCTCTGGCCTTGCTCAGGGGGTTAAGGATCTGGCATTACTGTGAGCTGTGGTGTAGGTTGCAGACGTGTCTCAGATCCCATATTGCTGTGGCTGTGGTGTAGGCTGGCAGCTGCAGCTCCGATTTGACCCCTAGCCTGGGAACCTCCATATGCCCCAGGCACAGCCCTAAAAAGCCAAAAAAAAAAAATAAAAAAAAAGAATAGTTGATAGTGGCTACATTATCCTAGTAAGTTGGTATTTCCTTCATTTAATTCGTTCAGTCCCTTATCAAGGTGAAAATCAAAACAAAATTAGAGAATATCCAGAAAGTTGTGATAAAAAAAGCATTAGTTATCAAGATATGTGAGATGCAGCTAGAGGGACACTCTCAGGAATATTCATAGCCTCAAACACTTTTGTCACTAAATAAGCTTGCAGCTGAAGAGTGAGAGAAATAACAGAACAGCTCTAAGGAAATAAAAGAAAATTAGCAGTGAAAGCATAAATTAATGAATTGGAAAATAAGAGTATGGTAGAAAGTGATAAATTAATGCAAGAGCTGATTCCACAGTCTGAGACACAAAAGCTGAGGATTTACTAGAGAAACAATTAAAATAAATGAAGAGGCATGGAAATCCATGAAGAGAGACAGAAAAAGGCCTTGGCACTGAGCACGTCCACCTTGCTTTGAAGACAGAATCTCATTGAGTCTGCAAAGTCTGCGGTGGGACTGCCTCACTGACAGGTGGAGACAGGGGGGGCACAGCACAGGTGTCTCTCCTGCCTCTTGTCCCCACCTCCCGGTTAGGCTCCCATGAGAGACATTTCCAGGCACCTGGGAATCCAGGAGGTTGGATCTTGTAGAGCTGCAAATACCCACTCTTAGCGCTGGCGGTAGCTTCAAAGTGGCCTGGCACAGAACTCACTTCACCCCTGGTCTCCTCCAGCTGAAATGGAGGGTTTGGAGGTCACCCGCTGAGGGGGAGCAGCGGAAGCTGTGAAAGAGGACACTTTCCCACGGAGCATAAAGTTCCCTACTGATTGAAGATTTGCACGTTTAAGGTGTGTGGTATTTTCAAGGAGGCTGGCATCTGGTCCTCTTTGGACTAATTGTTAGGGAGTTTAAGGAACCGAGTGAACATGTATCAGCTCTCACACTTTTTTTTCTTTCATTTTTGGGCTGCACATGGAAATTTCCAGGCTAGGCGTGGAATCGGAGCTGCAGCTGCTGGCCTTCACCACAGCCGCAGCAAAATGGGATCTGAGCCACGGCTGCGACCTACACCAAAGCTGCAGCAACACTGGGTCCTTCAACCCACTGTGCTGGACCAGGGATCAAACCATCGTCCTGTCACTGCAGAGGACACTGTTGATCCGTTGTGCCACAGTGGATACTCTATTTATTTATTTAATTTTATTTTTTGTTTGCTTTTTAGGGCCGCACCGCTGGGATATGGAGGTTCCCAGGCTAGGGGCTGAATCAGAGCTACAGCTGCCGGCCTATGCCACAGCCACAGCAACGGTGGATCCTTAACCCACTGAGCAAGGCCAGGGATCGAACCCGCAACCTCATGGTTCCTAATCGGATTCGTTTCTGCTGTGCCACGACGGGAACTCCAATGGGCACTCCTCAATTTATAACCTTTATTTTTTGAAACTTTATGTTTTTTTTTTTTTTTGCCTTTTTGTCATTTTATGGCCGCGGGTTTATGGCCGCACCCGCGGCATGTGGAGGTTCCCAGGCTAGGGGTCTAATCGGAGCTGTGGACACTGGCCTGCGCCGCATCCACAGCAACGCAGGATCCGAGCCGCGTCTGCAACCTACACCACAGCTCACGGCAACGCCGGACCGTTAACCCACTGAGCAAGGGCAGGGATCGAACCCGCAACCTCATGGTTCTTAGTCGGATTCGTTAACCACTGCGCCACGACGGGAACTCCTATTTTTTGAAACTTTAAAACAGATGATATTGCTGGTGCCCTTAACAGAAGTTCACTTATTAAGCTGATTAGCAACGATCCCTGACTAGTGATTCACAAGAGGTTAGTTTTACACATCCGTTCAGTGCGTGTGGAGCACATAGAAGATGCTACATAGTGACGACACGATGGCAGTGATAAACAGGACATATCCAGCCCTCAGAGAGCCCGAGGCTACTGGGGAGAGCACACACGTGAATGGTAGAAGTGAGCATAGAGCACTCCGGCACCACACATGGGGAAGTGACTCAGGGAGACTCCCAGGAGCAGGTGATCCCGAGCTGGTGTTGAAGGATGAACAGAGCACGCCCGTGTGCGGCTGCTCTGCAGCCAGGAGACTGCAGGGAGCTGGATGGGGCTGGAAGACAGATTTCCAGTCCGGGGATCAGTGGGTAGGAAGCAGGCTGTGAGGGGCTGGATTGTGAGGCACCTGCCGTGGGGCTCAGCTAGGTTACCAGGTGCGCGGATGCTCAGAAACAGGACACTGAGGGGAGAGCGGCCTGGGATACGAGAGGTGCTAGGGGCTGGGGGCCTGAAGAGACTGAGAGCCCAAGTTCACAACGGAGTCCCAACGTCAGGAAAGAGCAAGACCTGATGCCCTGGAGGTGGGGAAAGTGGCCCCAATGGACCTTCGGGGAATCTTTCTAGATGGTTCTGAACACCCTGCCTCCTTTCAAAGGTTTCTTGGGGTGACTTGGCTGTGTCTCAGAAGTAGACCCAGCTCCTCCCCAGGAACCAAGGAAATAACCATTTGCCATTGACCCGGGAATTCCAGGATGGCCACAGAGCTGGTGTCCAGTCTGCCAAAGGACTGTCACTGTCTGTCTGGAGAAAAAGGAAGCTCATGTTTCCCAGGGCCGGTGACACATCTGAGCCCATGTTCTCATCACTTCTCAAGTGCTCCCCTCTGGGGCAGGGCTCTCTTGTTACTCAGTCTCCTCACCAACCAGTGGCCCAGGAGGAAGGAGAAGGTGCTGGGGGCTGCCTTGCGTCTTACACCTCCTGGGAGTAAGGCTGACGTGTGCCCCCTCTTTCTGTCCCAGTTTAACGTTTGTTTCTCACCACAGAGGAACTGCCTGCATAGATGCCATTTATCATCCTCTGTCTGGTCTTGCAGGCCTTGGTTTTGCCAGCTCTGGTTTGGCTGCTGACTGTCAGCATCTCTCACTTCCTGGACTGTGGCAGGTGCACGGCCATGAAGCCACCATCACAAGGCAGATATGGAATGTCTTTCATTTGCATAGCCTCAAATGTCTGTCTGTCATTGTATTATTCCATATTCACGCTTGAAGAAATTCCTTTAATATTTCTTATAGAACAGGTCTGTTGACAATGATTTTGCCTGCTTTTGTTTTTGTAAGAAGATCTTTATTTAATTTTCATTTTTGAAAGATACTTTCTCTAAGTCTAGAATTCCGGGTTGTTAGGCTTTTCTTTGAAAACTTTAAATGTGTCACGTCATTGTTTTATGGCTTGAATGGTTTATGACAAAAAGTCTGTTAAATTTCTTTGTTCCTCTGTATGTGATGTGTCATTTATTTTTTCAAGCTTTCTTTAAGATTTTCTTTTTATCTTTGCTTTCTGGTAGTTTGAAAATGATGTGTGTATAAGTGTGCATTTTTGTTTTGTTTTATTTTGTTTTTTGCTTTTTAAGGCTGCACTCACAGCATATGGAAGTTCCCAGGCTAGGGACTGAATTGGAGTTACAGATGCCGCCACAGCCGCAGCCACAGCCACATGGGATCTGAGCTGCATCTGCGATCTACACCACAGCTCATGGCAATGCTGGATCCTTAATTCACTGAAACAGGCTGGGGATGGAACCCGCATCCTCATGGATCTAGTCGGGTTCGTAGCCACTGAGGCAGGATGGGAACTCCTGTTTTTGGTATTTATCTTTGATACAAAAGCAGGCAAAGGTACCACAAAAGAGAAAATTACAGGCCAATATCACTGATGAACACAGATGCAAAAATCCTCGACAAAATGTTAGCAAATCAAATCCAACAATATGTTTTTTTTTTTTCTTTGACTTATTGCCTTATCTAGAGCCGCACCCACGGCATGTGGAGGTTCCCAGGCTAGGGGTCTAACAGGAGCTATAACTGCCGGCCTTTGCCACAGCCACAGCAACGCGGGATCCAAGCCACATCTGCAACCTACACCGCAGCTCACGGCAACGCCGGATCCTTAACCCACTGAGCAAGGCCAGGGATCAAACCCGCAACCTCATGGTTCCTAGTCGGATTCGTTAACCACTGAGCCATGATGGGAACTCCCAAATCCAACAATATGTTAAAAGGATCACACACCCTGATCAAGTGGAATTTGTCCCAGGGATGCAAGGATTTTTCAATATCTGCAAATCAATCAGTGTGATACACCACATTAATGAATTAAAGAATAAAAGCCATGTGATCATCTTGAGGGAAAGATGATCATCATTTTTTGAGCAGAAAAAGCTTTTGATTAGATTCAATATCTATTTCTGATAAAAACCCTCCAGAAAGTGGGCATAGAGGGCGTACCTATATAGACATACCTATATCAACATAATAAAAGCTGTAGGTAACAAACCCACAGCTAATATCATATTCGATTGTGAAAAGCTGAAAGCATTTACACTTATGATCAGGAGTGAGACAAAGACGTCCACTGTCACTTTTTTTCAACATAGTTTTGGAAGTCCTAGCCATAACAATCAGAAAAGAAAAAGAAATAAAAGGAATCCAAATTGGAAAAGAAGAAGTGAAATTGTTACTATTTGCAGATGACATGATGCCATATGTAGAAAATCCTAAAGATGCTACCAGAAACTACTAGAGCTCATCAATAAATTCGGTAAAGGTGTAGAATACAAAATTAATACACAAAAATCTTCTGTATTTCTATACACTAACAACGAGATGTCAGAAAGAGAAATTAAGGAAACAATCCATTTCATCATCACATCAAAGAGAATAAAATACCTAGGAATAAACCTCCCTGAGGAGGTAAAAGACTTGACTCTGAAAACTAGAAGACACCGCTGAAAGAAATCAAAGAGGACACAAACAGATGGAAAGATATACTGTGTTCTTGGCCTGGAAGAGCCAATATTGTAAAATGACTGTACTGCCCAAGACAATCTATAGAGTCGATGCAAGACTTAGCAAATTACCAATGGCACTTTTCACAGAACCAGAACAAAAGCCTTTAAAAATCGAAATATATGACCCACCTGTGAGTCTATAAAAACTGCAGGCTTTACAATAATTTACAATCATTTTTTGCTTTGCAAATAGAGGTTCTATGCCAGGCAGAAAGTGAACACTGCCTTTGCAAGCGGCAACATAAACAAAACCCTCACACCGGTTAAATGTGCAAAACTCGCCCTAAAATATTAAAAATACCACGCCATCACTGTGGGGTTAAGTGAGTTAGTCATAAAGGTACGGTTCACGTTTGCCACGTGTGAGATCAGTTCAACTCAAGATCCTAATTTTTCATCCTGAGAGGTCCCACTACCCCCACCGGCCACGGTGGGGAACGACAGAGAGGTAACGCCCTGGTCAAGGCTCACCTGCTCATTACAGCACAAGAACAACTCAGGAGGCAACACGGGCAAAGCACGGGGCTGCGGTTCACCCTCCTGTTGGATCCTCACGCGGAGGAAGCGCAGCTCGTGGCAGAAAGAGCGGACGGCCCGCTGCCTTTATGTCCAGACTCGGCTGGCAGGCCCAGCACGCACGACAAGGTCACGGCCAAGAACCAGAGTCATGTTTCACAATTCACACCAGCAGCCGGGGTTCTGGCAGTTTCTTCTTGTTTATATTTTGGAAATTAGGTATATTTGTCAACAACGTACTTTTGTACAAACATATAAAGCATATGCTACGATATTTGCAAAGTCATCCAGTTCCTTACCCGACCCCACAAAAAATTTGTGGCCTACATATGCACTTACAAAGTTAGAGTAAACAGGACCCCCCCCCCATAGTGATTTCCACACACACTCACACAAATGTGCTCCTGATAAACGACTGGAATAATATGAGCAGATTCTGAGGGCTGCTGGCTGTGACAGCTGTAAAATGAATATTTGCCATAGAAATCGCTCATGACTACTTCCTTAGTCACTCCGCAGTAAGTAAATAATTGAAGGCCTGATTGTTTTCTTAAGGACTTGAAAGTGGATGGTCGTTAGGTCTACTGTTTTCATCGCAGGATGTCTGCAGGGTGACCAGTGGCCCGGGTGGGGTGGCCGTGCAGAGAAGACAGCCCCGGGGTGGGGAGGCGGGGGCTTACGTTTGCAGCTCTCCCAGCGGCCTGGGTCCGATGGACTTGAGCAGGGGCTCCGGCCGGAGGGTCATCTTGGGGGATGTCTTGGGGCTGGAGTCCGACTCCCCGCTCTCCTCGTCGCCCATGGCCTTGATGTAGCTGCCACTCCGCATCCTCCGGCAGGGAATCTCCTCGTCCTTGCCCCCGGGGGGGTACCCAGCCCACTCGTCCTGGGGCACCTAGGGGAAAGCAGACGAGTCAGTCCCCTTCCTGCCTCTCTCTCGACAGATCCCGAGCCCTGGGGATGCAGCTCCTTACGTCCCTTAGCGTTTATAACCAGACATGGCTTGTCATTCAAACCCCAGAAGGGCCTGAATATACAAGCATTGTTTCCTCCCCATTATAAAAGTGATCAGCATTGTAGAAAAAGTGAGCAAATGCTACACGAGTAGAATGAGGATAAAACTCAGGGGTAGTCCCAGCATTTAGGAAAAAAACATTTCCACTTAGATTTATTTTCTTCTGGTAGGAAACTAGTTGAAACCTGAGAAAACCAAAAATAGAGCGGAATCCAGTGTGGAGAAGAGGAAAGAGGAGGGAGCGGAGGGAGGCCCTGCCCCGCAGCCAGTGCTGACCGGGGCGGGGGGCTGAGATGTCCCTGCACCCGGGGAAGCAACTGGGCCAGGTCAGGACGCGACCCTGAACCACCATCTCTGGCATGTGTCCCCACAGAGTGACGCCTACCTAGCGCTCTCGTGCCAAGTTCGGGTTTGAGTGCTGGCTGGGCCGCGAAGAGGACAAAGCAGGCCCTCATTCTGACGGTCACCCTCCATCCCTGACACGGAGCCCTCACACGGAGCACAGTGTCACGTATCTTGTCCGACAAGGTGTCTGACCGCGCATGTCCTCCGTGCTCACTCACAAAAGCCAGAACCACGGCGATGGCAGCCAAGAGCAGAGGCTGCAGGACCCTAACCACAGCGACGCTGTCCCAGGGTCTGTGGTCAAAGGACTTAACACATGTTCTTCCTGCTGGAGGCAGGAGTTTCCCACAATGCTCTTGGTGGAGACAGGAAAGGATGCAGTTCTGCACTGAGCAGGTCCCAAGTGGGGCCCTTCCTGCTGTTAAATACTGAGAGGCCCCAGGTATGCTTTAGCACTAAAAGGAGTCCTGCCATCTTCCCAGCCCGTCCCTCACCACCCCCTCCAGGGACCTGCATGCCTGGCTGGAAAGGCAGGGTTTTCAGCTGAAAGCACCTTTTCTCCACTTCCTTAAACCATGTGATTAGACATTTCCCATGTTACAGCCCGGACAGGAAACTGGGACGGGAACGTTTGCCTAGTGGTGTAAAAGTATCTTCTGTGACTCTGGCTGCGACAAACAGGAGCTGGCCCCCCCCTTGAACGTCAAGGCGCGAGGGTGGGGGGACCACAGCCCGTCCAGGCCCCTCCAGGTGAGTCTTATCTGCAGCCTGTGTTGTAAAAACCCAGCTGGCTTAGGAACATAGGGCGCATGGAAACACCATGGCCATGGAGGAAGAGGAGGGGGCCGAATGATGGAGAGTCCAGGTTCTCACTGGACCCCGGCCCGAGGGGCTGTGTGGCCCAGGGGAAGTGCAGCCCAGTCCCACAGCTGCCAGACAGAGCTTGGGTAGGGGGCATTTCCAGGCTCCTGTGGCTGGGCGCCCAGGGCCCATCTGCACGTGGCTTTGACTCAGGGGAGTGGTCCAGACCCGGGGGGGCCGGCACGAGTCCACAAATGGCATCATGGAGTGGAGCCACCAGCGCCTCGGTGAGAGAAATAAACGCCTGGGACACGGCAAGAAGCCAACCACTGGGAGAGCAGGCGTAGGTTTACGCATGTGGGTTGCCTCCTGAAACCAAGGACTTGGGTTCCCAGGAAGAAATGACCAATGAGGAATGAAGACTGAGGGTCTCTGAGCATTTAACACTTCCGTCCACAGGCCTTCTTACCAAAGGCAGTTTCCAACAGATCAGAACAAATGGCCAAGGCGGAGAAAGGTGTTTCCACACCTCTTTGTGCCAGGAAGGAACTTTTCTATCAGAGGACTTCAGACTATTTATGCCTCGGACCCAACCACGCTCCTGACAACAGGATTCCAGCCAGCAACAGGGAATTGAGCAGTTGGATAAAAGGAGGGAACAATGGAGTTCCCGTTGTGGCTCAGCAGGTTAAGAACCTGATGTAGTCTCCATGAGGACAAGGGTTCAATCCTTGGTCTGGCTCAGCGGGTTAAGGATCCGTCGTTGCCATAAGCTGCGGTGTAGGTCACACACACAGCTGGGATCCTGCACTGCTGTGCCTGTGATGTAGGCTGGCAGTGGCAGCTGCGTTTCAACCCCTAGCCTGGCAGCTTCTACGTGCAGCAGCTGCGGCCCTAAAAATGCAAATCAAACAAAAACTGATAATACTGGACAGGATGGAGGGAATTATGTACTATAAGCATACAATGGATACTGCACACAAGGATATGTATTTAGCCAAGGAAAGATGTTCATGGAGGGAGCAATTTTCAAGTAGAGTGTACGCTCCATGTTTATGCGTCAGAGCAAGACAGGCCTGCATTATGCACAGAAAGAGCCAGAAGGACAAGGAATCACCATTGGGAGATATTGACTCTGGGCTTCTCAGTGGTTTATTTTTCTTTCTTTTTTAGAAATCAATTGATCTATTTTTTGTTGACTGCACCCACTGCACATGGAAGTTCCCAGAGACTGAACCTGAGCCACGGCAGTAATGCCAGCTCCTTAACCCACTGAGCCACCAGGGAGCTCAGTGATTTTTCTTTACACTTACATTTCCTAAATTTTCTACCCAGACCATATATACTGCTATGATAATACAAAGTAAAAACATATTGATTTAATTTAAGAAAATTCAGTCTTGAATGACAACACATGTCCCTGGAGGAGACAGGCATAAAATAAATTGAATTACGGTTTAATGAGGGCCAAAGAAGCGATGTAGAGGGGGAATAGGAAAGGAACCAATAGAGGCAGATGAAAGAGAGAGAGATGATCTGGGAAGCCTTCCTGGAGGTGACGTCTGGGGCCCTAACTCAATGGGGCTTGACAAGCAGGCAAGGCAGGAGGCATACAAAGGCGAGGCTCCCACTGCCTTTGAATGGGAGAGGAGGGCGTTCAGGGAGGGAGGCTGGAGGCTGGAGGCTGGCCGGGGACAGGACAGACGGAGGGGCCGCATACCAGAAAGGCCACATTCTCGCATTCTCCTAGGCAGCTGCATGGAATTTTTGTGAATTAAAAACACGTTTCTTTAAAAAACAAAGTAAAGATTTTTTCCAGCAGCTTGTGAATTAACTAACAAATGAGACCAGCTTGTATTTTTTTTGTTTCTGATTTAAGCAGCCAATTTCACAGTCTCTGACGGGAGAAATTTCAATACAGAAGGCGTATAAATCAGAGCCGAGCACAGGGTATGAATAAGGCTTCCAAAGCATATGTCCTCAGACCATCAAAAGGACAAGGGAGGGACATGGAAATGCCACCGAGCCTCAGTAAATAGCCTTCTTGACAACATTACCAAGTTAAAAACCTGCAGTGGGAGGTGTCGCGTGGCTCATGCCGGACCCCAAATATTAAATGCTTTATAGCCTCTGGAGAATGAACAAATGAGCTTCTTTTCTCACAGAAAAGCCACTGACCCTGTGAACCCAAGCACAGTCTTTGCTGCATCTGTGGTAATTAATTGCCCTAATTCCCAGTGTGCACAGAGTGTGGAGAGATATTTATAATTTCTGCACAGGCATTTTCCAAGGTTGGGCTTAGCATACTTTTCGGGATCTCCTGCTTTTTGCTTCAGGGAGATTTCAACACTGCATATGAAAATGTCCTTTTTTCCTTTCAAACAGCAACGTACAGGTGACAAGGGCCAGGGTTGTGTAATAATATCCTCTTTCAGGTATTGAAACCAAGGCAGAAAATGCCATCAAACGTTGTATGTCCCCGTGGGGAAATGTCTTGCCCGTTCACTACACAATCTGTATTGGTTTTGTTTTAAACACATGCCAGGCACATGTGCCACTGGGGGGTTAACTGAGAGCAAGGGAGCTGGGCCTCTCAGTCCCAGGCTTTTCCAGAAGAAGGCGTGGTTCCAGGTGGGGCACCCTCTGGGCAGCCGTGACTGCCATAGACCTGGGGGCATGGCCAACCTGCCGGATCCAGGGATGCTTGTCTGTAGGAAGGCAGGACGCGACACACGTCGTGAAGTGGCCCCGTGTCCTCTGTGGCTCTGAATGTCTGCTTTCCCATCTATAACTACTGGAGCCATGAATCTAACTCTACGTATGGAATCCAAAGGGATTTTTTTGGTTTTTTGTTTTTTCTTTTGCACAGTTTTTAAGGAACAATGCATTTTTTTCAGGAATGCAACTAACCATGTAAATCAAAGGGAGAGAGACTTTGCTTGGAGTGACGCTTTACCCAGAACTGTTTAGTGGTTTCCGAAAACCCCAGCAGCCTGGCGAAGGGCAGTGGTGCGCGAGTCATTCTGAAACCTCCATGGGTCTGAATTAGGATAAGTCCAATATCCAGAAACAAGCTTCTGAACACTTCATTCTACACACGTATGTCATGGGCCCAGCCATTTTGATATTCAAATTCATGTTCTTAGTTAAAAGTGACCTTTTTATTTCCGTTTTATTAGAGTTCAAGCAAACGTACAAAAAAGCAAACATATGCAGTTGACCCTTGAACAATGCGCGAGTGAGGTGGCGCCCCTCCACGCAGTCAGAAATCTGAGTGTAGCTTGGAGTCAGCCGTCCAGATGCGCAGGTCAGCCCCACGGGCCGCGTGGCACTGCAGAATTGACTACTGAGGAATTCTGCCCGTCAGTGGACCGCGCGGTTGCAACCCGTGTGGTTCAGGGCCAGCTGTATACTCAGAATAGCATGTGGCGGTGGGTCACACACGAGCTTCCTTTGAATCGAGGGGACATTGTGAAATATCGTTAGAAATGCGACACTTGGCTTGGGAAGTTTAGGAGCCATGGTAGCGGGCAGGGAAGTTGTTTACGTGCTTGCCTGCCGCGTCATAAGTGCACAGAGTTCCAAGGGGTGCGAGGCTCAGTAACCCGCAACCCTCGTGGGCCCGAGGATCCCCAGCCCGGCTCTGCTCGGCTCTGGCTCCAGCTCCGTGCGCCTTGGGGGCAGGTGCTGCAGGGAGGCTGCTGAGGGAGGGGCCAGGCCAGGAGGGAGGAGGTGCAGGTGGGGGCGGGGCTTGCTGCAGCCCCAGGAGCCGGCCTCTGATGAGCCCAAGTCCAGTTTTAACCTCACGCTCTCCCAGGAGCTCCGAGGTTCTCAGCTGGGGCAATTCTGTGCCCAGGACACGCGGTAACGTCAGACACAGGTCTGGCTGTCTTCCAGGTGGGGGTACAGCTACTGGCTGCTTGGGGATGCTGCTCGATGCCCCCGGTACCCCTCCCAGCCCCCCACAAGCCCTCCCCTGGCCCCAGGAGAGAGCTGCCCTGCCCTCTGACCTCCTGTCGTGTACACTCACAAGGATCCTCTCAGTCACGCACAGAGACCACATCCTTCTTATCTGTAAACCTGGGGACAGTAGAACATCTGTCCCCGCGTCTCCCAGGCCTATGAAATGACTGACGATTTTCGGAGTGTCTTCATCACACTCCAATGACTCTCAGCTCAACGTCTGATGGATACGGGATCAGTGAGGCAGAAGCATCTACCAGACTCCTGGCCGGCTGCACTCAAAGCCCAGTGTCCTTCAGCGAAGAATTCATTCAACACGTTACTTGAAGGCCTGTCACAGGCCTGAGACGACAGCAGGTACTAAAAGTGATGCCCTGAATGGGGATGCAGCTTGCTGAGGGCCCCGTGTGCTGGTCATTCATTGCCCCTGTCTGTCCCTGTGGCTGGTTACTCTTCCGTGTGCCGGACACTTTACCTGTGCTCTGGTCATTTTCCTGTGTACCAGTCCCTGTCCCCATGTGCTGGGCACCGTCCCCATGTGCTGGACACTTTACCTGCGCTCTGGTCACTGTCCTGTATACTAGTCCTTGTCCCCATGTGCTGGGCACTGTCCCCATGTGCTGGACACTTTCCTGTGTACCAGTCCCCGTCCCCATGTGCTGGGCACTGTCCCCATGTGCTGGACACTGTCGCTGTGCTCTGGTCACTCTCCGGTGTACTAGTCCCTGTCCCCACGTGCTAGGTACTGTCCCTGTGCTCTGGTCACCCTCCGGTGTACTAGTCCCTGTCCCCATGTGCTCTTCATCAACCTCTGGCCCACCTTCCAAAACCAGGCGCCACTGGAAAACAAATGCCCTCCTTTGAAACCGCAAACATGCATCTGGAGCAGAGCTGGCGGGTCCAGGTTGGGTGGCTGTCCTGGGAAGCACTGGTGTCCCAGAGGATGCCAGCCTGCTTCCAGTTATGTGTCTCATTCTTTGCCTTTAAAAGTACTCCTACTGTGAAGGATTCTGAGAAGTGCGGTTTTCTGGAGCCGGGTAGTCTCTACAAGCCCGATTCCAACCACCCTGAGAGGGCGGGAATCCTGGGAGAGCAGAAGGGCTGGGGCTCAGCCAGTCCCCAAGTGCCCTGGTCCCAGAACCACCAGACACCTCCAGGGCCTGGAAGGACCCTCCTTCTGTTCATCACTCCCACCTGTCCTTCAGGATCACAGGACAAGTGTGCCTCCTCGCCCTTTCCTTCGTGTCCAACCCCGCCAGACACAGGGGTGACGCGGCGATAAGGGTGCGGGGTCCTGTCAAGTGGGAGCCAGATCGTGGACGAGACAGATGGACACGGGTGGAGGGACAGACTCTGGCGACTGAACAGGAAGAGAATCTGGACGAGGCAGGCGGCTCCGCAGACAGACGTCGGATGTCAGTTCACAGGGGACAAAACCCTCAATGCATAGTTCAAATCCAGATTTCACTCCTGACCTGGGTGGAAGCAAACACCCAGGGCTCTTCGAGTCTGAGACCCTTTGAAATGCTGGCTGTAGAAACTGGAGAAAACCTCTTTGGGTTTTCTAAATCACAGACGGAACCCACTGGACAAACGTCCTTGGGGAAGGGGGTGCTCTTAGGGGTATTTCTGTGTGCATGTGCAACTTCCGCTCACAGAGGCACGGCACCCCCTTTTCAGCGCAGGATGGGGAGCGGCCGCCGCCCAGCGCTCGGGGGGGTGTGGACCTTGGAACGGGGCTGGGAGCAGGCTTGACACGCTCTTCAAACGTGGGGATGCTTTCATTGCTCGCCATGATCCTCCCAGTTCCGCCGTCGTCCCGGTCCTTTCCCCCCACTGCTTCCCTAAGTGCCGGAAGGGAGGCTCCCAAGTGTCAAACACCACACGAGATACTGCCTTGGGAACAGCAGCACAATGAGCACAAACCGCTGAGATGAGACCCCTGAGTCTGGACCACGAGTCGGCAGAGACGACAAGAGGGGAGGAATGAGAGAAGGTGACGGGAATGGAGGAGAGGAGGCGCTGGAGAGGTCAGGAGGTGAGAAGTGGGGGCGAGAGCTGGGTGCTGGCCCCGGGGTGCGTGCGGCTGGAGAGCAGCAGTGACAGATGGGTGCAGGCTTGTGTTCCCGGCGTGGCGGACCCAGCTGCCACCATCTGTCCTCCCACCGCAGCCGAGCAGGCACCTCCCCGCTTCCTGACCCCGCTTCCTGGCTGCTCAGGGCAGCCCAGGGTGGGGAGCCTTCTGCCCCTGAGCTAAGCTGCTGCCCATCACCTCCCCCCACCACTGTGACAGTTATTGAAAGTGGGACCTCAGATGCTTGGTCTGCCGATGGAGAAAATACCAAAACAAGCTTTTGCAAAGAATAAAATGGACTAGAATTTTCTTTCCATTCTATTGTCTGCTTCGACCTACTTAAAAACATTTAAAAAACCTTCCTCTAATATTAAGTATATATTCTGCACAAACCAAAGGTGGAACTAAAAAGCCACTCTCTAAATCTGTTCAGCTCTAAATCTCTCTAGCTTTGGTTGAAAAAAAAAAAAAAAGAATAGCTCTTATGAGCATTTATTTCTCCTTTCTGTTTTTTAAAATCTTATTTGTACAGCAGCATATTTAGACAAATTCTTCCAACCCCCACTTTCCAGCTCTGGGATGAAATCTGGGCATCTGAGGACAGAGAGGTTTTAATCTTCCAGGGAAGTTTAATGCAGCCAGCACCGCGAAGCCCCGGTAAGAAGGCTTTGCAGAGGCCGGCCCTCCGCCCTGTGGGGTCCCAGCCCCACAGAACAAACCAGCCTGGGGAAAGGGCGAAGCCTGTGCTGCCCCTGGTCAAAGATCTGGCCCGGTGTCCCCCGGTGATGGGGGTGGGGGAGTGGGAAGGGGAAGGAGGCACCGGGTTCACTTCCAGGAGGGGGAGGCAGAGGGTTTCTGAGTAAGCCCGCAGTCCTATGTCCCCCGGGCCTGCCACGGGCTGTTGTGGTCCAGACTGCCCTGGAGGCCAAGAGGCCCCGATGTGGACAATCGTGGACCAGGCTGCCTGGAGGCTCCATCATCAGGTGGACACCAGACAGAGTCCCACCCCAAGGACCACTCAGGCTGGGGACCGTTTCCTTCTCCATGCCTCTGCCTCGAGGACCTTACTTGATAGCAGGGGTTGTTCCACCGAATCAGAATTGTCACAGGCTCCAGTCCCTTATCACATGTGATCATTTAAGGGTGAATGTTCTGAAGTCTAGAAAACGTGTTTTGCTGAAGGAATAGCTGGAGGGACGACCCTGCCACTCCACTGGGCACCTCCCAAGAACGTCAAGAACGTCAGGTCCTCAGTGACCCACAGGGCAGGGCGGCCGCTGGCAGGAGGTCTGACCACTGCCTGACAAACCCGGGGCTGGAGAAGCACCTGCGTGACCCCCATGAGACCCCACCATGGGGACCCGGACCGCAGGGAGGTCAGACACACGGGTTCCTAATTCATGGGGAAGACAGCAGGGCCAGAGAGAGAAGAGGAAGAGAAGGAGGAGAAGCCCTCGGGCTATTCAGAGACGGACCAGCCCTTCCCCGCAGGCCTTGTCTGGATGCTGCCAACAAACTATCAGACAAACGTGGGTGGCCAGGGCACAGCAGGCAGTGACTGGGTACTTGAAACTATTGAAGAATACTGTTTCGTAATGATTCACCCGTACTGCAGTTATGTCTCAAAAGGAAGAGTCCTTATCTTCCAGGGGGTCATTCTGAGATAAACAGGGAAAGGACTACGGAGGGAGCCTGGGCTTTTGTTTCGCGTCACCTCGACAGGAAGGTGGGTGGGGTGCTGACGGCGCAGTCCTGGCCCTGAACCGGCCGATGCCAAGGCTGGGGGATGAGGGAGGGGGTTCAGGGCATCACACGTCCCATCTACAGGACTGACAGCTTCCATCGTGAATGCAGATCAAAAAAGAGCTCTTGGAGGGCAGAGAAATAGGCCATGTTCAGTAAGAGGAGTGGGCAGAGGGGGTGCTGTGGGGCGCAAGGCTCTGCAGAGGATGTGCGCCCCGGGAGGTGGTGGGGGAGGCGGGTCTGGGAGTCAGGCACGGGGGCCCAATAGCCAGGGTCGGTCCCTCCTGCAGAGTCTGGGGACACCGCGCAGAGAATTCCCAGGTCCAGACACAGAGACACACAAGAGGTTTGCTTCTCTAGCAATGACTAGACTGGGCTCTGGATGCACTTATCATGTTCCTTTAGATATACAGGTAAAAATTTCATATTGAGGTATCATTGGAGTTTGCTAACCACAAGCAAAATTTAAATCTCTCCCGTTGCTATAAAAATAATATTTTATCTAACTACCAATTTGTCCCCTTGAATAAATCTGCCTGTAAAAGCAGTGTGCCTGGCATTTCCTTTTAAAACAGAACTACTGGGTTTTGGACAATGTACCGGGATGGTACCTGGAATTGCTAAAATGATGTGTAGCCACCCGAGGCAGGAGAAGACTCACAGTTGTTTATCTGTTCCGTTAATTGACCACCTGTTGACTCAGCTGGCACTTAGCACTGTCACTCATGATCCCCGAAGATTTCTCTCACACAGCACACGGCCCACATTGCCCACTGCCGGGCAAGTCCAAGCGATTGCAAACTGGAATACAAATTGTGCATATACTAAAGGAAAGCTCCCGACTTTCAAGCTCTGCTAATGGCCCTGTTAGCAGACAAGTAATGCAGAGGCCTCCTTAGCAGAGGTGGATGCCTCTCGGCGGCCGGCGCACTCAGCGATGGTATGGTTAGTAGTTAGGCAGTACGGGAAGGAAGTGACATAAAACGGAGAATACCGGAGTTCCCGTTGTGGCTCAGTGGCAACGGATCTGAATAGTATCCACAAGGCACAGGTTTGATCTCTGGCCTTGCTCAGTGGGTTAAGGATCTGCGTTGCCGTTAGCTGCAGTGTAGGTCGCAGACATGGCTCGGATCCCGAGTTGCTACGGCTGGGGCATAGGCCGGCAGGTGCACGCCTAGCCTGGGAACTTCCATGTGCTGTGGGTGCGTCCCTGGAAAAAAAAAAACAACAACTGGAGAGTTCCACCATAGGCCACCTCCAGCTATCCACTCTCTCTAATCTGCATTGGGCTCTGGTGTTTAATCCACACCCCAGAAGCCAGCTGTATTTTCCGTGACCACGCTCACTGGCCTTTTCAGGGAGTAAAGATGCTACTGTCAGGTAAGCCTGTGAACTATTCAAGTGACAGGCAATTCCTGAGCCACACCAGCCACTTTCAGAGGAGAAAACATGACCCTGGGCTGAAACACGTCAGGGGCTGACGCTGCATCCTGCCACCTTGGAGGCCCTGAGGCCCCGCCATGCACCGAGGGTTCCGGCAGGCGGGCAGCTCCCGACGACCAGGACCCAGGTCGGATGCAGCGGCCCCTCCCACCCCCTTACCTGAAGGTAGTGGCAGGGCCGCAGCGGTGGCTTCAGGTCCTGGGGCACCAGCGGCTGGTCCAGGTTCAGGGAGCTCTTGCGGTAGGCCTCCTTGGCCTGGCTCACGGTCAGCGTGGACCAGGAGCTCCGCTTCATGTACTTGGTGTCAGGCGTGAGGGCCAAGCCCTCGCAGGCCGAGCACTTCACGTCGTTGTTGCTCTTGGAGGTCCGCAGCGAGAGGTCCCCGAAGGGGCCCTGCAGCGCGTCGGGGTAGCAGTGGGCACTGTGCGCCACGTGGCGCCTGTTGGCCACGCTGGAGGCGCGGTAGGTGCTGTCACTGTCCAGGTTGTCGTCCGAGCTCCACCAGCTGCTCAGGCCCGAGCGGTGCTTGCCCTCGGGCTTGCGCTCCTTGCTTTTGCTCCGCTTGCCGTGCTTGGCATGGTGGCCGTGCTGGTGCTCGTCCGGCCGGCCGTCGCCCTTGGTGCCGTTGGCATGGCCCTTGGCCGAGCCCTCCAGGGAGTGGGACTTGGTGAAGAGCTTCTGCACCGAGTGCACGAGGTGCCGGATGCGGCCCGGGCTCTCGCTGCGCTGCTCGGCGGCCGCCGAGGTCCGCTGATACTGCAGCGTGTGGAAGCCGTCCCTGTGCAGGGGCAGCTGCTTCTCGAACTGGTCCAGGAGGTTGGCCGGGATCCGGTTGGTCTTGGCACCGGCGTGGGACACGGTGCAGTCGTCCCGCGTGTCGTAGTGGGAGCTGTAGTGCATCCGGGGGAAGGTGCTGCTGGACACGTGGTCGCCCAGCACCACGGGCATCACCACGCAGTCCGAGTGGATGGAAGTCCTGGGGGAGCAGCGGTGGTGCTCCACGGGGCAGCTGTCCGCCGGGCTGAGCAGGTACGGCTGCCGGGTCTCCTGGCCATGGTGGAGGTGACCGTGGCCGTGCTCAAAGTCCTCGGGGGGCGTCAGGCCGCAGGTGTGGCCGGAGCACAGCTGCGGCGTGTTCCGACTCCCGGAGAGCCCTTTCATAGTCCTTGGGGCCGGCAGGTACCTCTCCTCATTGAAGTGCTGGGTCGGGGACCATGAATACTGCTGGTCTGTTGAGAAAACACAGAAGTGCCTGTGAGACTCAGCAGGGGCGGGGGGAACGCAGGCAAAACCTCCCGGGGGGGAGGGCCGAGGAGCTTGACGCCCACCCCTCCCAAAGGCGCTGTTTTTCCCAGCGGTCACCCCTGGTCTGAGCATTCAAGTGAACAATCTTTTATTTTTTTTTAATACCACATCAGCTGTTCTAAAGTATGAGAACATGAAGAATACGCTCTTCTATTCCCTGGGGTGGGTCTACACCTGCAAATATTTAATGTCCAGGACGTTCATCGGGTCTCTTGACAACAAGATTTTGTGGTTTTAAACAAATGGGCAAATTTGGGGGGGGGGGACAAGTTACATTTCAAGTAGATGTGAGTGCTGTGGTTCGGTTTAAGAACTAACGTTTATTTCTCTATTTAATCGGTGGTACTGCCCCGGCGGCGGGGGGGGGTGGGTGCTGAGGTGCCACAGGCACAGGTCCTGGTCGTGAGCCCTTTAAAGCTGTGTCCTCACTGTGCAGGTGGGGCCAGTGTTGGGGGGGGGCTTCTCTCCTCAGGTCCTGTTTCAGATTTTTGACTTTGAGCTGTAAGATCCTACTCAAGAAAAACAAAAAAGCTCTGATTTATGAGCTGCGCTATTACACACAGATCCTCAGACCTCAGGTGCAATGACCAGGGGGTCGAGGGTTTGCCGCTGCTGGTTGTGGACCCTGCCGGGCCTCCCAGTAGGAAGGTAGTTGAGCTCAGGGGTTGGAATGGGGGCCTCTGGACACAGACCAGTTAGGGTCCCAGTTCAGCCACATCCAGCCTGTGACTCTAGGCAGGCTGCCCTTTCCTAAACTGTGTCCTGGTAAAGCAACTGGCAGAGCCCCAGGAGGAGGGAGCCTTCAGTGTTATGCCGGGACTGTTATCACTGTCAGTGTTTCTAAAGTTTAGAGTATCCTGGACTCTAGGCTTTGCTGGAGAGGCCCCTGGTTTCGCTGCTATCCCAGCATTTCTATCTCTGCTTCTTCCAACTGGCCACCCAACAGATGCAGGAAACACAGACTCTATTACAGCAGGTGGTATGCCTATATAGTTTGTGTATATAACACATATATCATATATAATATGCATGCATAGTACATGATATGCTATAATACAGTATATACTGATTATTCTAGTGTTTGGTATACATATATAATATATAATATGCATATATGCCATATAATGTAATATATAGGAAATACAGATTTTATTATACTATATAATATGCACTTACAGTATGTGTATATAATTCATACATCTGTATATAAAATGCTCCTATAGTACATCAAGTGCAAAAAATATATACAGGAAATAGTCTATTACAGTATATAATATGCACATAAAACATGGATAGATAATGTATATATTAATATAGAATATATGTACATAATATGCATATATTATAACATTCGGAAATATAGACTATTATAGTATATAATGTGTTTATGTAGTTTAATAATGCACATGTATCTATATATAATATGCACATATAGTATATAATGTGCATATAATATATATAGAAAATACGGACTATTGTAGTATTTAGTATACATATATGGTACATAATATGCATATATGGCATATAATGCAATATATACAGAAAATATGGATTCTATTATACTGCACAGTATGCACTTATATATTGCATATACCCACGTATAAAATGTATAGATGATATATAAAGTGCATATAATATATACAGGAAACAGTCTATTACAGCATACTATATGTACATATAACATGTATATATAATGTATTTATATTGTATACACATAATATGCATGTATTATAATATATTCAAGAAATAAAGATTCTATTATAGTATGTAATGTGCTAATATAGTTTATATAATGCACATATATCCATATATAATATGCACATATAGTATATAATATGCATCTAGAACAGGAAACAGATCCTATTGTAGTGTATAATATGCACACATAGCATGTACACATGATGCATATGCTCACACGTAATATGCATATGCTATAGCATATCAGGAAATACAGATGTGGAAAGCTGATTCCAACAGGAAAACAGGTGGGAAGAAACTTTTGGGTTTTGCCCGGAGAGGATGTGGCGGCCCCACCCGCATTGTCCCACTGGCCAGGAGCGTGCAGGCCAGCTGGCTCCGGGTGGGCCGTCTCCCTCCCTACGCCCACACCACCTCCCCCAGGGACCGGGCTGTGCCTCCTCCCCTTCGTCAGGGCTGCCCCACCTAGGCAGCCCACCACACGGCCCGAGACAGGGTGCAACGTGTCCCTCTTTCTGTCCCTCTCCGGTCTGTACTTACCCTCCCCTTCTATCTGCCCCCACCGGCTCACCCCTCCCCCATCAGAGGCGCCGCCCTGAGTCCTGGTCCCCAGGGCCACAGCAGCTGCCTGCTGGTTGCTTCTCTGTCCACATCCTCTCCTCGTCCATGGCTGCAGCTGAGCTCCCCAGGCACCCCGGCCAGTCCATTCCCTGCCCCCACCACCCAGCCCTGGTCCTCGCCCTGCTGCCCAAGGCCACCTGGAGGATGGCAGCTCCGTGTGGCTATGTGCCAGCCCCTCCCCGAGCCAGGTACAGGGTGGATGCCCCCAACTGTGGGCTGCCCAGGTGGGGCCCCCACTCCGGGTTCCTCTCTCAGTCGTGAAGCCTCCTATCTCTGATCACAGGGACCACTGCTCCTAACTACTCCCCGGGCTTTCTGCACGTCTGCTCCCAGCAGGTGCTTCCTCCAGGATCTGTGCTCTGAGACTCAGCTCCAGGCCACCAGACTCGGGAGCCCCCTGTGTGCTGTCCTTGGGCTCAGGGTCAGATGGGAAGAAGTGGGCCGTCTCAATGTGCGAGGGCCTCGTTTCTTCAGGGAGGAGGCTGTCAGAGCCCTGACCTCGCCCTTGCTGTCCACGGCCACCTCCCCAGGGCCCAGTGCAGGCCTGGCTGAGGGTTCACCAGCTGCCCTGCTGCACCGAGAGCCCTCCCCAATCACAAGCCTGCCCTGTGGCACATTGCCTGCAACTCTGGAGTTGTGTGTATGGGGGGCGACACCTGCACTCAGAGACCACCCACCCTGACCCCCGAGGTGGCCTCCGAAGGACAGCGAGGGCCACCATGGGATGCAGGAAAGGAAGCCGAGAGGCAGCGGGCTCTGGTGCCAGCAAACCCATGCCGCCTGGGGATGGACTTGAGGGAATGTTGTCACCTGCCCAGGACAGTGGCCTGGTGACTGGTCCAGGGTACTGCGAAGGAGCAGGACCCTGGGGGGCCGCCCGGGTGCACAAGCCTCTCTGTGTCCCCTGTTTCTGGCTTGCAGAAAAAGACTTTAGTCTCCTAAGCCTTCCTAGAGTCCTGAAGGGCAGACCCAAGCAGTTACTAAGTAGGGAAGTGAGGGAACGCGGGAAAGAAAGGAAAAGCAGTCAAGCAAGAAGAGTAATGAGAGCCTAAACAAAGTTCAGGGCCAAGAGTCCTAGTTCCTCCCCAAGGGATGCACACACAATCTGCCACCCCCTTGGAGCTGTCCCGCAGAGACCCCTGCCCAGGCGGGGGATGGAGAGTACACGCTGAGACCCCAGATCAGTCACAACCAGGAGCCTGAAGATCATGAGTCCCGGAACCTTGCCCCGTTCCCGCACCACCAGCCACTCAGAAGAAAGTCATGCCCCCTGCAGCCCCCACCCCAAAGGCTGCCCTTGAAACCTTACGCCAGGCCAGCAGTAACACCGGTCCGAGATGAACCCACGTCTCCCACCGCAGCTGATGCTCCTCGGTCAGTAAAACCTTTCTCTGCTCCAGACGCTGATGTTTCCATTTGTTTGGCCTCACTGTGCGTTGGGCACACAAAAGTGGGCTCAACGACAGTGTGGATTCAAAACGTCCCCTTTTCAGAAGTGCCACTTGCTCAGGGCCAGCTTGGGCGTGGAAATGTATTATAAGAAAGGGACCGCCGAGCAGTTAGGGCCAAGGCTCATACCTGGGGCGACTGACAGCGGGCGAGAAAGTACACCTGTCTGGAGGGGCCCTGGGGGGCTGGGGGCAAGGCCGGGGGAGGACAGGGGTCTCCAGTTCCAGGTCGGGGCCCTTTACCTCCGTGGTCTTCACCTCATCACAGTGTGAGGTGTCTGGTTGGTGCCTCGGGGCGGTGGTGGGTGGTTGGGGGGGGTGTGCTCTCCTGTAATAGCTAAGCAGTGCTTTCCTTCCAACAGCCAAATTATTGCCAGGGCACTTCCATATATCAGGGAGGGATGTTTTAGGTTACTTTATATTTTAATATAATTAAAAGCAAGTTTTCAAAGGAAACTCAGCACTCAACTGATAAATAGCAGAACTGTGTTCTGTAATCTAGAATTTACGGCAGCATAAAGTTGTCATCCTATTATCTTCTGCTTTATTTTTCCATTAACAGGTAATTTAATACAATTCTAACCTCGCTCCGTATTAAAAAGCGAGCCATTACCGCCCCGCTCACGTATCCCATTTCTGCCTAATGTTTAGCCTGGAAGGTACGTTATGAATGTGGCTACGTAAAAGAACGGCATCAAAGAGACAAGTTTTGCTGGAATGAATTAAATCTGATTATGCAACATGTTGATAACATTCTCATTTCCCTGCCCAGGAATGAATTCCCTGATGCACGTGTGGAAATTCATACACTACCTCTCAGAAATAAAACAATAACAACACACAAGATAATAACCAACCGTAAATAATGGCGATACTAAAACATATAATGAGGGCTTGTACTATAGGTTTTTTTTTTTTTATAAGTCTACATAACATATAATAAATACTTAGGGATTGGCAATTTCTTTTTGTGAAAGTGAGGTAACACAAACACAAAAAGTGGAAGGCATCTTAGCTTCCTAATTTCTAGCTATTCACTGAACTCTTTTTTTGTTATTAAGGAAAAGAAAACAGCAATTATCATCATTATTCATTAACCGTCTCCCCCAGTTCAAGCTTAGAATGTAAATGCACGTTTTACTGCTGGATTTCACGAGACTGTTGGCATACACGATCTAAAAAACACATTTTGAATGGTGGAGTAAAGCCTGTTAAAACCCAGCCAATGTGATGGAGTGCTCGCTGTGTGTGGGGCCGGGTCACAGGCTCTGCCCTCCTCGCAGCCCCCAGGGAGCAGTTCCCAAGGCAGGCTGCGGAGACCAAGGCTGTGGGGGTGTGGAGTGCGGTTCCTGAGACTGCGCTGCACAGGCAGACACACACGTGCTCACGTCCACACCCACAGCAGATGCACTGGAGCCCCAGCCTCCAGCTCCGATGGTCTGCTGCCAACACAGGCTGCTGACTGATGGAGAGTGTGCAGGGGCCCTTGTGCTCTTGCCAGTGAAGCCAGCCTTGGGGGTCCCCACCAAGCACAGCCTAAGCCCCCCAGCTGGGCACATGCCATGGCGACGGGCCCAGGTGTTTTGGGAGAGCCTGAGGCCTGCACTTGCTGCGCCCTGGCTGCAGGGACAGGCACTACCAGCCCTTGCTGATGGGGGCGCTTGGAGGTCCGTCCCCCAGGAAACTGGTTTTGTCTCCTGACACCTGAGTCTCCTGCCTGTGCGTTTCCGTCTGATCTCATCTGCCTCCCGGGATGGCACGGGCCCTCCATGCTGTCGTATGCTCCTGCTATCACTTGAGAAGGAGAAGCCAGCTACAGGAGGAAGGCCACTGGACAAAACAGAAAGAACAGCCGGGACGAGACAAAATGAAAGAACAAAAACATTGCCACGTTGGCCATGGTGTTGCCTGCTAAGGACCTATCTTCCCAAACCGTTAAACTCATCAAGATTTCCTCAGAAATGTCAGTGGGGTCTCATGCAAAACTGGGAGCTCTCCCTTCTGCGCCGCCTCGTCTCGCCACCCTCCTCCCTCCTGCTGCCCCCCCACCCCGCCCCGGGCAGCACCTGCTCAGCCCACCTTCCCTCTCACTTCCCAGGAGCTGCAGGCCGCCCTGCCGTCTTGCCAGGACCCTGCAGCACAATGCAGGTCAGAGAACACAGTAAGAAAGAGCCAGGTGGACCTGTTCCTGTATTTACCATGTGAAGATATGAAAGATGCGGCTCACCTTATGTCAAAGGGAGCCTATTGAAAAAACCCCTTAAAATTTCCTCCAAAATAAAACAGAAAAGTTCAAGATTTGTATGTTGACAACTACACAACTTGGTTGAAAGAAACCAGTGTTGCTTTGAATAAATGGAAAGCTATCCTATATTCATAAATTGGAAGAATTAACATGAATCCTCATCAAAACCCCAGCTGACTTCTTTGCCAAAATTCAAAACCTGATCTTCAAATTTATATGGATAGGAAAAGACAACTACATCTAAAGTTAGTAGGAGGAAGGAAATAATACAGCTCAGAGTGGGGATAAATGAAATAAGAAACAATACAGAGAATGAGTGAAATAAAAAAGCTGTTTCTTCAAAAACATCTAAAAATTGACGAACCTTTAGTTAGACTGAAAAGAAAGAAAAACACCCTAATTACTTAAATCAGAAAAAAAGTGGTGGATTACTACTAAACTTGTATAAATAAAAAAGGTTATAAGGCTGAACTAAGAGCAGTCGCATGCCAGCAAATTAGATAACCTAGATGAAATGGACAGAATCATAGACATACACAAATAACTTTAAGAAGAGAAACAGGAAACTTTGACAGAACTATAAGACAGAACTTATAAGTAAGGAGACTGAATCAGTAATCAAAAACCTCCCAACAGGAGTTCCTGTCGTGGCTCAGTGGTTAACAAACCCGACTGGCATCCATGAAGGCGGGTTCTATCCCCGGCCTCAATCTGTGGGTTAAGGATCCAGCATTGCTGTGAGCTGTGGTGTAGGCTGCAGACAGGGCTCGGATCCCGCGTTGCTGTGGCTGTGGTGTAGGCTGGCGGTTGAAGCTCTGATTGGACCCCTAGTCTGGGAACCTCCATATGCCGCAGGTGTGGACCTAAAAAGACAAAAAGATAAAAAAACAAAACAAAGCAAAACAAAACCTCCCAACAAAGAAAAGTCCAGGACCAGATGGCTTCACTGGTGAATTCTATGAAATATTTAGAGAAGAATTAACACCAATTCTTCTCACACT
Organism: Catagonus wagneri; assembly: GCA_004024745.2. Classification (NCBI taxonomy): domain Eukaryota; kingdom Metazoa; phylum Chordata; class Mammalia; order Artiodactyla; family Tayassuidae; genus Catagonus; species Catagonus wagneri. The sequence continues at coordinate 32,205,903 of PVHT020000521.1, read as the reverse complement.
GTAACAAAAAATAGCAGAGGAGGAAAGACTTCTTAACTCATTGTATGAGACCAACATTACCCTGATATCCTGACCAGCCACACGAAGACATCACAAGAAAAGAAAGTTACAGACCAATATCCCTTATGAACATAGAAGCCAAAAGCCTCAACAAAACCCCAGCAAACCTAATCCAGCAGCACAATAAATAAAATACACCTGGGCCAAATTGGATAGGTTCAACATGACAAAAATCACTTGGAGGGTGGGACTAACATATATAAACTACCATATGGAATAGACGATTAATGAGAACCTACTACATGTATCGCACAGGAAAATCTACCCAATAATTTGTAATAACCTATATGGGAAAAAGAATGGGTATATTTATGTATATGACCGATTCATTTTGCTATATACCTGAAAGTAATACAACATTGTAAGTTAACTAGATGCCAATAAACTTAAATTAAAAAAAAATCAATCAGTGTACTACAATATGTTAACAGAATGAAAGAAAAAAAAACACAATCATCTCAGTCGATGCAGAACTGGCATTTGAGGAGTTACTGTTGTGGCTCAGTGGTAATGAACACAATTAGTGTCCTTGAGAATGTGGGTTTGATCCCTGGCCTTGCTCAGTGGGTTAAGGATCTGGTGTTGCCATGTGCTGTGACTAGTTGCACATGCAGCTCAGATCTGGCATTGCTGGGGCTGTGGTGTAGCCTGGCAGCTGCAGCTCCAAATTGACCCCTGGCCTGGGAACTTCCATGTGCCACAGGTGCCACACTAAAAAGCAAAAAAAAAAAAAAAAAAAAAAAAAAGAATTGGCATTTGACAAAATTCCACATGATTTCATGATAAAAAAAACACTGAGAAGATGAGAAAACCTGAAATAGAAAGAAACTTCTTCAACATTACAGTGGCATTTATGAACAACCCAATACTCAATATGAAAGATGGAAAGCTTTACCTCTAAGGTCTGGAAGAAGACAAGGTTGCCTACTTTTGCTGCTGGAAGTTCTCGCCAGAGCAATTAGATAAGAAAAACAAAGAAAAAGGCATCCAAATTTGAAAAGGAGATGTAAAGCTGTCTATTCACAGATGACATGTTCCCATATAGAGAAATTCCCACAGAACACATGAGAAGGCTATTAGAACTAATAAAATCAACTAACTTGAAGGTGACAAGATAAAAATCCCCAAATCAGTTGTGTTTCTATCTATGAGCAATGAACAATCCAAAAAGGAAACTAGGAAAGCTATTCTATTTACAATAACATCTAAGAGGATAAAATACCTACATCTACATTTAACCAAGGAGATGAAAGACCTGCACACTGAACACTAGGAAGCGGTGCTGAAGGAGATGAAAGAAGAAATGGAGAGACATTGTGCAACCCTGGATTAGAAGACAATATTTTTGAGTTCAAGACTATCAAAAGTGACCTCCAGATACAACACAATCCCTACTGAAATTCCAGCTGGTATTTTTGCAGAAGTGGAAGAGCTAATCCTTACATTCAATGGAAATGCCATGGGTTCTAAGTAGCCAAAACCATCTTGCAAAAGAAGAACAAAGTTGGGGGACTCACATGTCCCAATTTCAAAACATGCTACAAAGTTACAGTAATCAAAACAGTGTGGTTCTAGCCTAAAGATACATGTAGAGACCAAGGGAATGGAATTAGAAGTCCATAAATAAACCCAAGCACCTATGGCCAGTTCATTTCTGATAAGGCTGCCAAGACTGTTAAATAGGGAAAGAATAGCCTCTTCTATAAAAGGCGCTGGGACAACTGGATTTCCACATGCCAAAGAATGAAGTTGTACCTCCACCTCATGCCACATGCAAAAATGAACAAAATGGAACAAAGACAAAGAGAAAGGGGTGACAGTGTAAAACTCTTAGAGGAAAACATACACGCACCTCTTTGTGAATGTGGATTACAAGTGGTTTCTTAGATATGCCATCGAAAGCACAGGGGAAAAGAGATAAAATGGACTCCTTTAATGAAAAACTTTTGGAGTTCCCCTTGTGGTGCAGTGGTTAACGAATCCGACTAGGAACCATGAGGTTGCGGATTTGATCCCTGGCTTTGCTCAGTGGGTTAACGATCCTGCATTGCCGTGAGCTGTGGTGTAGGTCCAGATGTGGCTCGGATCTGGCATTGCTGTGGCTGAGGTGTAGGCCAGTAGCTATAGCTCCGATTCGACCCCTGGCCTGGGAACCTCCATATGCCACGAGCGTGGCCCTAAAAAAAAAAAGCAAACAAACAAACAAACAAATTTTCCAGCTTCAAAGGACACCACTAGGAAAGTGAAAAGATAACCCAGATAATAGGAAAATTGTTTTGCAAATCACATATCTGACAAGGAAATTGTATCTAGAGTATATAAAGAACTCTTACAACTCAATTATAAAAGATAAATAACCCAAATAATGGGCAAAAAAGCTAAACAGACATTTCTCCAAAGAAGATATACAAATGGCCAATAAATGGCCATGAAAAGATGCTCAGCCACCACCAGCCATCAGTGAAAAGCAATTGAACCCACAAGGAGATACCTCTTCCCACCACCAGGATGTCTAAATAAGTGTTGCTGAGGATACAGAAGTGAAACCTCGTGCCCTGCTGGGGAGATGGAAGGTGGGGCAGGTGCTTTGGAAGTTCTTCGAAAGGTTAAACACAGAATAACCGCTTGACCCAGGAGTTCAAATCCTAGGTACCTGCCCCAGAGAAATGAAAGCAGAAGCCAATAAAAACTTACGCCTGAGTTCACAGCAGGATTATTCCTAATAGAAAAGGAAATCACCCAATGCCAATCAACAGATGAATGATAAACAAAAGTAGTTATGTCCAACCAAATGGCATATTTTTCTGCAATAAACCATTTAAGTATGGAAACACAGTATCTGATGGCTGGACCTTCAAAACATGCTGAGTGAAAGGGGGAGTCACCATTACAGGACTCTACTCCTCCGAGGTGTCAGAAGGGACAAACCCTCAGAGGCAGGCATTAGATTATTGACGCCAGGGGCTGGAGTCGGGGGCTGGGAGGGTGACTGCTAGGGTGTGGAGTGATGAAAATACCCCAAGGCTGACTGCCGTGGTGGGTGCACGTATCTGTAAATACGAAGAAACCACTGACTTGTACATTTAACGCTGAGTTGTGTGGTATGTGAATTACATACCCCTCGACCTCTTACAAGTGAGTAATACATGATGGGAGAAGACATAAACAAGGGCACAAAACTGAATGTAGACAAACTTTAAAAAAGTTTTCCTTGTGTGTTTAGAACTCAGTAAAGGATCTGGGCAGTGCAGTCTGGGAAAGCAGTGCTCTTGCCCGTGGGCTTGTGAATGTCCTTTCTCTGCCGCAGGGCTCCAGCGCTGTGCTTGCCCGGCGGCTCAGGGCCAGTGTGGGGTCCATGACAATCACAGGGTCTCCCTCAGTCCTTCATTCTTACTGCAAGTTCCTGGATTACGGTTACGTACTTGCATTTACATTTCATCAGTGTATGTTACATGGTTTTTTTAGTCATCCTTCATATTCTTATAAAACAAGACAAGGTATAAATCAGTAAATAAACTAACTTTATGTGATTTGATAATATTAGTCCAGGTTATACAGCAAATGTATAATCACCTGCCAGGTAACCGCTGAGGGAACACTGAACGTGCTGGGATCGCACAGGGCACAGGGTCTGGAATCCAGCCTGCTCGAGTCTGAGCTTCCCTCACTCCCGCTGTCCAAGATCTGGCCTTGTGACCACTCAGGAACACTGTGAATTTCCTCACCCACCTGAGGTGCTGCGTTTATTTACCTGGTAGTTCAAAGGCCTTCAAACCCGGCTACGCACCAGGATCCCCCAGGGGAGGCAACTGCAAGGCCGGTTCCTGGGCATTGCCCCCCATGCGGTGGGATTTCATCTCGGGGATGCAGCCCACCCGCCTGTAAATGTCAGAGGCCGCCCCTGCTTCAGGCTGGCTGGGGCTGCACGCGGAGCCTTCGTCTTTGGCTCTGTGCCCCAGCCAGTCTTTTGTCTGAGTCACCACGTGCGCGGCGGGGTCCCGTGAAGCACCGCCTGTCCGTCAGGCTGGCCGCTGAATGAACACATCAGGAGAGAAGCTAACAGAGAGGCTCTGTGCCCAGGGCTCTGCCAGGGGCAGGACCTGCCCCAAGGCCCCCGAGCAGCACTTAGATCCTCCACCAACTTCTAAGGCTGGAGTTGCCGGAAGAGCAGTTACTATTTTCAAGCAGCTGGAGCCTTTGGAAGGGAGGTTCTGCCCGAAACCCCTGCCACTTCCAAACTGTGATGTGCCGAGTGCAGTTCCGTTGAAACGACTCCACCGCTGAGCTTTTCAGGCCCTTTGCTCTGCTTTTCCTTTATTGAAAAAATTTTGCTTTTATAAAATCATGGCCCCCAGTGGACAAAACCCTCAAAGCTCATGTGGTTTCCACATTTTCAGAGGAACAGCTGTGTTACCCTGGGCGCGAACGCTGCCGTCTCACTGCTGGGGGCTGTGTGGGCGCCAGGTCGTGGGCCTGCAGGCTTGGGACCCTCCCCATGTATAGACACTCGGTAGCTCCCTGGGTCCCTGGTACTGTCATCTGTGGGGGCAAAGTCGGCTGCTCTCTGATCTCGAACTGGACAGGCCGGGAGGAGGTCTGTCTGGTCGTGGTCCTGGGGTTTTCCTTTCTCTCGTTGGGCCACAGATGCCCAGACAGAGCAGCCCCGGGGGAGAGCCTCTGTCCTCCGTCCTCTCCTGCTGACCGCCTGGTTCAGCCATCGTCCACACTGCCCGTCCCAGACCCTGCCTGGGCACAGGCTGTAACAGATGGGAGCTGAGATCCTGCAGAAACCAGAAGCAGGCCGGCTGGCAGGGGGAAAGCGAGGGGCTGGCAGTGCGCTCTCCGCTCTCACCAAGGCTGTGCACCCCCACCCCTCGGACGGGGGGTGTGAAAACCACACTGATGTGTCCACAGTCCACCTCTGACACCCAATCATGGATGAGCCGGGGCCTTGGGAACACACACGGTTTTGGCTTTGGGGGCTCCTTTGGACAGGTACACTGCTACCACATCAGACAAAAACCTCGTGTGTCAGGTCACACCCCCCGCCTGTGGAAGGAAGAGACACATCCCAGTAGGCCACGTGCGGGTGCTGGGAGGTCCCGGCTCTGACTTTGGCCCTCTCAGGAGTTCCCAGGGAGCATCTAGAGCCTCTGTCTCTCCGGGACAGAGGTTTGAATAATGAGATTAAACCCCAGTTCCTAGAGGAGGGCCCCAGGGGAGCATGAGGTGGGTGCCAGCTGTCGGCCTGAGGCAGAAGGGGGCCTCGGGCACTCACCCAGGGGGCGTTCCTCTGCATGCGAAGTGCTTCATCTGATCCATCTAGTCTCTGAGGCGGAGTGCCGAGCCTTGGGAATCAGCCAAGGGATCCACACCAGTCTGACAGGCTTTGCATTCAATTCTGGTTGGGTTTTCAGGGAATTTCCTATTTGTGGAGGGAGCCTATCTGGCCATGAAACGAGGGCACAACAGAATCGGGGGTGGGGGGAGTATGCAGGGTTCAAGAGCACTCACTGAGGATGCCAATAATTCTGGAACGTGCTGCAGAGAGTGTCCTTGTCACATTCCAGGGGGTACAGGGGCCTTCTTGGGTCTAGACATGGGGGGCGGTGCCTTGGTTCTCTGCTCCACCTCCTGGAGTGACCCCCCCCCCCCGCCCAGTCTCAGCGGGAGCCCTGGGGACAGGGACAAAGCTGGGGGAGCCACCCACAACCCAGCAAGTACTGAACTCGAGGGTTCTCGGGTGCCGTGCGCCCTGCGGGATGCATGGGATCCTCAGAGCCTCCGCCCCCTTAGCACTTGTTCAGGGAACGGAAACACCCGTCAACCTTGTAAGCCCAGTTCCCTATTTAGTAAAATCAAATCTATTGCTTTCTTTTTTAGCCATGAACATTTGGATAAGAGCTCAAGATGCTGTGGGGCCGCAGGCACAGCTGCCTGACCGCTAGTGAACTGCCCGTGTCACAGACCTTCCTTGAACCCTCTTCCGTGCCAGTCTTTGGGGGATGAGGAATGGAGGAGGCCCGATCCATTCTGAGGGAGACAGAGCCAGCACTCTACTGCTTTGTGAGCAGAGAACAAGGCACCCCTCTTTTTCGGGAATTTGAGATCCAGGCATTCGGAGAGGGTGTGTCGGTGCAGCAGCAGCAGAGCAGGGACCGTCTCAGCGGTCGTGTGGGATTCCCGGGTCCAAGGGCATGATGACCAGGATCGCAGGGACCCCACCTGCA
>PVHT020000521.1:32133075-32199513 GCA_004024745.2 Catagonus wagneri | reverse complement strand
AGCTTGCAAACCGAAATGACCGGAAGGAGGATTTCACGAGTTCAAACCACAACCTCAGCTAAAATTTAGGATGAACTCTTATACTTTGTTTTACAGTGTACCCGGTTCCATAGTGAGTACACAGACACACACACACACACACACACACACCTTAGTGATCTGACTTGCCTCTTTGATCGGCAGTTTCAATAGTATCACCAATAACTTGTAAGATATGCAAGTAGCTTGTTTTCCTAACTCCCCTGAGGCGACATGTATCAAAGTTCTATTTTAAAAGAAATATTGCACCTAGATGTCTTTGGGGGGGGGAATGTCAACACGAGGAGTTTTTCAGAATTTCATTACATTTTTGATTAAGCATTAATGGTGAGCACCACTGGCAACTTAACTGTACTTAATTACCAAATGACTTTTTTTTTTGGTCTTTTTAGGGGCACACCCACAGCATACGGAGGTTCCCAGGCTAGGGGTCGAAACGGTGGAGCTGTAGCTGCCAGCTCACGCCACAGCATCTCAGGATCTGAGCTGCGTCTGCGACCTACATCACAGCTTGCAGCAACGCCGGAGTCTTAACCCACTGAGCAAGTCAAGGGATCAAATCCTAGTCATTGTGAATACTAGTCGGGTTCATTAACCACTGAGCCCTGATGGGAACTCCCCAAATGACCTCTCGGTTATGGGCTAAAGAAATAGCTTTTAAACAGAACTTTATTCTTCACTCAAAAACAATGGCTTCCAAAACACAGGAGAAAACTAAGGGTTGTAAACCTAATCCCTTACGCGTTGAGGCCCAAAGTCATTCCTGACTTTTAGAAAATACGCCTTGAGAAATACGTGGATAGCTTCATCAAGTACTTACAGTTGTTTCCCAATCCTTCTCCTGAATTTCTTTGATACGAATCAATTTCCATAATTTTAATCAATTTTAATCTCCCTGCTTTTACAACTTTTAATGATTATCATATATTTCTGCTTTGACAAAAATTTATAACCTGTCAGAAAGGTCTGTTGCTAATTCCCAAGTGTATACATCAGAATCCTGCAAAATAACGCTTGTTTGACAATATGTGCGTTTTGAGCATTATTTCATAAGCAGATATAACGTTGAAGTAGGAATTCATAGTAACTTTTAAGGTGGTGTTGATGACTGCCTGAAATTTCTCAACTGATAAACTGGAAGATTTATGAAAATTAAGTTCGCTCAAACTTTTTAAGATGATGGAAACTCATATTGCAATCCCTGGTGTGAGCATTTTAATTTAAAATCTGTGCATCTACTAGAAAGTCGTCTAGACAGTATTCATTTTTTGCTGAGTGCCTGGCAATTTCCAGGAGAAACATGTTCTTTCACTATATCCAGTGATAAAGGACAGAACATCAGCATGGATTTATGCAATTATCCAATCTTCCCCAGTGTCGATGACTAACGGGGATGTTTGGGAAGGTATAGATCAGGCCTCTGCATCTGCATGACTCATCTGGAAATAATTTACCTGGGAGAAGAGTAGAAAGAAGTACCTGGGCCAGCGGGCGGGGCCTAAACAAAGGAACCATCAGTAGGTGTGGCACTGGGGGGACAGGGGAACTCCTGTCACTGACGCTGCCGATCTCAGGGTGACGTGCGTCCTTCCTACTAATGCCGGTTTTCTAAATGGTTGACTAGAACCGAACCTTCTTTCCTTCATCACAAGTCAGAGAGAGAGCTGTGTCTACCAACCAGCCCCTCCTTTTCACTCACTTAAAAAACACACAAAAAAGGGAAAAAAACCTGAAGTCAAATATTTCTGCACTTTCCTTTGATTCAAATAGGTACATTAACAATTAAAACAAGTGACTGGCTGGGAAGAGGCAAAGCGTGACTCCTTCACTGCCTGAGGGCATTTATCAATTAGTAGGACCTCCCGGGAGATAAAACCAGGCGGCATGTTAGAAGCCGGGGGAGTATTCACAGCCCCTCCCGGGGAAGCAGACACACAGCCCTCCAAGGAAAAGGCAGTCTTAGCTGGAGCCACTGCTGCGTAAGGATGCTTCTGATGGTTTCAGGAAACCTTAGCTCATATCTGCTTGTTTCTACCCCGACAGGTTCCAATGAGGATTTAGTCTGATTTTACAAACACCACTGAGACGACAAAGTAAATTAAAAATGTAAATATGAAGCCAAAGACAGGAGGGCAGGAAGGCGATGGGCGGGGATCTGGCTCACACAGCAGGCTCTCCAGTCTCAGAGCTCAGTATCTGCTCACTGGAGACAAAAGAGTGGGTCAGAGAAATGCCCAGATCCACTCTCTCCACCTGTGCCTCCCGGGGGGTGGGGGCGCCTCTGCTGACCCCCTGCCGCCGGGAAGCCCGCGGACCCCAGCCCCACTTCCCAGCAAGCATTCCAATGCTTGGGTTCAGTTTTCTGTTACCTCCTTCAGCGCAGACTTTTGGAAAGATTTAGGTGGTTCCTGGATTCAAACTGGTCACCCTGCTGGATGAGAAGCTTCCTGAGGCTGGGAGGGTGGCGACACCCGGCAAGACCCTCTTCTGCACAAAGCCTGTGAAGACTTTCACAGACACTAAGTTTCTATCAGCTCAAGGCCGAACCCCAGGGAGACCCCGGCCTGAGAACACTGGAGGTGCTGCAGCCGCAGCTGGACAGGCCCTGTGTCCCCACCTCTGTGGGGAGGGCCGCACCTCCCTAACCCCCTGTCTGCAAACCAGACAGCGTACCAGCCCCTTCCCTGCTGGTACGGACCAGCCCCTTCCCTGCTTCGGGACATTCGCCCCCTGACTTACTGACCCCCGGCTGTAGTTGTCACTGAAGGCCATCCTCCCACCTGCTGGGCGTCCGGCCGTTTAGCTCTGACGCTGGGCAAAGGTAGAGGGCTCGGTGCTGGTGTGAGGGATTCATGCCCGCGGGCATGTGTCCATACAATGCCCTGCAGCTCCCCTTAGGAGGAGACAGCGAGTTATCCATGAACCTGACCTTGAGGCCCTGGGGTCGCTGACACGGAGGATGCAGAGCCTGTGAGAGGCCGGCGAGCCAGCGGCTCAGGAGGGCATCCTGCCGTGTCCGCCTGACCCTGAGCCCCGCCTGCCCTCTGGCCCCAGCTCTTATCCTCATTTTTTTTTTTTTTGTCTTTTTGCCTTTTATCTAGAGCCACACCCGCGGCATATTGAGGTTCCCAGGCTAGGGGTCTAACAGGAGCTGTAGCTGCCGGCCTTCGCCACAGCCACAGCAACACAGGATCCGAGCCCTGTCTGCAACCTACACCACAATTCACGGCAACGCCGGATCCTTAATCCACTGAGCAAGGCCAGGGATCGAACCCGCAACCTCATCATTCTTAGTCAGATTCGTTAACCACTGAGCCACGAAGGGAAATCCTCTTACCCTCATTTTTGTGTCCACCCCTGACCCCAAACGGATCCGAGGATGAAACTTTATCGTCCGGAACACGTTTGCTGGTAACAAAGTGAGTCTCCATTAAAAAAGCTGGACTGTTGGGTTGGGAAGTAAAATGTTGTAAAACTGAGTATGGGAAAGAAGGTATTATTATAGATTTTCAAAGAAAAGGGAGTTAGAGAGGGACCGAGTCAGGCTCCAGTGGGCCGAGGGACGCGGTTAGGACGGGGTGACTGGAGGTGGCACCAAGTGCCTGGACCACGTCTCCACTGTGGCCTGATTCTCCTCCTTTGGGGAGGGGCTGGGAGGGAAAAGGAGGGTGGGGGCTGGGGGTGCTCTGAGGCCACAGCTGTGAGCAGGCCCAGTGATGACCTTGACGATGAGGATGATGAAAGAAAATAGCCTGGGGGTGGGGGACACCTGGGGAGGCAGAGAAGAATGATGGAATGACGGCTCCTTCTAACTCCTGCCCCCAATATGCGGGGGCCCTACCCCCTCCTCCCCATGAGGCCGCACTTGGAGATGGGGTCATTTGAGAGGCAATTCCTTGAGCCATTAGGATGGGCCTTAATCCAGTGTGACAGTGTCCTTGTAAGGGGATCAGGACACAGACAGAGGGACGACCATGTTAGGACACGGGAGACAGGCCTCAGAGACCAGCCATGCGACTCCTGCATCTCGGCTGTCCAGCCTCCAGCACGGGGAGAGAATAAACTTAACCACCCCGCTCCCCTCCGCCTCAACCTGCGGTGCTTCCTTTCGACCACCGGAGCCTCAAGACAGAGAAGTGAACAAAACTTGGCTCATTGTAAGCAGCTCTTTTGGCCCTTCCCTGTTTATTTCTTTCCCCCTAAACCTTAACCATGAAGGGGGAACTAGGAAGCATTTGATCTAACTCTTAATATTTGCTTTACTGAACGTACAGGACGTGTGGTCTAACATGTTGACCCCTTTTACTGGATTAAGAGGACGGTGGAGAACGAAGCCGTGAATGAATGACTCTCCAACCCGGGTTCCCCTCCCCCGAGGACATCTGCAGGCAGGGCCCACAGGCAAGACAGTGTCCCAAGGGTCAGGGGTCAGGGGGTCTGCCTGCACGGAGAAAGGACCAGAATCTGACCTGCTATCACTAGTAACTGAGACTGTTTCCACCTCCCCTTTACAAATTCTCAGCCAAGGAGCGGGTCCTTGAGAGCTGGTCTCTGGCTTTAACGCTGCCTTCTCCGCAGGTGGCAGCTCTCTGGCTAGAGTGCCTTCCTTTCCATGACACTCGCCTCTCGGTTGTTGGCTTTTGAGCGGCAAGTGGGGGGACTTGGGTCGGGTGACATCTGTTCTCGGCAGCCGTCTGGGGGAGGCAGTTCCTCTCCTGGGACGCACAGAGTGAGCTCAGGGACGCCCTCCGCTGTCCCCCTGCCCTGGAAAGGGGCCGCCAGCAACAACGACCTGGGGCGCTCACGGAGGCCATGCGGTCCCGTCCGGCAGAGGTCCCCCCAGGACGCCCCTCCGCCTCTGCTGGGAAGGCACGCGGGGCGGGTTCCTGGACGCGCCCTGCTCTCCAGAACTCGGACGACACCTGCTGAATCGAACATCCCTAAAGACGAGGCCAGATCTTATGCTCAGTCACCTTCGACATTTCAACCCTGAAACGACTTCCACCGGCCCTGATTTAGGAGACGATTCTACCTGAATCGCGAGAGAAATTCAACTCAGACTAATCTGTTAAACTGAAGTGTTTTCCTCAGTCTATTCATTCACAGACCTTTTGGGTCCCCACTGTGTGCAGGAAGTGCTGAGGCGGGGGTGGGGCTCGTCCTCCGTCACTGAGAGCAGAGGAGGCGGACTCTTGTGCTAGGCGTTCCTCCTGTACAGGCAACACAAAGAAAGCATGCAACCTATGGGGCCCAGGTATTCAGGGACTGCCCGGTCCTGCCCTTGAGGACCTGGGTGCCCGGGATTTGGAGCAGTCGCAGTCTGAGCAAAGTCTGGGATGCCGCCTTGGGACTGTGGAGGGCTGGGTGGTACCCACACGACCTCCCAATCTTCTGAATGATGGCTCCACAGCCCTGTGGCAGACTTGTCCTGGAATTCCCAAGGTGGTCCGGAGACCCCAGGGCTGCCTGTGCTGGTGGCGGCAGCAGACCCACATGTGTCGTGAGATGAGGGTGGGGATTCAGACGGCCGGCCAGTGAGGTTGTTCACAGCCGGGCCACGCACGCTGGTCCCCGGCTCTCTCCACGGACGGGAACCGCAGGGGTGGCGGATTCCACACTAAACATCTCACCGCAGGATCTTGTGTGATGTCCTGTGTCCCCCGGGTGCCACATGGAGGGGCTGCTGCCCCTCCCCCAACTTGTTTCATGTGGGAAACTCTAAGGGGGTCACGATGTGTGAGGTCACCTTCAAGGCCGGTATGCTGGTTCCCGGTGTGGCCTGGGTGCCAGTGACGGTCACTCCTCGGACGGTGGTCTCCCTAGCGTCTGCCCATCTCTAGTCTCTGACCTGCGGACAGACTGCAAACCTGTGTCCTTTTAAGTCTGCGGAGCCAGTCCCCGAGTTTTCTTCCAAAAGTGGTGACATCGTATTTTCTCACCCAAGATTACAGGAAGGATAAATGACTGCTGTTTGCCAGTTAACGTGATTTATTTGTTTGGGAAACACTTAGTGCCAAATCATTTGAAAGTTTTTGAATTATTATTCAAGATAGGTAATTGCCGTGTCCTAGTTTTGCATGCTCATTTTTCTTCTTTCTGCCCACACAGAAGCTTCTACATCAGGCACCCTCGTTTCCCTGCACGGATTCCCTTCCTGCTTCCGACAGCCACGTTCCGAGGGCATCTGTACCCTCCTTGCATGTGAGGGAAGTGAGGTGTCAAGGGGACCGAGACCTGCTGGTGGCCACGTGGCCAGCAAACCATAAGCCTGAGCCCGAGGTCTGTGGGAGGGGCTCTGACGCAGGTCCCAGCTGCACGCTCACTTACTAGCCGAACTCCTGGAAGGTCCCCAAGGGTCCCACTATCAGGGGTCAGTGTCTGGCCCCTGACAGAAGTGGCCGGGCTTCTCATGGGTCCACCTGACCCAAGTCACCCTGGGGGCCCCCGGCCACACCAAAGTGTTGCGATTGTGGGACAGTCTTGTGCAGAAGAGGAAACTCTGACACTGGAGACACCACGCCAGCAAAATTCTTCATGGTAGAAGGAGTGGAGCAGGCTGAACGGCCACGTTCCACAGGCCTTCACAGGGCTGGTGACGATGCGCTCTGAATCCCCCGGTTGGGTAACTTCCACCTGAGCTGGCGCCGTGAAACTCAGAGCACATGGCTGGCTCCAGAAGTCCTGGGAGCTTCTCTGCAGCAAGTCTGCACCTCCCATCACTTCCGCCCACAGGCAGGTCCCTGCTCCACTCCTGGGGACCCTCCATGAGCTCTTTCTGGGGTCCTCCACCAGCAGCTGTCCCCACCCCCACCCCCAAGTCCAATCCCGTCCAAAAGCACAGCTCCCAGATCGCCTCTCTTCTATAAACAGAGTCCAGCCCGAGGTCTCTGAATGGCTTCAGCATAAAATCAAGCTCTCTAGATGGGCAATGTCCTTTATGGTCTGTCCTCAAAGACTGCCCCTCACATCTCAGTTTCCGCATCACTGCTGGTGGCCATGACTCTGCTCCCATGATGTTCAGCCGACTCGTCAGCTCCTCTGTGGGCGGGGACCATGGTGTTGCCATTGCGGGTGGCGCCTGCTCCCTCACTTCTGTGTGCAGTGTCCTCTTGTCCCCTGGCTGCACCACCCACCACTTTCGTTTCCCCGAGTCCCTCCCTGGGTTAGTTTCCTCTGAACGCAGTAACGAATTTCCACAGTCAGGACCTTAAAACAACACTCATCACACTTCCAGTTTTCGGTCCTGCAGGTACAGAGCTTGAAGTTCCCACCACAAGTAACAAGCAATAAAGGGAAACGCGGCTCCTGGTCTTTAGGCACAGCAGAGGACAAGGTCACTGCTTCAAAAGCGGAAGACCCAGATGGGTAGGTTCAGAGAAGCACAATGTAAGGAGCAGAATCCAGGGCTGGGCAGAGAAAACCGAGCTGCAATGGGCTGACTGCCGGAGGCTCCATGGGGACAAGTCTGGGAGATAAAAAATCCAGGGGGTCCAGAACGGGGGTCCACCCTTTTGTGAGTTTAACCTCCAGGAGCCCTGCCAGGTTCTCCAGGCAGAGATCTGAGAAAAGTGCCCTCCTGCTCCCAGCAGAGGGAGGGAAAGGAGCCTTACGAAGTGAGGCGGACGTGCCTCCTGCCCCGTGCTGCCCGCTGGAGGGCCTGCTGGGCTGCTTAGAGCCCACAGCCTTGGGGGAAGGGAAACGTCCAACTCCAGCCCCCCTCGCTTCCTGTCTCACCCATGGGGAGAGAAAACCCAAACAATGCAATAGCGAGCTTCATCCTATTTAAAACAATCGTTGTTAATATACTAAGGGTTCCCATGGCAAAAGTGGACACCATGTGAGAACAAATGGGCAATGTAAGCAGACAGATGGAAACTCTTAAGGAGGACTCAAAGCAAATGCCAGCAACCAAACCACTCTAACAGCAATCAGGAAGGCCTTTGGGAGGGGGAGGTTTGTCAAGAGACTGGACACAGGAAAAAAGAAGAATTGGTGAGCTTGAAGAAATGTCAACAGGAACTTCCGAAACTGAACTGCAAAGGCAAGGTAATTTAAGGCAGAACAGAGTATTCATGAACTGTGGGGCAATTAAAAACGGTAACACATTTGTAACGGGAACACCAGAAGGAGGAAAAAAAGGAACAGAATTATTACATGAGGCAACACTATTTCCCCAAATTGAAGACAACCACCAAACTCCAGATCCAGGAAGCTGAGCGGACAGCAAGAAGGATCAACATCAGAATGTAGGGAGTTCCCACTGTGGCTCAGTGGTTACCGAACCTGATTAGTATCCATGAGGATGAGGGTTTGATCTCTGGCCTTGCTCAGTAGGTTAAGGATCTGGCGTTGCTGTGAGCTGTGGTGTAGGTCGCAGATGCGGCTCATATATGGCGTTGCTGTGGCTGTGGCATAGGCCGGCAGCTGTAGCTCTGATTTGATCCCTTGCCTGGGAACCTCCATATGCTACAAGTATGGCCCTAAAAGGACAAAAGTCCAAAAAAAAAAAAAAAAAGGGAAGAATGTACACGTAGGCACATCATATGCACTGAGAATCAGACAGAATATTTGAAAAAAACACCTTCCCTACAGAGGAGCAAGGGTGAAAATTACACTGGGCTTTTCTTCAGAAACCGCGCAAGCCAGGAGAGAGTAGGTGGGGTACTTAAAATGTTGAAAGAAGAGAATAGAACCTCACCTACTCGTATTTCTGCATTTAGCAAAAACATCCTTCAAAAGTGAAGGTGAATTAAAGACTTCCTCAGACAAACAAGAAAAACGGAAGGAATCTGTTGCCAGTAGATCTGCCTTAAAAGAAATCCTTTAGAAAGAATAAAAATTATCTAAGTGAGAAACTGTCTCTATAACAAAGGAAAATTATTAGAGAAAGCATAAATGAAGGTCAAATAAATTCTTTTTTTCTAAAGTTATCTAACAGACAACAATTTGCTCAAAATAACCACAGCGACCAGCGCTCAGTGTTCACAGTGCAGTGACGAGGGAAATGAAAGCAACGTCACAGGGACGAGGCAGAGGAGCTGGGATGCCCTGTCACAAGGTGTCTGTCACCTGTGAAGCAGCACAGTGCTACTGAAAGAGAACCCGAATTACCTGTAAATGTGTGCTGCAAACTCTTTAAAAAGTAAGAAATGAAGTATAGTTGATGTGCTAAGGAAAGAGAGAAAATGGAATCGTATAAAATGCTCAGTTAAAACCAGACAAGGAAGAAAAAGAGTGGAAGACAAGAAAAAATAAAAAAGAAAGGGAGAGAAAGAAAGAAACAGGAATAAGGGCAAAACCAGTAACGAATATGATAGATTAATCCAAGTATGTCAATAATCATGTTAAACATCCGTGGTCTGAATGCACCAACTAAAAGACAGAGACTGTCAGAGCAGATAAAAACGGAAACCAAACTGTATGCTATTTATAAAGAAACCCGATTTAAATATACAGACACAGAAAGATGAAAAGTAAAGGGATGGAGAAAGTTATGCCATGATAACCAAACGAAGCCACGACAGCCATTATTAATTTCATCAAGGGAGACGTCAGAGCAAGGAAAGCTGTCAGCCGTCAGGAGGGACTTGACGTGATGATAAAGTCATCAATCCTCCAAAAAGATATTAGAGTCCTTAACGTCTGTCTAACAGCAGAGCTTTCAAACTTGATGGACCTGAAGGAAAAATAGATGAATCCCCCACTGTGGTTGCTATCAACACCTCTCTGTCAGAACGGACAGATCCCGCAGGAGAAAATGAGTGAGGACACAGCGGAACTGAGCAGCGCCATCTGTCAGTGGGGTCTCACTGACTCCCGTAGATGGGTTCATCCAACAACAGCAGGACACACCTTCTTCTCCGGGTCCCACAGAGATTCATCAGGATAGAGCATTCAGAGCCATAAAACTCACCGAACAATTTTTTCAAAATAGAAATCATACAAAATATAATCTCGGACAACAATGGAATTAGACTAGAGATCAATAACAAAAAGAGAGCTGGACAGCCCCCAAATCTGGAGAAAAACACTGTAAACCACACATAGGTAAAAAAAGAAAAGTCTCAAAAGACACCTAAAACCATTTTAAACTAAATGAAACTACGACTGATCAAAATGTGTGGGATGCAGCAAAGCAACTGCTTAGAGGAAAATTTACGATACTGAAGGCATATATTAGAAAAGATGTAAGACCTAAAATCAATAATCTAAGCCTCCACATTAGGAAACTAAAAAAGAAAGAGCAAATTAAATCTAATAGAAGCTGAAGAAAATAATCAAAATCAGAGTAATAAGCATAAATGAAAATGAAAACAGGACATCAGAAAAGAAAATCAATAAAACCAAAAGCTGATTCTTTGAAAGATCAATAAAATTGATTAACCTCTAGCCTATTTAAGAAAAAAGGGAATACACAAATCGCTCACATCAGAAATGAAAGTGGGGCCATCACTACTGATCCCACAGACATTAAAAGGACAGAAAAGGAACATTATTAATGACTTCACAAACCTGATAGCCTAGATAAAATGGACCATTTCTTGAAAGATACTTACCAAAATCCACACAGAAAGAAACAGACAATGTGAACAGACATATACACGTTAATGAAACTGAATCAATAATTAATGACCTTCTAAAATAGTAAGCACCAGATGGATTCATTGGTGAATTCTACCAAATATTTAAGGGAAAAATTACACCAATTCTCTGTAATCTCATCCAAAAAATAGTCTCAGAACATATGTTTCCTCACCCATTCTATGAGGCCAGAATCACTTAATAGCAAGCCCAGACAAAGATATGGCAGTAAAGGAAATCTATAGACCAGAGTCTCTCATGAGCACCGATCAACAAAATCAAATCCAACAAAGTATAAAAACCTTTGCACCTCATGACCAGGTGGGATTGACTCCAAGTAAGTAAGGTTGGTTTGAAATTTAAAAGTCAATTATGTAATCCACACATCAGCAGGCTGTGGAGTAGAAGAAAATATCTGCAAATAATGTGACCGACAACGGCTTAATTTCCAAAACATACAAACAGTTCATATAAGCCAATACCAAAAACCTAATGACCCAACCAAAAAATGGGCAGAAGATCTAAATAGATACTTCTCCAAAGAAGACATACAGATGGTCAACAAGCACATGAAAAGATGCTCAATATCACCAGTTATTAGAGAAATGCAAATCAAAACTACAATGAGGCACCACTTCATACGAGTCAGAATGGCCGTTATTAAAAAGTCTATAGATAGTGGATCTTAGAGGGGAGGTGGAGAAAAGGGAACTGTCCTGCACTGTTGGTGGGATGGTGAACTGGTACAGCCATTGTGGAAAACAGTACGGAGGTTCCTCAAAAAAACTAAAAATAGAACTACCAAATGATCCAGCAATTCCACTTCTGGGCCTATATTCAGAAAAGATAAAAACTCTATAAATTTGAAAAGATACATGCAACCCAATGTTCATAGCAGCATGATTCACAACAGCCAAGATATGGAAGCAACCTAAGTGTTCATCGACAGATGAATGGATAAAGAAGATAGGGTACATATATACAATGGAATATAGTCATAAGAAGCACGATATAATGCCATTGCCAGCAACCTGGCTGAACCTGGAGAATATCATAGTAAGTAAGTCACACAGAGAAAGAAAAATAATATAATATCATTTATATGTAGGATCTAAAATACTATGCAAATAGGAGTTCCCGTTGCGGCACAGCAGAAATGAATCCGACTAGTATCCATAAGGATCCAGGTTCAATCCCTGGCCTCACTCAGTGAGTTAAGGATCAGGAGTTAAGGAGCTGTGGTGTAGGCCAGCAGCTGTAGCTCCAATTCAACCCCTGGCCTGGGAACTTGCATGACGCGGGTGTGGCCCTAAAAAGCAAAAACAAAACAAACAAAAAAACCCTTTATTTATAAAACAGAAACAGACTCACAGGCATAGAAAACAAATTTATGGTTACCTAAGGGGAAAGGAGTGGGGGAGGAATCAATCAGGAGTGTGGGATTAACAGGCACATGCCACTATATACAACGTAGATAAACGAGGATTGGGGGGATAGCACAGGGAACTATATTCAGTATCTTGTAATAACCTACAATGGAAAAGAATCTAAAAAAGAATCACCTTGCTTTACCCCTGAAACTAACACAGTGTTGTAAATCAACTATACCCCAATTAAAAAAATCAATAGACTGAAGAAGAAAAATCACACAATCATATCATAGACGCACAAAAGCATTTGATAAAATCTAACACCCGTGTATGGTAAAAATTCTCAGTGGACTAGGACTAGAAGGGAACTTCCGATAAAGAACACTGACAAAACCCTTCGTCAATACCATACTTGATGGCAAGGACCTAGATGTTTTCCAGCTGAGATCATTAACGAGGCAGGGACCCCTCTCACCACCCACTCAAACCATACTGCAGCCCTAGCTAATGAAATAAGACCAAAATGAGGAAATAAAAATATACAGATTGGGAAGGGAGAAATGAAACCATCGTTGCCTGCAGATCACATGATTTTCCATGCAGAAAATTTCAAAGAATCAGTTTAAAAATCCTGGGAAATAATAAGTGATTGTGACAAGGTTACCAGATACAATACTGATATTCAAAAGTCAACTGCTTTCTTAAATACCAGCAACGAGCAACATGATTTTGAAATTAAAAACAAAACCATTTATATTGGCAACAAAAATGAAATCCTGTAGTACAGAGCTAATAAAATACATACAAGGTCTGCACGAGGAAAAAGTACACAATTTTGATTAAAGAAATCAATCAAGATCTAAATAAATGAAGAGCTGTCCCATACATATTGATCAGAAGACTCGATCTTGTCTTGATATCAATTCTCCCCTACTTAGTCTATAGACTCAATGCAGCTCCAATCAAAATCCAGTCAGGTTATTTTGCGGATCAGGACATATCAATTTAAAGTGTATATTGAGAGTCAGATGACCCAGAAGTGGCAGCATGATGTTGGAGGGGAGCAGAGTCAGAGCAGGCAGTACCCAACTTCAAGAATCACTATTAGGTTACAGTAATCAGGGCAGCACAGCAGCACGGTACTGGCAAAAGAACAGACAGACAGATCAATGGGGCAGGACACCGCCCAGAAATAGACCCATACGGATAGATACAATCATTGATCTTTGACAGAGGAGAGCAGGAAATTCAATGGAGAAAGAAAAGGTTTTTTTTTTTTTTTTTTTTTAAAAAAAATGATGTTGAAAGAAACAAAAATTAAAAAACAAAAAAAAAAAAAAAAAATAGAATTGGCTACAGACCTTACACCTTTCACAAACATTAACTCAAAATAGATTGTAGACTAAATGTACAATGCAAAACCGTAAAACCCCTAGAAGATAACAGGAGATAATCTAGGGGACCTGGTGTTAGACAATGAGTTTTTGCATAACATCCAAAACATGATTCATGAAAGGAAAAATTGACAGGGTAGCCTTAATTAAAGTGGAAGACTTAGTAATAACTCCCACACTTGAAAGCCACCAAGATGCTCTTCAGTAGGTGGACGGATAAAGAAACCATAGTCCATCCCGACAATGGAGTACCTTTCAGCACCAAGAGAAATGAGCCATCAAGCCATGAAAAGACATGGAAGCAATACAAATGAGGTGTTAAGTGAAAGAGGCTACTCTGAAAAGGCCACATACTGCATGATTCCAACTGCATGACATCCTGGAAAAGGGCAGGACTCCGGAGACAGTAACAAGATCAGTGGTGCCAGGGTCTTGGGGCTGGGAGGACCAGGCAGAGCACAGAGGGTTTTTAGGGCAGTGTCACTACTCTGAGACACCGTGACAGTGGATACGTGTCTTCATACATCTTCCAAAATATACAGAATGTACAACAGCAAGAGTGAACCCTCATGGACATTGCGGACTTCATGGTAACGCTAATTAATAATTACAGCTAATGATAATGATAACAGTTAATAATCCATAGTAATAATGGATCCACATTGGCTCACCAACTATAACAAATATACCACATTAATGGAAGATGTAATAATACGAGAAATGGAGGATGATATATGGGAACTGTATTTTCTACTCAACTTTTCCGTACACCTAGAATTGCTCAAAATCATAGTCTATGAATTGTAAACCAACCAAACAGAAACTCCCAAGCCCTGACCACACACGTTGATCTTAGACTATGGGACTCAGAAATCTGAACTGGATTCCACCGGGCAAAGTTTCGACAGCCTGGCTGGGCCTTCAGAGAGGCTGTGCGGGGATGTGCCCCTGCCTCCTCTAGCTCCCGGCCCAGGTGACCCCTCCTCGCCTGCTCTCCCCTCCTGTCCCCTGAGACGCCTGCGACTGCCTGGGCCCCCCAGTAGCCCAGGTCAGTTGCCTTATGAGAGGCAACTGTTGACTGGAATGCCCGTCCAGGGAACCCGGTCGTTCCCAGGTTCCAGGATCAGAACAGCACATCCTGGGCTGTCACCCCACTGAGCTCCCCCATCCCTCACGGGTCCACACCCTGTCCTTGCTCCCGAGCGCCTCCTCCATCCATCTCTCATTCACACAGTCACGGCCCTCCCTCACGCTCAGGCTCCGAGGCTGGGTTGGCCCGTTCATCCCATTTGGCTGCTGAGATGACGATCAGCGCAGGCTGGACAACTGAAGCGTACGGACACGGCCAGGGGTTCCTGGTGTGACCACACTGCACGCCTATGACGCTGGGCTAGGCCCACTGTGTGTGGGATAAAACCAGGGACAGAGACACCAGCTCACCTCCCTGTGTGGAAGGGACAGCCCAAGATCACAGAGCAGCTGAGTGAGGGTCTGCTTGGTGCAGCCCAGGCCAGCACCGCCGGCCGTGGAGAAGCCCCTGCCCTTAGACCAGCGTCAGCAGGTGGAGGTGCCCCAGGGCTGACGCAGCTGATGGACACCTGGCTCAGAACACAGATGTGGGGCAGATGGGGCACCGAGGGGCCAGGTTCCAACTCTCATCTGGACCCCAAACCCAGCTCAGCCCATCCCCAGCTTTGCCTGAGTGACCACCACGCCCGGCCAGGAAAGCAGTGGGAAGACCAGCAGGCCTGATGAGAATCCATCTCACTGAGAACTCAGGGACTATCGGGCACGTGTACAGGACAGACATACGTGTGTGCACGTGCGCATATACACCATTAAAGCAGATAATACAGAGTTCCCATTGTGGCTGGTTACGAACCCAACTAGTAATCATGAAGACACAGGTTCGATTCTGGCCTCACTCAGTGAGTTCAGGATCTGGGGTTGCCGTGAGCTGTGGTATAGGTCACAGACATGGGTCGGATCTGGCGTTGCTGTGGCTGTGGCGCAGGCTGGCGGCTACAGCTCAGATTTGACCCCTACCCAAGAACTTTCATGTGCCACAGGCGCAGCCCTAAAAATAGAAAATAAAATCAATAAATAAAACAGATAGTACAAATGACCAGTGTGTCACATGGGTCCAGCTTGATTCTCAGAGCCCCATAGAGTTTACATATTACTAGGACAATGTTTGGAAACTAAGAAAATTAAAGCTCAAAGAGTCAATGACTTAAATCTGTAGTAAAAGGCAGGGAGAAATCCAGTTTCTACTCTCTGACCCTGCTTCCTCCAGAGCACTAGAGCTGCCGGGAGGCCTGGGCCCAAACCAGCTCAAGGTCATTTCCTAGACCATCGGCAGTTTGACAAGGAACTTGATTCTGAAACTCAGTTTCTATTTTGGAAAATAGGCCCCTAACTGCAATCGTTTTGTAGTGAGCTCCAGTGTCACATAATTGTCATTCCATTCCATACCACATAGCTCATGTCCACAGCCTCCAGGCACATGGTAAGTATTTGCCTTTTCCCTTTAAAATGTGTATTTAAAAGTCCATGTTTAACCTAGACTTGGTCTGTCATGGCTGGAGAACAGACAGTTTGAAGACAAAAGTAAACAACCCACAAGACCTAAGAAGTTCTGTCCTGTGGACGAGGTGGAGCGGACAGACCTCATTATGACTGGAATGCAGTCTGGGAATGGTGGTCAGTCCAGTGGGGGCTGGGCACCTGCAAACCTGACTCTGTGTCCGACCCGCGCAGACAAGCCCCACAACATGAGAATGGAATGCTTAGTGTTCTGGACGGATCCGCAGGCAGCTCTGAATACACACCATCTGACACACACCAGACCCCAGGACCGAGCAGGGCCATCAGTTTTAATCACTTCTGAATGTTCTCTAAGCTGTCACTGCAACAAAACAGTCTGCAGCTCTGCCTTGACGGAAATCCAGTTAGTGAGCCGCTGCTCACCCGGGCGCTCGTTCTGGCAGCTTCCCAGGTGCAAACAATTTGCCCCTGGACGCTCATTTGTGCAAAGCTCCCTAACTCCCTGTCCATACCCCGCTGCTAGCCAGGGACGCTGCACGATGCCTGATTTTTGAAAAATAAACACAGACTTGTGTCTTCTGATGCAACACGTAGATGGTCTTGGCTTCTAGGGTTTCCACGGACCCAGCAGTCCAAGCGTGAGGGCAAAGAGAGGCTTGCAGAGGCTGCCCCTCACCCCGAGGGGGACCATTGGGTCCAAAGCACATGCTGGTCTCGGTGCCTCCATTGTTCTGGCAGGTGCAGGCCCCACCAGGGCGTTACACTTGGCAGCCCTCCTGAATACTCTGCAAAGAGGAGCGGCTCTCCCACCCCATTCCCTCGAGGTAGCCCAGGCAGAAGAAGGCGGGCGGGCTGTCTTGTGGGCGGCGGGGAGAACGCGGCGGGGACAGGGTGGAAGTAGGTGGGGAGGCGTCCGCACTGTGGGCTCCTTGCTACCAGCCTCGCCGCCCTGGCCTCTGGACTCGCCCTGGACGTCTCCCTTGTCATTCTTCCATCACTACAGGTCTGACTGCTCCAAACAGGCCCCGGTCCCACAGACGCCTGGACATCCCCCTTGCCTACTGCTACCGTCCGAACGTCTGTTCCTCAAATCCATGTGTTGGATCCTAATCTCCCAGGTGATGGTGTCAGGAGATGGAGCCTGCAGGACGTGATGGGGTCATGAGGGTGAAGCCCCAATAATGGGTTGGTCACCTCATAACAGAGACACCCGGGGAGCCCAGCCCCTCCTCCGCCTGAGGACACAGCGAGATTGGACATCTGTGAACACAGAAGCGCCCCCCCCCCGACCCCCGACACTGAACTTGACCTGGGTCTCCCGCCTCCCGAACTGGGAGAAGTAAAGTTGCCCAGTCATGTGTTCTCCTGTGGAGCCTCAAGGACAGACACCCTGGAGTCCCCGCTTCTTCATGTGGTTGCCAGGCACCCCCCACCAAGAAGATAAAACCTCTGAGGCTCAGCACCTTCAGGGTAGGGTGCCTTCCCAAGCTGGTGGTCTGTCCACCTGCAAGTGGCTGCCCTGGCCACCTGCCGGCTCAGACCTGCCTGGCCTGCGCGGCTGAGACGGCGGTGAGCAAGGAGGGTGGGTGGCGGCCCAGGGGGCGCAGATGTGGCTGTCATATGCAAACGCCTTCTGGGGGTGCCAGCTCTTGTCCTCAATCTGCTGAAGCCAGAAGTCGGGGCTGTGAAGGAAAACCTCGCATTCTGTCTGCTGTGTGCTCACTCACTTTAAAGAACACCACGTGGGCCACACAAAATACACCCGCATCTCAACAGCCCCGAAGTGGCAGGTCCCTGAATTCTGTCCAGACGGGCACTTCTCAGATTCTCGGCACTGCTGGCTGAGAATCCTTTACCCTGCAGGTGGCCCAGGCCCAGGTCTGGAATCGCACTCAGGGACACTCTGCTCACAGCGACGGACCTCGAACCTCCTCAGGCTGCCCCTCCTGCCCCTGTCACAGCTCCCAACACAGACAGCCCTCCCCACAGCTCGAGACGCCGGGCCACGCTCCTTTCGGGGCCCGAGACAGGCAGGACCCCGTTCCCACCTCAGGGGCATCATTAAGGCACGCACACCCACCACCGCGTCCCTCGGTCCATCAGCCTCTGCCCTGAACCCCCCGAGGGACGGCACCTGCTCGCCACACTGCCCCCTGCAGGGAACTCGGCCTCGGTGGTGGGGGGTGGGGTCAGTCTCCTCTTCTCTTTAGAGCTTGGTGCCCTGTCCCCTGGAAGGGACCATCCTCTCTCCAGGCATTTACCCGAGCGTGTCCCTTCTCTGGGGCCTGGTCCCCAGGAACCACTCTTGGCCTTCAGGATGGGCTTGGGCACTGCCAGACTCAGCCCTCCTATGTCTCCTCACCCAGGGCGCCCCCTCTCCCGCCTGCACTGGTCACCGTCACATCTTGCCTTCTGAGACCTTGCTGGGCCAGTACAGGGTTATTTAAACTTAAATGTAAGTGAATAAAATCCTGTCACACTGTCCCACTTGAGGTGACCAGAGCCACACGTGCTGATGATGTCCATACTGGCTTTTGTGGGTAAAGCCCTTTCTGTCGTCTCGGAAGGGCCATGGGGCCAGCGCCTATGGGCAGAGCTGGCCTGGAACAGCACAGGACCAGTGCACAGTCACCGCCCATTATGCTCATTTGCATAAAATTGACTTAAAAGGCTTCTGTCTATTGAATGGAGGCCGTAGGTGGGTCTCAGGGTCAGGACACCTAAGTGCCACCCATCCAGCCACCAAAGCCGCTAGAGGTCTCGGGCTCATTTCCTTCACTCTGCGGAGGAGCACGAGGTAGGAGTCAGGTTTAAAATGCGATGATTCTAGGAAACTGCTCGTCCTCACTACTCGTTGACACACAGCCTTCCAGCCACCAGGTGGGACATCATGGTCATTGCAGCGCTCCCCCCCCCCCCGCCATAAGAACCCATAGGAAGCAAAAAAAGGAAAAGGGGCCCCTCATCCCCAAGTGGCTGAAGGCTCCGTGCTCCTGCAGAAATGTTCAGGGGAACAGTAAACAAGTAGCCGGGCTGATGGTCTGTCCAGGGCCTCAGCCACCCCGTCTGCAGTCGCTCTGACAGCCCAAGTGGGGCTTGAGGGGGCCTGCTCACTGCCCATGACCTTCCTTTAGAAAATATTAGTAACAGACACACAATTTACCTAATTAGTCCTCAGATGAACAAGTGTGATAGTTGAGCTTCCTGGTCCTACTTCACTGACACGGCAGGGAGCCAGGGCCCATGGGCGTTTGCAAGCTGCTGCAGTTTGCAGAATTTTCTACAAAGAGAATTGCTTAACTAGATCAATTGCTAGATTATTTGTCTTTAATTATCAATAACCTTCTGGTTGGGTGTTTTGTTCTTTGGTTTGCTGTGAGTGTTGGCTTCACTTTAGAGTATGTAGTGAGGCACATGGGGAACTGAGGGTTTGGGTCTGTAATTTCCTAAACTGGAACTGATGCACTGAGGTTCAAGGAAGAATCTCCACACACCCATGGCTGTAGCAAATATGTTTTAACCTCCATCCCTAATACCTCTTATAATTTAACCACAACTTGCAGGAATAGTGAAATTTGCTTGGTGCTGTTCTGCTTAGGAAACTGTGTGAAACGAATAATTGATGATATTTTCAGGGTAAGTGTCATACAATTCCTGGGTTTTTAGCTTATGGGGTGTTATTACATTTAACATTTGTGTGTATAGGTCCTATTCCTGTCCTGTAATGTAACCAAGTGTTTGCTTTCTGCAGTTCACTCAGGTAGTTCCACTGCAGTGTCGCCGCCCCAGGGCTCGCCCCCTGCAGTGTTGAGCTGCGGGGTGAGCGACACCAGGCCTTCACCCGGCTGCTTGGATCCTCAATGCTGCACAGATTCAAGCAGCCTTCTGCACATCATTAGTCCCAAGTTTAATGCTAATTACAGCCAGCATGAACTTGAATGGAGTCTACCACTGGGAAGGGCTAAAATGGACATAACATAGTTGTGCTTCTTATTCCTCCTTGATGAGACTTGGAGCATAAGGTGACAGCTGGGTGGTAAGGCAGTCGCAGTGGCCATGGTAAAGATGATGAACATTAACACGGGTCAAACACTAACTGTGATAAAGCTTATATCAGGTTCTAAGGCTATACGTTCAGGTTACTCACCCCAATCATTGCAGGATATAAGTCCTCTCACTGATCTCCCCTTATTCTTAATAAACAAGGCGTCAAAGGGCACAGGGAGATCAGGTGCCTGGGGTCGGCCCTCAGCACTGCACCCAGAGGTCCCCTCATCCACTGCCTGGGGCCACTGTGTCCACATGAGATACCTTTTATAATGGAACCTAGTCCACACACACACACACCACACATACATCACACCACACCACACACGCACACACACACACATACACACAGATACACACACCCCGACGTGTTCTTTGGCAGTACCTGTCGTGCTTTATAAGATGTACCTTGACATTTTCTACTTTATACATTCCAGACTTTCCTATTCTTTTTTTTTTTTTTGGTCTTTTTTAGGGCCACACCCACAGCATATGGAGGTTCCCAGGGTAGGGCTTGAATCAGAGCTGTAGCCGCTGGCCTACACCACAGCCACAGCAATGCCAGATCCGAGCCGTGTCTGCGACCTACACCACAGCTCACGGCAATGCTGAATCCTTAACCCACTGAGCAAGGGTAGGGACTGAAACTGTGTCTTCATGGATACTAGTCAGATTCGTTTCCGCTGAGCCACAACAGAAACTCCCTTTCCTGTTCTTTTTTATTTAAAAAATTGCTGGTAGAACACCAAGGTCCTCTTTGGAGCATGGGGAACTATAGTCAATACCTGGCGACGAGCCATAATGGTAGAGAGTCTGAAAAAGCATAACTGAGTTACTTTGCTGTAGAGCAGAAATTAACACAACACTGCAAATCAACTATATTTCAATGCAATCTTAAAAACAGTTTATCTTGGAGAATCTTTGCATTTAAGACTGCTAATCTGAAAACAAATAAAATTAGTGACAGGCTAAAAAAAATTGCTGGTAGTGACCCAGTAATTTGAATTCACGACCCATTGAATGGGTTGCAGCCTGTGGTTTTACGGTGTCATGTAAATATAAACATTAGAAACATGACATGAAAATTACACGCTGACTCAGAAAATGGCCCATTTAAGTGGCTGGATCTTTTATTATTAGCCAATTCTTCCGTCACCTTCCTTCCTTCCCTCCTACGCTGGTCTCCACCCCAGACCACGTCACCTAGTACAAAAGCTGTTCACTTATTATAGAAGCTGCCGGCTTGAGTCACCGTTGCAATAAAAGTGTCGTTTTAGGAGGAAGGGTTTTGAAAGGTGAAATGAAGACTTCATGTGTTATTCACACTCGCACATTTGTGTGTGTGTGTGTGTGTGTGTGTGTGTGTGTAGATACCTTGCTTCCTTCGAGACAGATTTTCTGTAGGAGCGAGCGGGGAACAGGTGAGTTGCAGACCCCAGAGCATCTGAAGGCCGAGGAGACCCTCCCTGCATCTGGCCGGGAACGTGGGGTGTGGGGCCTCCTCATCCTCCGCCATCAGTGTCCTCTCACTGGATCCCTAGCACATCATCCCACCTCCACCAGCGCCCCCTTGTGACATCCACACACTGTCCTCCAGACCAGGTCTACACTGCACTGACTTCTCAGAGAAGCTTCAAGGCCCTAAATGGTTCTAGTGTGCCACAATCTCATGTTCAAATGCTGATTTTACCAACAGACACATCAGGGAAACGCAAACCAAACCACAGCGAGACATCACCTCACACCTGTCAGAATGACTATCATTAGAAAGACAAAAAAATCGCAAGTATTGGTGAGGACGTGGAGAAAAGGAAGCCCCCGTGCATAGTTGGTGGGAATGTGAATTCGTGTAGCCACTATGGAAAAGAGCATGGAAGGGCCTCAAAAAATTAAAAATAGACCTTCCATACAATTAGCAATTCCACTGCTGGGTATATAGCCAAAGGAAATGAAAACATTAGTCAGAAATGAAACATTCACCCCAATGTTCACTGCAGCATTATTCACAATAGCCAAAACATGGAAACAACCTAAATGTCTATCAACAGGTGAATGGATTAAGAAGATGTATATATACACAGTGGAATACTACTCAGCCATTAACAAGAATAAAATAATGCCATTTGCAGCAACATGGATACAACTAGAGATTCTCTTTTAAGTGAAGTCAGAAGGACAAATACCATATGATATCACACATATGGAATCTAAAATATTGCACAAATGATCCTATCTATAAAAACAGAAAGAGACTCACAGACATAGAGAACAGGCTTGTTCTCGGGGGAGGGCTAAGGAAGGGGACGGATGGGGAGTTTGGGGTTAATAGATGCAAACTATTATGTTTAGAATGGATAAACAATTCAACAACATATAAAAGTTTGCCATTTGTGACAACATGAAATGTGACAACAGGCTTTTACGCTAAGTGAAATAAGTCAGACGAAGACTGTATTTCACCTACATGTGGAATCTAAAAAGTAAAATACATAAATGAAAACAAAACAAATGGATAAATATGACGAAACAGAAACAGAGCCCGTATAGACAAAGAGAACAAAGATGTGTTTGTCAGAGGGCAGGGGGCAGGGTGGAGGGTGGAAAGAAATAAGAGGAGGACATTGAAGTACAAACTGCCGCTTAAAAATGAATGAGTTGTGGGGATGAAAATGCAGTGCGGGGACACAGTCTGCAATAATGTCATATTTCTGAATGGTGATGATTGTGGTCAGAAGGCACAGACTTCCAGTAATAAGATGACTAAGTACCAGGGCAGTAACGTACACAGTGAATATAATTAACGCTGCTCTACCGACGTTACGCATGAATGTTGTTTAGAGAGTGAATCCTGAATTTGCATCACAGGGAAAAACAGATCTTTCCTATTTCTTTAATTTTGTTCCCATAGGAGATGGCGACACTAACTCACTAGGGTAATCACTTCAGGGCCTGTGTGAGCCAGGTCATCATGCTGGACGCCTCAAACTCACATCAGTTACATCGCAATAAATCTGGAAGAAAACAAGCTTGATGTAAAATTTGCGAAAAAGAAAACGGCTTGTTTTACTTAGAAGAAATTCACCTAGCTCCTTTTTGACTAGTACTTTCGTGGTTTTAAAAAATGATTTCAAAGAAAAATATATTCTTGAGAGTTAAGTCTCTTTTTGTTTTCCGTATTTTTTTTTTAGTAGAAATCCCTAAATTTAGTGCCACTCAGGGGTAGGGTCTTGAACAGCAGTCCTGCACGAGGGTGGCTGTGTCGAGGGCACCCAAGGCGCGCGTGCGGACAACTTGGACTGCCACGCCTGGGGTCTGGGGGGGACTGTCATGTCGAGATTGTCCCCTGTGGCTGCAGCACAAGGGCTGAGAAACCTGGTCGGAGCTGAGGGACGATGCAGCGATGGGTCTGACCCCCAGGGTCCGTCTCCCTCCTTCTCCTGCGGCGTCTCCTCCCTCCCCGTGGAACCTGGTGGGGATCCTGCTACTTGGCCCACTGAGGCCTCCAGGGCAGCACTGGGTCCCCTCACAGCCTCACACCTTCCCTGGGAGGAGCCCGAGGGCAGGACAGCACCCCCCTCCACACACCAAGCACCTTGGCTGGTCCCTCCGGCTCCAGCAGAGCAAGAGCAAGACCGCTCCCGGTCCCCCTGTGACCTTTCAGAAGCCCCTCGGGGGAGCGGTCTGTGTGCAGCCCCCCTTCCACCCGTACCTTCCAGAAGATGCTGCATAGGCCAGCACTGGCTCCAAAATGAAAGCACATTTTTTTCCCCGATTTTCTGAGCACATTCTTTAAGGTCCTGATGGGAGCTGTATGTAGAGTTCAGGGGTGACCCTGCACCCTCGAAGCCCTGCCCACTGCAGCCGGCCCCTCACCCTCCCCTCCCGCATGTCCGCCAGCCACCCCCCCAAGGGCCCGCCCCTCATGCGTGCCCCCTGAGTACCTGGCAGCCTGGAAGGGACTTGCTGCCCCTCTGTGTCTGGAAACCTGTTTGTCCCCCTGACCCCGCCCTGCGCCGCCCTTTTCCCCATGTTCTCCGGTTCCTTCACTGTGCCTGTTCCATTTGGGGCTGAATTCTTAGCCCCAAATTAGTCTAACTGCACTGAATACATTTTCTCTTATATACATAGCAGGAATGCATTTTATTTTTTCTACCTCCTCCACCACGTGAGGGTTGCTGAATTAGGGAGTCGTCTGGTCACTCACGTGGGTGCTGCCTCCAGAGGAGAAAACAGTCTGTCGTCGGATTGAATGTCCGTGCTCCCCCAAAATTCACACGTTGAATCCTAACCTCCAAGGTAATGATGTAGGAGGGGGCCTTTGGGAGGTGGTGAGACCGTGAGGATGGGGCCCCCATGAAGAGATTAGAGTCCCTATAACAGAGCCTCCTGAGGACACAGTGAGAAGACGCTGTCTGTGAGCCAGAAAGGGGCCCCCCAGATGCTACACCTGCCAGGGGCGGGGGTGGGGTGGAGGTGCTGGACCCTAAACATCTAGCCCTCCAGAACCCGGAGAAATGGGTGTCTGCTGTTTATAAGCCCCCTGGTATGAGGCATATTTTACAGCAGCCCCAATGAACTAAGACCCAGCTATGCACTCATGGAGGTATGATCGGATCAACAAAGATCTACTGCCTGAGGAAGGGAGAAAACCTAGGAAGAAGGTGCAGGGATTTACTTAGCAGCAGCCAGGCTTGGAAACCGTGCAGTTAAAAGCTGATTACGGGAATGCTGGGGAGTGCATTCCAGAACTTCAGGTGAAAAATCCCACTCTCCTAATTGCCACAGGTGGAAGGAGTAGTAACTTTAAAACTGACTCTGATTTGTTACAAAGTTTTAGCATGACATGGTCACACTGTCCATGGAATGTCCCCTTGATTAGCTGGCACTTAACCTTCCCTATGTCAGACCACGCCCCACCCCTTCCGTAGCATGTGGCAGTGACTCCATGTCCTGGCTGGGAGGAGCGTCCTCTGCGGTGTCTGGATTCCCACGGGGGCACTGCAGGTGCCGGGGGACCTCCGAGGCGGGGGCGGCAAGGAGAGGGCCCTGGAGGAGGAGGATGGGGTGCTGTAAATGGTTACACTGGTACCATCTGACAGATCCTTGGTAAAGCACTGCATCCACTCTTTCTAGAAACTTGTAGAAGTTTCTCTGAGGGAAATAAGGTTGGACGCCCATCAAGTTACAGTTACACCTCCATATGTATGCCTAAGGGTGTTCAGAAAGGGACATGAAAAATGAATATCTAAAGGGGGTTCCTTTAAAATTAGTTCCGTGTCATAATTACTATGAGACATTCATGTAAATGGTGTGCAGATGTTAAAATGAGGCCATTAACGTCCTTCATATAAAACTATTTTCATAACACATACCTGTCCTGTAGGAGGCTTTAAGGGTTGTTAAGTATTACTTTATATTCAGGTGTTTTTAAAATTACACAGTATGTCCATCTTCTCAGGGCTGTGTGTGCCTCATACTATCTGCCTCATAGTTTCTGATGGATCATTTAGTCTGCTTCTTTTCATCTCACTTGGCAATTGACTAGCCAGTGTAAAATTTAGTTCAATATAACCATCCCCACAGATGCTTATAACTCAACAATTTTACAACTGACTTAAGTATAACATTCGAGAGAATAAAGAAAAGTCATTATTAGAAATCGCATCTCCTGTAATGAGCCAATGTCACAAAAGGCTGTTTAAGCTGAATATGTCTGAGGTCTTCTCTCGAAACACTTCTTTGGGAAAAAGTGGGTTTTCCCTCCCACTGTGGTCATTTTGAACGTGCTGCACTAATGTGCTTTTATCAAGGATTTTAAATTAATTTTATGGAAACCTCTGTCTTCCTCTGTCCATAGCTACTTTCCTCATCATAAAATTGCTTTTCACGCGTTACACCCTACGCGCTTCAGAGACTGTGCACGCCCTAAAATGTAATGGGCATGAGGTGTGATATTCTGATTTCTAAAAAGATGACTTTACTTATGTGTCCGTTACTAAAGGAAATTTTAGACATTCACATTTCAGTAAATGTCACTCATCCTTCCTTGAAGTTTTTAAAGACTGAAGTCCGTTGAAAAACCAAAGGTTGGTATTTTGAATGGGACTAGAGGCTGACGTTCCTGAATTGCTTTACGACTTTAACCTCTACCACGCTGCGAAAGGCCTTGGTGTTTGGAAATGAGCAGGACTCACTTCACTGTTTCGGCCTTAACATTGCCCTAAAGTGTTTTTAATTTGCACGTGGCAGAGAGAATTGGGGAGCCATAAATCTGAGACCTGCAAGAGCCTTAAAAACCTGTCCGGTTTCACCCCCTTGATTTAGAGATGAGGAAACTGGAAAACCCAGTTTGGAAAATAAAATGTCTAAAATTAAGGTGTTTGCTCCCAGTTAGTCAGTATAATAACTGGGAACACAACTCGGATCTTCTCTCCCCCCTCCCTCCGTCCCTCCCTCTCTTCCTCCCTTCCTTTCTCTTTTTAACCTTCTTATAAATTATCCTTCCACAAACTTTACATCCGTGTCCCTGACGTGAGGTCAGAATCACGCAGGAACTTTACAGACCCTAAGCCCACGGGGAATCAGTATTTAAATGTCCCCCAGAAGACACTGACCAGTGAGAGGCAGGGCGGGCCCCAGTGTTCCCATGAAGGGGCTGGTTGAGACCACTGAGCCTCGAGAGCACCCCTCCCCGCCCCCAATGCCAGGGACATTGCCACACCCAGTTCCATGAGACCTGTCCACTGGCTACTTCCGTCTGTCCTGCCTCCTGATGGCTAGTGGAGAGTTTTTCCCTCCCCGGCACACTCCACCACAGCTGGCACAGCAGCACAAGTCGAGGACCAGGCAACATTTCTAGTCCCCCCCCCATCCCAACCTTCGTTTGCTTTTTAGGGCCGCACCCGTTCACAGGATTGGGTGCAAATCAGAGCTGCAGCTGCCAGCTTACACCACAGCCACAGCAAAGCGGGATCCGAGCCACATCTGACCTACACCACAGCTCAAGGCAACACCAGTTCCTTAACCCACTGAGCGAGGCCAGGGATCAAACCTGCGTCTTCATGGAAACGAGTTGGATTCTTAACCCACTGAGCCATGATGGAACCCCTTTTCGGTATTATTCTTGAAGCCAATCAAATGAGCAACAGATTCATTGGGTAAAGATCTGATACAAACTAAGACAAATTCAAATTTAAATATAAATCAAACAGCAGATGGCCAGCAGACGCTGGGAAGGCAGCCCGAAGTGTTTTCAGCTGGTGAATAACCATGTTAGATGCAGGGCCAGGAACCCAGAGCCACTGGAGTGTATATTTTCTCGGTTACTGTTCCATGTTGATTTCATTCAACCTTTTGATGCTGAATTTATCCACAGCTCCGCATTCCGAACAGAGGCATTTGCCCCGTTTTATGCAAGTGTGCCCTCATGTCAAATGGTGATGGCCAGATACGGCTCGAGCTTCACTGTGACTGTGGCAGCATAGAAATAAAATTTCCATGTGATTTTAACTACTACGGGGGAAAACAGAACGTGACAGTAATTTGGAGCGTGCTTGGAAGGAAGCGCATAATTGCACTCAGCGTCCAAACCACGGTGGCGCTGGGCTGGCGCTGGGCTGGCGCTGGGCTGGCGCTGGGCTGGCGCAGGGAAGTCAGCTGTTCGGTGTCAAGTCACAGTTACTTGGAAAAATGCAAATAAAAAAGCTTTTCCTGTCCTTAGATTTACTTAGAGTTTCAGTCACAAAGGAGAAAAGGAGAGAGATACCATTTTACGCGTGTGGACATGTATCAATTATATTAATGACAGCCTTAATAATTAATAATAATAATTATGCTAATTACTGCTCTCATCGTTAACCTGTAATGATCTGGAGCAACCGTGTTCTCACCTAAACCTTCCACAATGTTCACAAACTACTATTTAAAAAAAATTTTTTTTTTCGCCGCATCTTACTTGAAGTCGAACATATGCTTTGAACATTTGTGGGGTAAGGGTCACCAGTGACGGATGTGCAGATGGTCACTCCAGCCCGGAGCGTCCGGTCACATCTAATCTGTGCAGCGGCCGGGCTGGGGTGGGTACTCTACCTAGATCCTCCTCTGCCGGCTCCGGAAAGCTGATGCCCGGCTGGGCCAGGTCCCCGCCCTCTTCCTCTGCAAAGAGAAACAGAGTCACTCTTTAATATGTTGCTGGTGTCGCTCACAGTTTCCACTGTGCCTCTCCCACATTCCCCACCACAGACACGCAAATGCGGGAAAGACACGCTTTCCTGTTTGTCCAAACGCCACCACTTGGAGCTGGCACTCTGGGCCAAAACCTCAGGAACCATCACCCTCCCTGAGAACAGCCCTGTGGTGTTATCTTACTTCTTTCCTCCCCTCACGGAGGTGCCACGGGGAATGTGTGGGAGAGCTTCCTTCAGACTCACCAGCCTTGGCATGAACAGCATTCTGCAAACTCGGCCCATGACTCTTTATGGCCGGTGAAGCCTCTGAGGTCTGCAAAGTCCTGTCCCAACTGAGGCCTCATTGAGCACTATTGGAACCTGAGGTCACTACTCTAATATTAACATTCATTTGTCAGAGTTCCCGTCGTGGCTCAGCGGTTAACGAATCCGACTAGGAACCATGAGGTTGCAGGTTCGATCCCTGGCCTCTCTCAGTGGGTTAAGGATCAGGATTTGCCATGAGCTGTGGCGTAGGTAGCAGACGCGACTCGGATCCTGCATTGCTGTGGCTGTGGTGTAGACTGGCAGCTGTAGCTCCGATTAGATCCCTAGCCTGGGAACCTCCATATGCTGCAGGTATGGCCCCCAAAAGCAAATATACATATATACACTCTCACACACACATATATACATTTATTTGTTTGTCTTAGGTCAATTTTGTCCAGATCTCGTTTCCTTCTGCTGGGAGAACATTTCTGGTTGCTGCCATTGATTTTCAATTGTTCACTCTGTGATTAGTGAAAAAGCAGACCCCAGTTTCTCAGAGTGACACACTGTGTGTCTGTACACAGTCACCAAGCTGGGGCCCTCCATTCCCAGATGGGGCAACGAAGGCAAGAAGGTGTTTTGCTCTTTGTCCAGCTGACCCTGGGCCGCTGGCCATGGACACGTCGGTGGCCTCTGTCCTGCGCTCCGCTGGACAGCCAGGCATCTTGCCATGCAGGCTGCTCTGGGCCCCACGTGCGCTGCCGGGTGGCGAAGGGCTGGGGGCTTGCTGAGCCCCGCTGGATGCCTGGCGATTGTCTGCCCCACACTGAGGGCAAGTGGGGGTTGCAGAGAGCAGGTCTCCACGTGGAGACAGGGAGCTTCATATAGATATAGATATGCCACCATTTGGGCACATATTCCGTAAGTGTAATTCCAAATAAAATTACATATTCAGACTCCACATGCATTTATGCAGGCTTCCAACATTCATGAATAGGCTCTGGGCAAAAATTCTAGTAATTACATCCTTCTAGCAGCACTAAATACCATGTTACCATGGTATAGTCCCGGGGGATTTGTTTTGGGGCATGGTGATCAACCCACTACATTTGCACCATCTTCAATTCAGCGAATAGTCATCTCCCACTTCCAGGAGGTTTACAGGATGTTCAGAAAGGAAGACGGGAGGTCTGGCTGCGAGGGGGGCTGTGGAGCTGTGGCCACCTCGCAGGTCAGTCTGTGCTGGAATTTCATCCCAGGCACAGCCTTCAGGATACAGATGTCACGCATGGACATCTGTGTAATGAATGCCTGTCTGGACTGGGGTAGGTATTTCACAAGAGAGCTCACTCGAGTTATTTCACATAGTTCTCTGCACCCTGTCAGAGTGCGCTTTCTGCACATTTGAAGTCGTGTTTTTCCACTAATGAGCCGCTGACCACAAAGCTGGTCAGTCGGATGACCGCATTAAGTACATACAATACGGAGCCGGAGACAGCCCTGCTTTCATTTGTGGGGATGTTTAATGCACTAGGGTGCACAGTGCTAATTAAATACGGTTGCCACGGAGACAACAGTCACGCAGTCAGTGTTATCAACCTGGAAACAGTCCACACGAAGTGGCTAGAGCAGAATTAGGAGAATAAACCAAAAGAACGACCCCTCGATTTCCCACCCCTTTGTTCTCCTTGGTTTACATACACACATGAAGCAAAGGAGAAGCTTTAACACGTGAACTTGGACGATGAGGTAACATCACACAGTGGAATCACTAGCGTGCATGACAAAAACGCCTGATGTGCGGCCACAGGGACAGGGCGGAAGGCAGTGCCCAGCCCCAGCTTCACGGGAGGCACGAGGCTCATGGTCTCAGGACAACGCTCGCAGTGCTGCCCAGGGCTGTGTGAAGTGCAGCCCAGGCCTGCGAGTGTGAACGCCCTGAGCCGTGAGTGTGGACGCCCAGGACTGTGAGTGTGGACGCCCTGAGTGTGAACGCCCTGAGCCGTGAGCGTGGACTCCTTGGTCTCGGTTTCACCTCTGGCCCAACCTGCATCAGGTCAAGACCGAGCGAGGCCTCAGCAGCGTCACACCAAGAAGACTTTCAGTCAAACACACTGAGTGTGGCTGAGGCAGAACAACCCCACGTCTGTCCTGGTTTCACCTCCTGGCCGCTGAGCTTCACTTGGGGCGTGCTGGTGTCATTAAGGCCAATATCCTGCCTTTTCCAACCCGCTTGTCTTGGCGGCTCAGCTCTCGTAGTTCTGCCCAAGGCCCACTCAGAGCTGGGCGTGTGGATACAGGCATGTCTCTCCCACATGCGTGGGCAGGCCCGGGGCTGTCACCCCCATGTCCTCAGTGTCCCAGGGCACATGGGGTGCATCCCCTCTTCCCACAGCTCCCTGGGCAAGGCGCCCCCTCAGCAGTGGCGGGGCCCCAGAGCTGCCCTGCCAGGCTTGCTGAGACCGTGAACCCGGGTTCTCCCAGGCGTGTCTCCTCTGCCCCAGCTGGTGCTCTGGGGAGGAAGCGTCTGTCCCTGGTGTGGCACAGACAGTGGGACCCAGGAAGCAGCCCGGCTGGGGCGATCACAGGGCGGCTGCCGCTGTGCATGCAGACCCCGGGCATTGCGGTCCCGGCTCCTTTACTGCCCCCAGGAGGCCACAGCCCATGGGGAGGGGGCAGCCCCGCGGGTTACACGCGTGAGATGAGTCGCGCTGTAAGATGAGGAGCGCCTGCATCCGACGCTGTGTTCCAGTTCCCATCAGGCTTTGTCAGCAACAACAGAACCTGCCATGGACGAGAAGCACTGGAAACCCACCCTGGCCCTTCTGTGTGCGCCTCTGAGTCCCAGGCCCGGGGAGAGACGCAACCCTTCACTGGCAGGGCTCTCAAGGACTGCCTTTCCCCGGAGCGCTTACAGTACTTTCTGATGAAGTCACCTTACGGGTTAATGTCCCCTTTACAGGGTCTCCCACGTGTGGCCCAGCAATGTGGCGATACCACAGAGAGCTGGGTGATCCGCGGTTCTGCGTCTTCAAAGGTCGGCACGAGGGCTGTACCACCTGGAAGGGCTGGGGTCAGCGGGGAGCCAGTGCCAACCACGGTGGGAACCAGAGACCCTCCCAACATGCAGGGGCCCTGCTGGGACAGAGTGGGAGCTGCAGGCACAAGAACCGACAGCGGGTGGGGGATGAGAGGAGACCGTGTCATGATTCTGGAGAACTGCCAAGCAAAGTCAGGTCCCGAGGAAAGAAGCAGCCAGCGGGGATCAGGGCAAGGGTGCTGGTAGTGTGGCAGTGTGACACTGTGGCAGTGCAACAGCAATGCAGCAGTGAGGTGACAGTGGGACAGCAATGTGGCAGTGTGACAGTGTGCCAGCAGTGTGGCAGGCGACAGTGTGATGGCAGTGTGACAGTGTGGCAGTGCAACAGCAATGCAGCAGTGTGACAGTGTGATGGCAGTGTGGCAGGTGACAGTGTGACAGCAGCATGACAGTGTGATGGCAGTGTGACAGTGTGATAGCAGTGTGGCAGGTGACAGTGTGATGGCAGTGTGACAGTGTGATGGCAGTGTGGCAGGTGACAGTGTGACAGCAGCATGGCAGTGTGATGACAGTGTGACGGCAGCGTGACAGGGTGATGGCAGTGTGGCATTGTGACGGTGTGGCAGCAGTGTGGCAGCAACAGTGTGACAGCGCAGCAGTGGTTTGAAGGAGACCTGGCTTTCCCACACTGACCGCACATGGCTGACTTTCTACCTGCACACGGGGTGTCTCAAGGCTTTGTGGAGAATGGTTCTCAGGAAATTTCCTTGGTCACTTGATCCCCCGCTAGTTCCTGCCACTCCAGGTGGTGGAGGTTTTCAAGTCTGAGCTCCTGAGGCAGCATCGGAGGATGCACAGAGGAAGCGCTGGGTCTAAGATGCCAGCCAGGTTGCGTGTGGGCACATCCACTCCTGGGCCCGGTCCCTCACCCCCCAGAGACCATGCTTTCCTGAGCGGCCGCCAGCATCCACCCAGCGTGCACCCAGTGACGTCATGCCATCTCCCTCTCTTCTTTCTCCCCTGGAATATAGTTCAGCCCTGGGTTCAGGGTCGGCACCGGGGCTAGAGAGCTCTGCCGGGTGTGCCTCCCGCGGGTCCTGGTAACACCGGGTTTCAGAGAAGCAAAGCAAAGCAATACCGGAAGCTGTGTGCACTTTTGCAGGTCCTCGGGCCTCACCACCTCGGTTTACTGGCCCGACCACTCTGTGGTTACGGCAGGACTGGTCACCTCTGGCCTGATGGATGAAGAAATCACGGCCCGGGGAGGCTGAGTGACTGCCTGACTCACAGAAAGGACAGACTCCAGGACCGAGCTGCACCCTGCTGTCCGGGGGCATCAGCAATGAGCGACCCCTCATTTCTTAAAGACCTGACCTGAAATGCCCCATTGCAAGGCTCAGAAAGAGCAGTGAGCACACGTGTGCAAACTCTGTGTTTTAAACCCTCTTAGCACAGATTACGTATTTTAAGTGGGAAAGTTGTTTTTACATCATGCCCGCTTGGAAGCAATAATATGAAACAGTTAAGGCTTCAAAGTAGTAGATAGAAGGGAAAACAAGGTTTATCCATGAAAAGGGAAACTGCGCTTAAGAAAACACCAGATGTCTTGGCTTAAAAGTATACAGGACTATTATTACCTCATAAACACCAAGAAAATGAAACAATACGGTTCTATCCACTGTGCCCGGGTCTCTGCAGCATGTCCTGCTCCATGCGGGGTTTTTATTTAAGGGTTTAATCGTTTCCCCACTGTTTCCCATGGGCTGGGCAGGAAGGACACCTCTGTCCTCGACACAGTGGCCACAGGCCTGGAGCGCGGCGGGAATTCACCTGCAGTCCCCACCGGGGTCATGATTTCTGATTTTTAGAAGCACAATCCCTTTTCCCAGTGAAATCTGTGCAGAGCTCTATGTGTAACAAAGGGAGCCGTCGACTCAGGCTGGGGTGAGATGGGGGGCTGCTGCAGCCATGGAGACACAGGCCCGCAGGGCATCATGTGGACGTGCCCGCTTCCTTTGGGGCTGGAAGCACGTTTTGAGCCGAGCGGTGAAGCATGTGAGGCGTTTGCTTTTCAATCCAGGCTCCAAAGTCTGATCCTGCCCAGGCGCTGCCACCACCCCGAGCCGCTGCCCGTCTGGGCCTCCTCGGGTCAGCCCCTCTGACAGGCATTTCTTCTCTATTCCTTCCATCCAAGTCCGCGGCTCGCCTGGCTCTGCCCCTTGGCCTCAACTCCGGCCTCGCTCCACCACCATGTGGAGCCCACCCCTCACTTCAGGCTCACGCACCCCTCTGAGCCGCTCGGATCCTACCGCCAACTAAAGAAGGTCGCTCGCCATCAGGGTCCACAAGGATCAAGTCATCAAGTCAAGAGCCAGTGGTGTCCTGACCTTCCATGGCCCCTGACGGGGTTCAGGGCGGACAGGAAGAAGCACCTGTGCTCTGGGCAAAGTGGCGACCAGGCCTTCACTTAGAAATTTTCAGATTTCACGAACATTGTTTCTCCCACCTTCTCATACTTAGAAAAGTGCTAAAACCTTTAACGAAGATACCTGCTCCTGGTGGCCAGCGGTTCCACCCGGACAAGTGGGCGGCTGCACGTACCCTTTGCCAAAGTCACATACATGCTGATCGCAGCCTTCCGCTTGGGAGCAGTTCTTGGAGCTACAGTGAGGCTGCCTCTGGGCACAGTGCCCAGGAAGTCCCCAGATGGCACTGAGCTCACAGCTCCCACCTTGTGCATTTTGTCCACACCTCCCGGACTTTCCTCAGCTCTGTCTCTGCCAGGGCCCAGCAGGCAGGCTCGAACCTGTGGTTTTCTCCTGTCTGTGTGAGAACTTTCTGTTGAGTCTCACTGAGAAATTCTCCCTATTCCTTGTCTATTTAAAGATGGAGACGGGGTGAAGGGCGGGCCGAAGGTGTCTTCTGCTCCTGTGACGGGCCAGGAAACCCCTTGAGTGTAGAAAGGGTTCGGGACACAGAGCGCACAGAGCAGTTTGTGGGCCACGTCTGCGGGCAGGCGGGGTGATACCAGCAGCTACTTCTGGGCACCCAGGAGACCCCCAGGAACTCAGTTTGCTGAAAGAACAATCCACAGAGGTTGTCAATCTGACAGTTCACCCAGTTTCTCGATTCTTCTCCAGTCTCTAAGTTTCCCTCCGCAGAAAGCACTCAGGTCTCCATTCCAGCAGCTTCCTAATGACAGGCCTGGAAGCTGCACAGACTGGGGGCTCAGCTCTGCTTCGCGAGGACAAAGACGCTGATTAGCTCTGATGTTCCTCCTCCTCGTTTCAGCCGCAGCTGCTCCACCAGAACGATTACTAATGGCTTTTCTTTGAAACCCGTAAAAATGCTCATAATTTTATTTTGGACCAAGGATCAGGTTCCAGAAGAAGCTGTCCTAAAGTCTGCAGAATTTTTCACTAGGAGTTAAATGTCACCTGAAGCCCAGCAGGCAGGGGTGGGCCTTCGTGCCTCACGGACCTGAGAGGGCAATGGCCCCTCGTCCTGTGTTTGCAAACCAAGTAATTATCACCGAGTGATGGTTCGTTTGTGCACACGAATTACAAAATCACCTTCCACAGGAATTCACTTTTGACTCAGAGCAGCACACTTTGAATTTCTCTGGACTTGGAAAAGATATTAAGAGATGCTGAAATAAAAGCAGACTTTCTTATTTAAATATCAGAAAGCTTCAGGATGAAACCCTTCCTGTCTGCTATTAAACTTGAACATGATTCCCTGCAAGAGGGACGTTAATTATATTTCATATACTAATGTTTTAAATCTAAAATCCAAATGAACACAGTGTCAAATCTCGCATATGTCCCCCATGTTTAAACTGGAAATACAATGTTAAAGACAGAGCAAAGGGCATTTTACACAGCTTCGAAAGAACTCGCCTTTGCAGCGTTAAGTTACTGCTTAGGTAACTGGCTCAGAGATGGGAGAGAAAGATACGGAAGCCAGACACCGTCTTTGAGTCTGATGGGTGGTTTCTCCCAGGGGCATCGGAAGACCCTGGGGAGGGCGGCCAGGCAATATCCAGGACACCAGGCGGGTTTAAATTTCAGATAAACAAAGAATAATTCTGTGGTATAACCCCAAAATTCAGATCCTGTAGTGGATCTGAAATTCAAAATTACCAGGGCATCCTGTAAATCTATTTGCTAAATCCTGCCTCCATTCCCTGGGGACTTCGAGAAGAATGCAGAGGCCCAGACTCGCTCTGGGGGTGCTGGCATTGTACCGGGCTTCTTCCTGCTCCAGGGCCAGCATCCATCCGAGTGTGAGGGGCTTGGACGAGGCACGGGTAACGCAGGCGCCAGTTGTTCTGTGCCTTTTCCTGGCTTTTGTGCAAATGACTCAAGGATAAGTAGTGACTCCATTTTTATCCCTTAAAAAAAAGGCTGGCGAGCCTTGATTTTCAAATACCCCGATAAAGCAGAACAGTTAATGAATTACGGAACCATAACAGCACAGAGTTAGCTTTTAGCCGTAGTGGAGAGTCCAGTACAGCACAAGGTGAGACAGCAGGATGCACAAGCCCTGGGGCCTTAATGCTCCTTGTTTGCTCGCGGGAAGGCCGGGAGCCGTTTACCAAGACGCCAAGAGCAACTGTCTCCAGTTTTATTTTCCTCTTTAAACTTGTTATTCTTTCCAGATTTTCTTCAGCCAGCCTGGCCTCTGTGTGTTTTGTAAGCACTAAAAAGATTATAGAAACACTTGGTTTTCAACAGGCATCGGTACAGCCCAAATGCGAGCTTTATCCTTTCTTGGAGTTAGATGGCTTGGTTCCAGAGCCGGACTTTGTTCCTGTTCTGCACGTCAGCCCTGTCTGCTGACATCTGTTTGCAGAACCCGTCTGTGCAGCCAGTCCGGGCTTAGGGGCGCCTGGGATCGGGGTCTGCCTTTGGAGCGCGTGTCCTCGTCACCTTTACTGTTGCCATCTTTCCTCGACCTTCATGTGCCCACACTCCTTTCCTGGTTCCTCTTTAAAACACTCCTTTCCCTGCACTGAAATCTGGGCTCAGAACGGAAATGTGCTAAGTTTGTTTCTGCTAAAGTCCAAACGGATCCCCTCAGCCTCACTGAGCACCGACCCCGTGTCAACTCTGTCTGATGGCTGCAACCAGGGACTGTCCGTGCCCAGGGGGATGAGGCATCCTGTGGACACCACTGGGCAGGGACTTTCAACCCACAGGGGACGGGGTGGAAGGAAGCCCTGGGCCATGCTGGGCACCCGAGGGACATTCTCTCATTGAACCTGCCTCACGATGGACTGTCTCACGAGGATTACAATTCCTTCCAAAGACACATTTACCAACAAGGACCTGCTGTACAGCACAGGGAACTATATCCAATATCCTGTAATAACCTCTCATAGAAAAGACTCTGAAAAAGAACATACATTTATATGTATACATAACCGGATCACTGCTGTACACCTGAAACACTGTCAATCAACCATACTTCAGCTGAAAAGAAAACGGAAGAAAAAAGATATTTAAAAGGTAACATTTTGGAGTTCCCATTGTGGCTCAGTGGTTAATGAATCTGACTAGGAACCATGAGAATGTGGGTTTGATCCCTGCCTCACTCAGTGGGTTAAGGATCCGGCATCGCCGTGAGCTGTGGTGTAGGTTGCAGACGCAGCTCGGATCCCGCATTGCTGTGACTGTGGTGTAGGCCAGCGGCTACAACTCCGATTAGACCCCTAGCCTGGGAACCTCCACATGCCGTGGGTGCAGCCCTAAAAAGTCAAAAAATAAATAAATAAATAAATAAAAAGTAACATTTCCACATGTGCTACTTTTAAAAACTAGTTTTTTTTCTTCCGAACTCCCCATATGCTCTTACTTTACTTTTTCAATATA
The DNA here is from genome assembly GCA_004024745.2 of Catagonus wagneri. Classification (NCBI taxonomy): domain Eukaryota; kingdom Metazoa; phylum Chordata; class Mammalia; order Artiodactyla; family Tayassuidae; genus Catagonus; species Catagonus wagneri. Next base: position 32,162,187 of record PVHT020000521.1, on the reverse strand, counting down.
ACTGAAAATGAAATGATATCAATAGATGAATTATCTAAAATTCAAACTGATGTTTTGAACTTTTCTGGCTGCTCTCTTTTTTTAAAAAGCTGAATCTAGTGGCTCTTGGAAGGGGACGTGAGAGGGATTATCTGAGAAGTGGTCCTGGTCACCGTCTTCCTGGCTGAGTGTAAGGGACGTGGTCCCACACCTGCCCACACTCAGCCCCTGGAATCTTGCTGAGCCCTCGTGTCCCACCCTCACCTGCTGGCTGACACTGAGACGGGAACCAGCACCCCTGCCCAGGGTCTGGCAGGAAAATCACACACAACAGTTCCTGCGGTGCCAGAAGCAAGCGTGGTGACAGACATCCGTCCGAGGGGCTTTGGGGTGAGGACAGTGACTTCGCAGGCAGCTACTTCAAAAGCACATTATGCATTATGTTCAGTTGTTACACAGACTTGAAAAAAAACTCAGTTGTGTATGCAATTCATTATATAAGTCAAGATATTAAAATACTTCATAGCCAAATGTTACGTTTTACTCATTTTCTAAAAGAAACTTTGGAAAATTCGATTTGTGCTTGGTTGTTTCAGACCCTGAGTCTTGTAAAATACCTATTTTCAGTGCTCCTTAGCCATAAAACTGAATTTTGATCAATATCCCCAGGCCTGGCCATTATTCATTTATTCCCCTTTGGATATTAATAAAGGTAAATCACATTTGTCAGAAGATGACAGATGAATGTGGTTACAACTATGCGTCGACAGATCACGTCCGGGGTATCGCTCTTCTTTCTGTAAATACATCACACGTCAGGTTTGCTCTCAGGAAACCAAACTGGTACAAGGTTTCAGGGCAGCGCCTGGATCGCAATTCATTTTTAAAGCCCTCGGATCCCAGATCGATTCTGGTTTAACAGGTTATGCAGTCTTTGACCTGAAACCCAGCCAGAGGTGTCTGTGCCAGGCTGCAGCAGCTCGGCTGCCCCATATTGTTTCAATCTCCAAAGCAGCTCGCCTCCTGGGTCAGCAGCAACATTGGAAGTGGAGACGCCTGTTTTCCTGTTAGTGCTTCTAGAGAGCGGCAGCTGCACGGATGCACGCCTCTCAGCATTTTAATGCCATGTTTGTGACACAGGGCATGATTCTTCCTGGCACTGAACCTGCCTCCGGCAATTTGTGTTTCCATAATGAAAACCCTAGCGATTTCATCCCATTTGGCAGGAAGCTTCGCTATTCAGAGTTGGAAGAGCCACAGTGATGGATGGTGGGGCCCCATCAGCTGTGCTGGGACAGCCTGCTGAGTGTGCAGGGGCCCCTGTTCCTGGGGAGACGGCACCCCCGGCTTGCAACCCCCTCTCCCCGCCCAGAGGCCCTCCTTCTCCAAGGAGAACCACTCTCAAAACTCTGTCCACACTGTCCTTCCTAAATCACAGGGCCCAGACCTCAGGCAGCTCTGAGCTGAGACCCCAGCCTGGTCCTGAGCACGTGTCCTGCTCCACCGGCCTCGGCCTCGAGGCCTTTTACAAACACCGAAGGAACGGCAGCCACGCATCTGTCGCTCTCCTCAGAGGGCTGACTTGCTCAAATCCAGGAGTGGTATGATTTGGACGAGCAGCTTGAGCCTGAGCTCCCCGCTCTCTACAAAATGAGGGCAACAGCAGAATGTCCAAGAGTCATTTTAAAGACGATGCAAGAAAAAGCCACAGGAAGGCCCTTAGCAAGCTCTTGGCACTAACGCACATCAGCCTTGGTCTCCTGCCCTGCTCCTTACTTGTCCATGAGGCTGTAAAGGTCTCTTGGAAGATGCTGCCCCTTTGTCAGGCCCCTCCAGCGTGGAGGCTGAGCCTGAGGAGGAGGCCACAGAGGGATGGGGTCTGGAAGAGGCAACCTGGAGCAGAGACCCTGTGGTCGGGGACTGTCTGCTCCCACCTGAGCCATTTATGTATGTATGTATGTATGTATTTATTTATTTATTGTCTTTTTAGGGCCACACCCACGGCATGTGGAGTTTCCCAGGCTAGGGGTCTAATCGGAGCTACAGCTGCTGGCCTACGCCACAGCCACAGCAACACGGGATCCGAGCTGAGTCTGCGACCTACACCACAGCTCACGCAACGCCGGATCCTTAACCCACTGAGCAAGGCCAGGGATCAAACCCGCAACCTCATGGTTCCTAGTCGGATTCGTTTCTGCTGAGCCACGACAGAAACTCCCACCTGAACCCTTTAGATGCTCACCTGTCATCCATCTGTCAGGAGGAGTGAATGCTCAGACCACAGCAGACCCGGGAAGCTGAGCTCCAGGAGGACCAGGGCGCCACCTCCCCACAAACGGAGCACGGAGCTGGGGACTCGGCCCCTCGAGGTCACTGGCTATTTCTACTGTACAGATGCTTGCTCCTCGAACACGGTCCCGAAATACCTGTGTCTCCTGCTCTCTTCCCCACAGAGTCTCACGGCCCTTCCATTATAAACCGCCTCCCCCTGAACTCTGCACATGCCCGCTGCTTTCAAAAACACTTTCTGCATTTGAATGACAGATAAGTCCTGCCCGTGCTCTAAGGTGGAAAAACCAGGAAAAAAAAAAAGATCTGCAACTCATTAACTGTGTTTACAGTGGGGAGCAGGTCTGGCTAATCAACCCAACCTAAATCATACTAAAAAAGCTTATCATAATTATATGGCAAGATGAGGGTAAAGGAGGACAAAAATATATTTTTTAACAGAAAAATGACAGGACAGCTGCATTCAGATCATCCCAGTCCCCAGCTCGTTTCTGAGCCTCCTGTCAAGGCCTGCTCGGTGTCCACGGGTTCTGCGGCTCTGTGAATGCGAACAGAGCAAGGCCCGACGTTAATGGATAATTTTCACCCTCAATTTATTCATTCATGTCAAAATTTAAGATAACACCTCCTTATTGACATTGCAGCCACGGTGGCAAAACAAAGTCCCAGCAGGGCAGGTGTTAGTGAGGCGAACGGCGGCAAGTCGGAGAGGAAAATATGATGAGGGCGCGCGTGGGCTTTCTGCTGCCAGGACATCGCACCACAGTCCAATGACTCAGGTCGAGAGTCAGTGAAAGAAGCTCAGAAACCACATAATGATCTGTTACTGTCCTCATTCCTCATACATTTATGGCCAGTTAGGGCTGGTTTAATTTTTCATGGCTCTCCCACAAGAGTTTATGAACTAACAACATCAATGTTTCTGTGTCAGGTGCTGCAGCCGTTTTGAACAGAAGCTCCCGCCGGCAGGCGAGCACGTGGGGGCTGTGTTGGTTTTATTGGCAGGAAGAACCCTGACGCTTCCCAATCACCCTGAACCCCCTGAGGTTTGGGGTAAGAGTTCGGGGCTACCCCCAATGATGAAGAACTGATGCCCCAGCCAGGACTCTTGGGGCCGTCATGATTTGTCAGGTTCACAACTGCCTGTTGCAGGTCCAAGCCCCCAGGTTTGGGGCTGCCAAGTATTTCTAGGCAATGAAGGTCTTTGGAACTCATTTCACCAGCAAAAGAAACACCATGGAAGTTTCCCATCTAAGTCAAAAAGGTTGAGTCTGGAACTCACGGCCTTCAAACTGATGGGCCAGGGCAGTGACAGGTCCGACTGCTGAGAAAGAGGACACCAGACCACACTGGTCCACACTGCAATGAGCCAGTGCACTGCTGACTCAGAAATCCCTGGAGCTCGCCAGGGTTTTCCTGCTGCTATAAAGCAGGCCTGGTTGTAGGTTTCTAGCAGATCACAACAGATCATTGCAGGGTCTCCTGTCCACAGCCAAGAAGTAGATCAAGTAGCTTTTCAGGTTCTTTCAGAAGGAAAATAATGACTTGGGAAAGCCTCTGTTCTGTGAGAGTATCTTTAATACCCACATACTCTGAAGCACACAGAATCTGATAAAATGCAAGTAATTTTCCCCAGACTATCATGTAGGCAGATACCAGGTGACACAGGGGCCAGGACACCTCTCTCCTCTCTGCGTGTGGCCACATCTCACCCTCCCAAGGAAGATGGACTCGATCCCGGCAGAGGTGCCAAGGTCCTGGGGTCACAGGTCAGGATCCAGTCCCAGGAATCTCTGCCCAGCTGGCCATTCTCGATGACGAGGTGGCTGTGCCAGGTCTGCTGGGGGGACAGCAGCTGAGGCCAGAGGAGGCTCAGTGAACAGAGGTGCCCAGGATGGGTTTAATTTCTGGGCTGGCCAAGGCATCAGAGGTTTTTAAATTCATTTCCCAAGAGTTCAGGGCCTTAGAAAATAAAATTCAACCAACTGTCATCTAACTCTGACTTCCCCCTAAGACTTTTCTGTGAAAGGCTTTGCTATTGGAAAGGATGTGCATGTCCTTGTCCCAGCTCAGGCAGGTGTGGGCACCGTGGCCCGGGCAGGCATCACGTGGTTATGTGGGCTTGTGGCCTTGCTCGGTGACCACGCAGGAAGCATGTGAAACTCACACCCAGAGACTTGGAAACACGCTCACCAGCTTCTTTCCATTTTTGCTGTCGTTTTTTTTTTTTTTTTATTTTGTCAATACCAACTCTCCTGTTTGACACGTGATGCCAGCTGTTGCCGGGTCTTGGTGCTGCCGCTTGGTATCATGGCACCTGGCAGGGTTGCTAAGTTCATTTCTGGGTTCTTTAGGGGATATTAATAAATTAATGTTTCTGGAGTTTCTGTTGCGTGAATCCCATGCGGCTAACGCTGCATTCTGACTTTTGATTTCTCCCCCGACCTCAGGACACTTTGAGGCTGTCAACACCGTCGTGGAGGAGTCAGATGGAAGAGTGACACCTCCACCGGGAAGGCTCCCTGGGTTACCAGACACAACGATGGGGGCTCTGAGCCCCCGGCGCCGCCTAACTTAAGCAGAGACAGGGTTAGTGGAGAGATGAACATAATCAGGACAGCCTTGGGAGGAAGCGTGGCCCGAATTACGGACAACTACGGGCTCATCCAGGGAAGGCAGGGTGTGAAGCTGTGGCCTTAACATTTGAAGAGCCTCACGAGTGCCTAATGGGACCTCGGAGGGACTTTCTGAGAAAACATGATGCCCACACAGCCCCTTCTGCCTGTGTCAACAAGGATTTGGTAACAGCTCCTGGTGCTCATTAGTGTCTCCAGGGCACACACTTCCAGTGGGAAGGGATGTGGCCTGGACCCTGGCACAGGTCACAGGAGGTCCCCTCATGTCTCAGGAAGAAGAGAAATAAGCAAAGACGAAAACGGGCTCTTTTGTCAGAGAAATGCAAGAAAACGAGCTGGTAGGTAAGGTTGAAACAGACGCTGTTTCACTAACAGTATTGAAGGTCGTATGAGCAGCTAACCAGGTGGTTTCTGGCAAACTCAGTGCCGGGTTGGCCAGATTTGCACAATCAGCAGCAGATCCCAGTGGGAACCTGGCCAGAACTGGCAAGAGGTTCTCATAGGCCTCCCGCAACTGTCGGACGGTGACAGTCCCACTGCCATGGACTTGGGTCAAATTCAAACAGCCTCGACCATTTTAACTGATGGGTTAAGACACGGTGCTTGGGGTCAAAGGAGACAACTGGGGGGCGAGGAAGGGCGGTGACCTCTGAAGGTGACACTGACCCCTGAGCACAAAGAATGGAGAGTGAAGCCCTGCTGATGAGAGCGGGGCGCAGAATAGCGTCTTCCCACCCCGAAGATGCTGTTTGACTGTCTGACACCACTGGCTCGTCCCCTGGGGCAGAATTAGCAAAGAACTCACTCGCTCCTGCTGCTGACCGTTTCCTAGGCCGGGCCTCTCGCTTGGTTTGGGCTGTGACCCCACCCACCATCATTTCTAATTTCCCACCTCTGAAATTATTCTGGGTCACATCATCTAATTTCTGGTCAGTGCTGAGTCTGTGAACCACAGTAATCCGTATGTTTAAACACGAAGAAATAAATGTCAGGGAAGGAAAGAAACAGCTATTTTGCATTCATGTCCCTCCAGGCAGGTGGGAAGGATGCTGTTTGTCGTGGCCACCGACAGGTGAATTGTGCAAATTCGAGACCGGATCAAATGCTCCAGAGGTGACTGATGTGGCCTTACCTCCAAGCTCAGGCTTTAAAGCTGCTTTTCTGAGCCAGAGTTTCAATAACAGAGCACAGTTTCACACAGTGCAGGCTTACTGGAGGGCGTGCAGTCGAGTTGGGTTGTGAGGGCCATAAAAGAGCGTGCAGTGGACACTGAGGGAGAAAGGAAGGAAGGAGGAGTGTGTATGGACTCAGGGCAGGACCGGGCAGCTGCGGCCAAATTCCTACCCCAGGTGGCACAGACCACACACATGCTTATAGGGATGTGAGTCCTACCATGTCTGTGTTTTCTGTCATGGCTGGTCCCTTCCAGCCCTTAGCCAGAGGCCTGAATGAGATGGCGAGGGCGTGGTCTCAGTCTCGGACACCTGGGCACCCGGGCACCCCTGTCTGTGGGCTGGCAGTCTGGCCCCCACTCCAGCCACGCCATCCTGCGCGCTCCCAGAAGGATGAACCAGACCCCTGGGGCAAAGGCTCCCTGCCTGGCGTGTAGGAGTGAAAGGTGCGCTGCAAACAGTAGGCGCTCTGCTCTGCATGAGTCAATGCGGAATAAGCCAGTCTTGGCGTATCTGAGATTCCTGAGAGTCAGGTGAACCCTGTAGGTTAAGAAGCAGGTTTGGCTTAGCACCTGGGCTAATAAGTCGGAGGCGAACACAGCACCACGAGTGGGTCTGACCGGAGGCGAGGTGTGGGGGGGTGGGGCAGCTTCTCAGAAATGTCGCTCTGATGATGGTGACACTGACACTTGCCCTAGGCGAGGAACTGCGGGGAAGCGTGTGATCAAAGCGTCCCAGCTGGTCTTAGTGGAAATCGGCTTGACTCAGCTAAAAGCAACACGCTGCGCTCAGCTGAACTGCAGAGAGCCGGGCCCTAGGAGAGCAGGGCTGGCGACCCCGGGGGCTCACGGAGGAGAGGAAGGAGTCACAAAGTCACCAGAGCAGATTTACTTGTTAATATGGCCTCAAAGTCACCGTAGGGACATTATGAGGATTACAGTTTGTGTGTGTCCCATAGATGAGCACATAAATAAGGCCTCAGGAGGATTTCAAAGTAGATTTGAATGTCTCTTTGAAAGTGCTCGGATACGGAGCAAGGCACTTTTTGCTGAGAGACCCCAGAGGCCACCCTTGACCCCACAGAGCATCCTTCCCCCTGAGGCTGGAGATCCGTAGGCGTCTTGGGGTCCACACAGGGGATGCCCGGCTGTGCCCTGTGCTCTGGACCACCTGCAGGAGCGGTGCCCCCCAGGTACGCTTCAGGTCACTGGCATCGCCTGCCCTAGAGGAAGGTGGGCTGGCTCTGAGCACTGCAGTATCAGGCGCTGGAAGAGGAACTACAGAGCGTGCTTTCCTCTTAATGAAGAAGAGGTACGTCTGAGATTTTCCTGGAGGAAAACCAAAGAGGAATCTGAAAATTGAATCTTTCCATTTGGCTTGTAAGAGATCTATAAATCATACTCTGGAATCCTCATCAAATAGAGGGTGAAAATCTTGCAATCTGACATGTCCTTGACTTCCGGGTGCCGCAGGATGCTCCTTGGGCTCAGCCGTCAGACAGCGGGAGACTCTGGACTCCGAGGACCCCACCTGGGCTCGCAGGGGCAGCCCCGAGACTTGGGGGAGGGGCGGGACCGGAGGTGGGGACCTGATGCAGCAGAGGATGGCTGCCACCCCACCATGGATTCTCCTAAAATGCCCGCCAGGCAACCCCCTGCGGCTCTTCTCAAATGGGACGCGGGAAGCGTCCTCCCAGGAAGGACGGGATGAAAGGCAGACACTGCACAGCAGGATTTCTCAGCAGGTAGAAAGGTTCTCCTCCACCAGGAGCCCCCCTCGTTGAAGCCCAGTGCGGATGGGGGAGGCGGGTGGGTGAGCGGACAGGCCCTGTACTCACGGGCCGTGGTATGGCGCTATGGCCACACGGGCCGGGGTCTGCGTGGGGACTGGGAGGCTGGGAGAGGGGCTGGGTGCTGCCACGAGGAGCTCCTGACCCTCCCTCAAGCGGGTGGAGGAGTTTCGCCTAAACTCACAGAAGTGACCAGACGGTTTGGACTCTGAGCAGACAAGGCTCGCTTCAGGCTTATTACAAGGTGGACTCATTAATGAACTGGACACAGAAAGTGGTTAAATCATCATTGTTTATGGACCTGGGGCCGGGCCGGGTCACCTCCCGGTGAATGGAGCCTCATTCCCTGGTCACACCAGCTTGGACAGGAGGCGCAGAGGAGCTGACACCTGGCGAGCTGGCTCTGCCCGCATCCTGGCTTGAAACCCAATGTGTGACCCACAGGTGAGCAGCATGCAGTCAGAGGCAGCGCCTGAGCTCTGGATGTGGAGCCCTCTGGGCACGGGTCCGAGCCGGCACTCACAGGGGGCAGGCTGAGCATCAGGGACGGGAGACGGTGGGCAACACCTTTCATCACAGAACACCAGCTGGGGACGATAGCCCAGAGGGTGCAGGACCATGCTGGCAGATCACTCACTGTCATCTCTGTTCTCCTCCACTTGCCATTCCCTGGCTTGAGGGTTCAGTCAGGCATCAAAGATTTAAGAGAAAATAAAACACCCAGATATGCTTCTGTTTGCCACTAATCTACCCCTGTGGTCATGTTTGCTATTCTGAGAAGGTACGAGAGAAGCATGCACAATAGAACACTGTGAGCCAGCTGAGATGGTATTAAAAATATTTATCAACCGCTGTGTCACAGTGTTGACCACTCAGAAAGAACCCCAGCCCCGCTGGGGCGGACGCTGGTCACGGGAACCAAGGGGGCCGGGTTGGTGCAGAATGGCTGCACCAGCCGTGGCGATTCCAGGGGCGTCTGGCTGGCCGTGTGACTCGCTATGACCAAGTTGACAGGAGTTCCTGTGTGGCAACTCCTGGGAGGTGGTCACAGGCCACCAGGTTGAGGAGGGTCTGTTAATTCCTCTTGTACAGTGGAGACCCTTCACCAGGCCTCTTGTGGGCAAATCTTAGGGCAAGAGATCATAAACTTAGAACAAGATCAACTCCCGGGTAAACACAGAGGAGATGCTCCTGACATAGAAAATAATCCTGAGGACAGTGCATGAAAACCATCCCCAGTTGCTGGAGAACGTCTCCTGCGAATAAGCGGCATCTTCTCAGGAAGGTATAGGTGACAACAGACGGGCAGGTCAAACCGTGGTAGCAGGGCCTCTCTCTGGGCTGCCTTCCGTTATCTTCGTGGGGAACATCTCCGGAGTAGAAACTGGGAGGTGAGGCGGATGCAGCTGCACATGCAGCTTGGGGCTCACGGGTCCCTGAGGGGGTGGCAGCCCTGCAGCCCTCCCTTGAAAGAATCTACAGGGGCACCCTCCTCTCTAGAACAGGGCACCTTTCTCTCTAGAACAGGGTGCTCTCAGCACACCAGGTCGCTCGGGGCTGGATGCTGCAGACCAGCTTCCCCGGAGCAGGGGCCACTGCTGGCAGCCACACCGGCCACTGTTCCTTCCTGCTCAGGGGCTAGATGGAGGAACACAGATGGAGACCCACAGGACTTCAAGGCCCCGTGAGGTGGGACCCTGCTAGGTCTCCACAGCCTGATGTGCAGGACGTTTGCAATAAGCGTTTCTCACTTAGAAAGACTGAGGGCAAATGCTGCACCCCCACCACCCCCACCGCCCCGGCACCTGTGCAGGTGGAGCCAAGTTCAGGTCAGGTCATGCCGGACGAGGGTGGGCCCTAAACTCAAGGCCCGGGGCCCTTTGGAGGAGACAGAGCTTTGGGTAGAGATGCAGGGGGAGGCCACGTGGTCACAGGGGCAGAGATGGGAGCCCCGTGTCTACAAGCCGAGTGAAGCCCAGAACCATAGCAGTGACTTCCCCCCACCCCAGCAGGACGAGGACCCAGCCTGGAGCCTCAGGGGAGCAAGACCCTGACAGTGGGTTCCAGACTCGGAGCCCCCAACCGTGGGAGAACAGATTCTGTTGTTTAAGCCCCGGACTGTGGTCAATTGCTGGGGCAGCAGCCGGACACAGACCCGGACAGGAGGCCAACGGCCCCAAAGTTCCTTCACAGGGTGGGGAGCACGGCAGGGTCCTGACCTGGCAGGACTGGCCGCCTTGGCCTGAAGTCCACGTCACGTGATGGACCAGGTGGATCTCAGATCCACCCAAGGCCCCTGGTGCGATGCAGGGCCAGCCTGGACTTATCTGCCTTCTGACCCTGGGTCTAGGTCTTGCCTACGTCTTGTGCAGACCAGCCTGGAGCGGTTCCACGGAGGCTCGGGGCGCAGACTGAAGTCCCCACCAGCCAGCAGAGCAGGCGCACGTGGTGACGGACTCTCTCTGGGTGGGGGCTGGGAAAATAGCATTTCTCCTCTGGGTGACGATTTCCAAAAACTCTTAGCCTCAGGATTTTTTTTTGGGGGGGGTCAAATCAACTTCTATGATGGGACGCGTAAGCATGGTGACCTTCTGATCAAGTGGGGCTGGGGCCTCAGGGCCCGCTGTGCTCCTCATGACTGCGCCAGCCGGCAGCGTGGCTTGGAACCCCAGGACCCTGCGGAACAAGGCTGAGAACCGCCGTGGGTTTCCTCCTCTGGCCCCCGCGGGCTGTGGTGAGGCAGCCGCGCTCTCTGCAGTTACTTGAAGCCAGACCCGGGCGCTTAGATGCTCTCATTTCTTCAGCACTTGCATGGGCCAGGCTCTGCACCTCGGGGGGGCCTGAACCCTGCCCAAGATGTGGTCGGTAAGGGGCCACACCATGCGCCAGGGCTCCCGTGACAAGTGAGTAGAGGAGCCCACCTCTGCCTGGAGCTCCCGAGGGGCGTCCCAGAGCAGGGGCCGTGGGACTGGGCTCTGGGCAGAGATGGGGGCGGTGGAGGATGTGGGCAGGGGACACAGGGCACGCCCGGAGATTTGGGGTCTGGAGCAGAGTGGGAGGAGGGTACAGAGCTGGGGGACTAGCAGAGAGGCTGCCAAACTTTGCCAGAACCCGGTCAGTGAATCAATTCTCCAGGAGGTGGCTGAGAAATGGAGCAGGACTCAGTGGAAACGTGGGTCTCCCTCTCCCACTGTCGCGCCTCATGGGGCCCAGTTCTGGGCTGGAGCTTTTTGGGGTTGTTGTCCCCAGTGCATTGTCTACACCCCCAGCAGGTCACAGGGTGAAGCTTCAGTGAACTCAGTAAAAGCCTCGGGTGAGACTGACCCCAGGCTGTGACTAGGCTGGGAGAGCATGGGGGTGGGCGGTGGGGGGCTTGGAAGGTGCTGGAAAACCGCCCTGGCACCTGCCTTCCTTCTCAGTGCTTCTGTGCGCTGACAGCACACAACACATGGCCTTGTGCTTCGCGTTACCATCAGGAAATAAATCAGCACGTCAGGGTCGCTCACTGAGTCAAAGCTACGATCGATTTTCATTGTTGCCTAAAGTTTCTCCTGTGATGAGGTGAGAAGCAGCATTTGTTTCAGTCATTTGATGGAAAGTCGCATTTGTTGTTTTCTTAAATCAGCCCTTTGAAAGGAAAGGGGACCCTATAAGTCATGTGCCGCTATGCCTGAGGGCTGGGGCACAGTGTGTGTCGTGGTTCTCAGAAAGCACCTGTCCTGGACTTGCTCAGTTCCCCTACCTGCACCTGTTGCCAAGCAACCCAGGATGCTTAGCCTGCATCCCCGAGGTCGAGGTACTGCAGAAGAGGAGTTAAGTTAATTTCTATCTGCCTGATACAACAACCCAGTGTAAACAGTGTTCTTTTCAACACGAACCCAGCTGGTCTCCCTTCCTTCTGGTCCTTCACCAGAACCCGTCATTTCACCGAGCCTGCGACTACTTGGTTATGGAGACAAGAAGCCTGGCCTGGGGTTTCCAATTTTGATCATTTCAAAATTCAGCTTGCTGTCTATGTTCTACAGAGAGTGTGTTTTCTGTAATCCTATCAACCCAGCCTTTGGGTAGAAGTTCCATTGCATTAGAAAGTGCACCGGAGACAGAGGCGAAGAGCTGAACAGTTTCTGTGGATGTCAGTCTTCATCCATAAAGCAGACCCCTGATTTAAAAGATAACAGTAACTCTGTTCTTGATTCCACCTCACCGTCTCCAAAGAAATTGTACCACAAAGTAGATTATGAGCTTTCATCTCTTGAAGTTGAGAAAATAGTGCTCTGATCCAGTGTAAGAAAAATGCACCAGAACTTATCTACAGAACCTATCTAGAGAAAAGATTCAAATTCACCATTCTGACAAGTGAGAAACAGCATGACAACCATGAGTGTGATGCCTGTCATCGTGGTGGCTCTGATGTGACGCACCATTGTCCATAGGCGAGGGGCTGGGAGGTTTCGGAATCGATGCACTGAGCCCCAGGCTGGAGCTTAGTCATACAACCCAGAGGAGTCACTTCACTTTGCAGGAGTTTATTTTCTTATTATCTTAACATCCTCTAAATCCTCAGGGGTTGTGAGGACACATGAAATAAGATTTAAAAAAAAAAAAAAGTCCCAGCAAGTGTCTGGATAAATGTCTGTTTAAAGAGTTTTAAAAACTTAAAACTCCATTAAGGTTTGTTTCATCACTAACCAAAACAATTAGTTACAAGACATAAGCTCAACGCTGAGCTGCTTGGATGAGGGGTCATGGCCATAGTGTGTTCGGGTGAGTGTCTTAAATAGAAAATAACTTCAAACCGACAGACTCGGGTCCTCCATGTTTCAGAGGGAAAAATGATGGGACAGACGCCCAGGATTTAGGATCCGTTTCAGGTGACGGATTCCTAGTGGGGGTTCCTAGTGACGTCACGCACGCTTCCTGCTGCCTGGCGACATTCGAGTCATCCTGTCAGCACCAGGACGGGGACGAGCTATCGCGTCATCCCGTTAAAGGCCCACAGGTTGGAAGGTGCTAGGCCTTCTCCGCGCCGGCTGCCCCTGGGGAAGAAAACACTAGGATTTAAGGCGCCGAGAGAAGCGTGGGATGGAGCTGTGGGGCTCCGGCCCTGGGCTGAATGGTCACAGTAGTGTGCTTCGGCCCATCGATCACTCTTACAGAAGACACCTGCCTGGTGTGGAAGCCAATCCAGGGAGGAAACAATCCACGCTCATCTGCAGTTTCCCTGACGGTGACAAACACGCCTTCTCAGAACTGAGTTTCAAGACTGATTACAAACAAGGAGTTGGGTTATATGACCGGACGGCCCCTCCACGCGGCCCGGAAAACGTGGAAATGCCTGCAGGGGGGCGGGGGTCAGTGACCCCCGGGTGGGTGTCTGGACCAGCGGGCGTCTCTCCAGCACATGCTCTGACTGGGAAGTAGGCAGGAGACAGGCCGGGACACCCAGGGCCACCCAGAGCCCGGGTCTCCCCACCCGGAGAAGCGCAATCCCTTTCTGGGCTCCGCTCGCCCGCTCCTTGTCACTCCCGGGGTGCTGGACAAAGCTCCGAGTCCTCCTGCTAGACTGCTCATCGGGGCCAGGTCACTGAAGTTGAAGAAAACAAATTCCCGTGGAAGTGCATCTGCTGTCCCCACCCAATGCTACCTAGACGGTCTGGGGACATTCACGGGAGAGCCAGCGATGGCTTCAGACTGGTAAAAAGTACAGACACATCTCCACACCCTGCGGAAAAATTCTAGGGTTTCATCAGCTCCCAGAAACCCGGCCATTATGCACGATGTCAGCTGACAGCCTGCCTCTAAATACATTAGGTTAAACCATGGGAACTGCCATTTCGAAAGGTCAAAGCCAGTAAAATATCAGTCATCTCATCTCATTCAACAAACTAAAAGGAGAGGAATAATATCATGTTAGAATAACTTCCACCTGAAATCAGAAAAGGTGGTACACTTTTATCCTTTCTGTGGGAAAGTATTCATTCAAAACACTAACCTAAACTAAATGACTAGATTTCTAATTTTTTTTTTTAAAGAATATTTCCAACACACTTCAGACAGAGAAGATGGGTCTTATGAAGACCAGAGAACAGAGAGAATTTCATGAGTGGTCACTTTCATTTTTGTCTGCATCCATTTAAGGAGCGATCTCTCCGAAATAGGATTCATGAGGAAATTAACAGAGAGCGTGAAGCCTGTGGCTGCAGACAGTGGCTCTGTTTCGTGCTCATGAAGACACTTGGAAGAAGAGGAAATCTTTCAGGATGAAGGGATGGGGATGCCGGGTTGGGGGGCGGCTGGGAACCTCGCTCGTCACCCAGGAAGGTAAGCTTCCCGTTAGAAGAGAAGCAGGGCAAAGAAGAACAGAAAGCACCTGCAAGAAAGGCAACATTTTTAGTCAGTATCAGATCGCGGGTCTTCCTGAAATGAAGCTGCTTGAAACAATGTTCTCAAGGAACCATCTGTCCGATCAGAACTGAAGCCTTGCTTTGGTGCCCTCAGCTTGTCGATTAGCATTTGAAATGGATCTTTTAGCCAGTGATGAGGGATATAAACCTATGTTTGCAGGAGACAGGCTGGAATATGCTTCTCTTAGAATATAATAAGCCGGGACGCACTTAAATAAGGACCACAAAGGGATCTAAGTCCTGGTTTTCCTTCTCCATCTGCTCTTATGCTGGCCAACCGCATACCATGCATACGGATTCTGACTCCACCCTGACAACAATCCTTTGGGGTCAGCCCTTTCTAAAAATGTACATAAGCACAATGAATAAAATGGGATGGAAAAGAATACACAAAATGCCCTGGCTAGCACTTAATCAGCTTGAATGTAGGACGGCATTAAAAATCCTGTAACTCCACTGACCAGAGTCTTAACGAGTCACCTAAACCTCAGAGGGAACAAGACACCCGGTTCCTAAAGCCTGCAGTCCACAGGACGGACGGGCTCAGGCCTGAGCCCAGAGCCTCCTTGTTCTTCCCAAACTCCTGGGCCAGAATGCAAGCTCTGGGCTCCTGAGATCCCACTGAAGTTCTCTCACAGACACTCGCTATTAGGTAACTATCAAGGAAAAGTTCTAGACAATTCATCCACGATCAGTCTCATTTCTCTTATTTTTCATAAATGCAGTTGGTGTTTCTTTGGCAGCACTGTTTTTTTTTTTTTAATTCAAAAGCTTGGTTTGCTGCAGAAAGGTGATCTTTCTCACAGTAATTTAAAAAAAAATCAGTCGTTACTACAAATTGGCAGCTTCTGAGAGTGCACCATAACAGACCCAAGAGTTCCTTATTTGCAAGCAACAGAATAGGCACCAGAGTCAATTCTGAGCAGTTAACGCGATTGCCTTGAAAATACTCAGCTGTCACACCCACACTGTGTTACTCATTTAGAGAGACTGACAGAACTTCAGTCATATTTAAAAGGGCAAAATGAGCAAAAGCAAGTGTTGGCAGCTCAGAAAGAGGAAGAGGCTGCGTGGAAGTGTTTCTTTCTAACCTGCAACGCTGTCTGGGATTAAGAAGCACGTCCTTGGGGTGAGCGGCCTACCTCCCACACAGTGCTTCTACCAGGAGAGGGGAAGGCTTCCTGTTCGCAAAATACTGCAGGATCTGCAGCTTTCTTAGGAAAGCTCTTGTTCCAAAACTGTCCAGGAGGTCGCTGCTGCGTGAAATGCAAAATGGCAGCAGGAACTTGATCCATGAAAACCGCTGGACAAACCTCAAGGGCCTCAGAATCAAACCCACGGGTTAATTTTGGGTTTAAGGTCAAGGAGAGTTGGTTCTTTCTTAGTGGGATGTCCTGTAGGAGACAGAACACAACCAGGCCCCCCAACCACGTATGCTGATCTTGGCCACACTGAGGCCACACGGGATGACACCCTGGCCACTACCCTCCTGGTCAGTCTGGGACCTACGTGGATCGAGAACTGATGGGGTCGATGAGCTTTATGGGGTGGGTGTGGGGGGGTGCAGAGGCCTGGACACTTCCCGGTGTGATTCAGCTCAGGCTGCGGGTTCGGGCGCTCCCCTGGGGAAGGGACATTTTAACCCACAAGAAATGGGTTTCTGTGCCTGCAGCAGGTGGGAGGGCCCAGGAAGGCCCAGGAAGGAGGGGCAGGGCTGACAGAAGAGGACAAGCAGGCGGACGGCAGCACCCACCCACCTTCATGCCCAAGTCAGCAGATGGGAGCAGGACAGGGCACAGGGGTCACTCGGTCCACATGCTTATACCCTGCCCCCGGCTCCTCCTGGGTCCAGAGCCTGGACAGACACGGATGAGTTTGGGGGCCCCGTGTGGACCTGGACACCTGTGGCTCCTGTCCCCTGGGGGCTGGGGGACCAATGAGCTGCTTTCTGGGCCTGAAGCTGCCCTGTGGCGCCCTCACCCCCTCCACCTCCAGGTCCCTGGACTCGGTCCCACCAGGACGCAGAAGGACCTCTGCCTCTGACCGGGCTGGTGGCTGGGACTGAGATGGAGCTGCAGCCTCGCTGCTGACCTCGGAGGCTCCCGAGCAGCATCCCCCTAACTAAAGGTCAGAGGGTCCCAGGCTGTGTGCACCTGCCCACACTCAGGCCATTTTGAGGCACGTTCAGAGCCTCTTTGCAGGAGCACACCCCAGCCTCACAGGTTCAGTCAGTGCCCACTGCTGGCTGCGCTGGACCCAACAGGCTGACGCGGGGGACCAGGAGCTTGAGGGCGGGAGCCGGGAGCCTGCATGGCCCCTGCTGTCCTGGCGGGATCCTTGGCACAGTGAGGTGGACACGGCTTCCCCCAATGGCAGGGCCCGGGCTGGACGTCCAGGCCCTGTGCCCACGTGGCTGGCGGCTGAGGGGGTGTACACCGCACGCCTGGGGCTGGAGCAACACCAGAGTCGGCTTCTGTCCCACTCACCTGGGGCTCTGTCCACTGCCTGCAGCCCCGCCTGCTCCATGATCCCTAAGTGGACCCGGAGGCGAGGTGTCCCTTCAGGCCCCAGTCAGGAGACACTGAGATCAGAGAAGACAGGACATAAGCAGCAGGCGGTACACCTGGAGACGCTGCAGTGGCGCTCAGGACCGTGAGCACGCTTTATTTGAGGGAAATCTGTTTTCCTGAAATAAACTCTCACCTTGGCAAGTCCCCACCTCCCATGACACCACAGACCCATGTCACAGCCAGCAAAGTACTGCCTTCAAATGCACGTAAGGATGCGGGGTTTCAGCGCAGCCTTTAAACCAACACTTCACAGGAAAGCAAACCTCCAGCCCGCGTGGAGCCTACGGGAAGGTGGGAAGCCGTCCTCAGAGCAGCGCCGTTGGCTGAGTCTGGACGTGACGTCCCCACCAATGTTTCCTTGTCGACACGCTTGTCACACACATGGGTGTGGATGACTGGCTTGTGAGGAGACCCCGTGGTCAGCACGCCAGCCATTGGGATGCTTCCGGGGTCAGGGTCAACCTGGAGTCTGCCTCTCGACAGCAGCCCCCCTGCTCTGTTTTCCGGCTGGATCCCTTTATAGACGTGAGCTCTCTCTAGTTCTTGCCTCACACGCTGGCCGCACATCTGGCTTTTTGTCTGTGCACATGTCCAAATTCAAGACATGCAAAAACTCCAAAGACAAAAATATCTTAATGCATCTGAATATCCAGTTTCTATGGAGACTGAAATCAAAGTGAACTGTCTAATGAGAGGGGTTTAAAACATTTTTTTTTTTTTATAATTCCAGCCTGATACTTAACATTTTTGGAGTATGTTGAAATGCCTGCAAGCTGGTTATTATTCCAAACACATTTTGCTGAAATGCAATACCACATCCTAATGAGGACTGCTGATGACAGCTCGTTTTCATTGCTGTGCCCCACTGACCCTTACAAATGCTCTGATTACACGGCAAGGTAGTGGTTTCAAAACTTTTGGGCTCCGAGAAAGCTCTCTGCTGCTTCTCAGGCCCAGGTGTCACGTAATGCTCGGTCAACACAGTGGTTCTTTCAAGGGTTCCCAAGGGTGTTCTGAGATGGCGCCACGTTCAGTCTGCAAATGACTGCAAATCCAGAACAACCTACTTGCTTCCTGGGTTTTCCTTCAGGATCCACAATGACCATCAACACGCTAACACACATGCACACGCTCAATTTTGTCACCCATGTTCCAGGGGAATTAGGTTGACGCTGACAGTAACCCAGTTAGAAAGGTGAACTCCATCGTGGTTGGTGCTGCTCTTGGAGATGGAAAGTATCTATAGGGAACACGAGGAAGTGGTCCTTCGTCATCCATGTCTCCCAGCTGTGCTGGCCGATCGCACGTCCAGCTCCAGCCCTGGCTTCTTGATTGGCTTCCCCGATCCTGGAAGGTCTGAGTGCAAACACCCAAGCATACTGTTCCTCCTAGATGCTCAGTTCAAGGTCGTCTCCTCCATGGAGACCTGTCCTCCTATGTCTTCCTGTGCCCTTGACCTGCTTCCAACGCCCCAAGTCCATCCGTTTCTTCTTTAAACTGTGGATTCCTTCTGCCTTGGTCAGCTCCATGCCCTGAATCCATGCACAATGCCTGGTGGCTTTGGAATCTCCACAACCTGACAGTGTGGGCGCCTGCATCAGTGAATGATACACACCCGGATACCAAACCAGTGCTTCTTCTGCCTGTGCCTGCCCAGCCCCAGCTTCACACAGTCCGATTGGGTCAAGTGGAGCAGGGCCTGGGGATTTGTCTTCTGCGAAGCTCTAGGGTGATACAGGGTCTGTGGCCTGCACCTTGAGGACTGCAGATCCCACCTGGAGCCTTGAGTCTGCAGCATCTCCTGCCTCCTTGCCTCAAAGCCCTTCTCTGCCCTCTCCCTGCTCCCGGCCTCAACCCCTTCCACTGGGGGTTGGAGACATGTCCCCTTGTGCCTGTGTGTGTGTGGACAGGGGCTTGGTCCTGCCTGGGTCTGTGCCTGAGGGCTGATGAGCCTGTCACATATTCAGTGTCCACACCTGTCCTGTTTGGGGTAAACGCCTTGGTCAGGTGGATGCACCTGCTAACAGAGTATGTATGTGTTTCTTTCCCTGGACCCTGCGAGGTGGTGGAGGCACCACAGGCTGGCACGGGGGTCTGCACAGCTGTGCCCAGCATCGAGGGTTATTCTGGGGGCTGCCTGGTAAGTGCCCACAGGAAGCAGGGGTTGGGGGCAGAGTCCTGTCAGCAGCGGCTTTCCTGTCTCTCGGGTGTCTGAACTGAACAGGCTCCTCAGCCCAGCGACACCTTGGCTGCCTGCCCTGCAAACGACACTGAGAGCACAGGGCTTGGCTCAGTGGGACTGGCGTGAGACACTGCGGTCCTGAGGGCTCGCGGAGGGCGCCCAGCTCCCCTCCTTCTCAGCAGTGCCTGCCGAGCACCTTCTGCTCCCGCCTGAGTGGAGAGCAAACACCTGCCCTGGTCACACTCAGCTGGGATGCCCCCGACTTGGAGGAGCATCCTGAAAGAATGGCTGTGGGGGACGAAAAGGCTTGAGGATGTGTGAGGGCTCTGGGTGACCATGAGCTGGAGCGATGGTCACGGTGCCCCAAACCAGAACAGTCACCTCTGTGCTCTGGCGTCTGCATCGAAACAGTGAACATCACAACACCTCCCTCGTGGGTGATCGAAGGGATAAAGCGAGAGAATGCACACCATTCAGACATGGATACGTATGAGATGCCCGGTGAGGGCTGGGCCCTCGGAGCCCTATGACATGGCAGGGTCGTCTGTCCCCTGCAAACTGCCATGTGTTCACTGATGGCATGACCACCGTTTACCTGCTCGTGTGCACAGGCTGAGAAGCAGACTGGCGGAGCTTTACAGGAGAGCTTGGCAGTGCCAGACGGGTTCTTTTCTCTTTTCCTACTAAATAGAACCTGCGTTACTCATGTCAGTTTAAAACTGCCATGGAAACCAATGAGAAGTATGCACTCTGGAATTCACGACCAACGATAGGGAATTTCAAGTTTACACTTTAGAGATGTGATGAGTTTTCAAACAGGGGAAGTCATTATAGGAACAGATCAGTGCTTGAACTTAAAACTTACAAGAATACGTTTTGCTAAGCATCTCCAAAGGACTTCTTATTACAGTGCTTCTTTTAAAACAACAAAACCAAAAAAGAATTACTTTTTGTACTTGACTAGTTCTAACTCTCTCTCGTCTCAATAATTCTCAACAATTAGCCCAAACATCATTTTTCAGCCTCCCAGGCTTTTGAGTAAAAAGAGACACTAACAGATGAGACGTTTTTCTCTGCCACTCCACTGCACGGGCAGCTGGTACCCTCACAGCTTACTTTGTAGATTTTCTGTCTTCCCAGAATACTCAGCACCTGGTGATTTAGAACCGCAGTGCCGCATAATTACAGTGGGGAGGCCATCGGGAGAGGAGGTAAAGTTTGGAAGGGGCCGGGGACCACGGGGGGGCCCAGGTGGCTTCAGTTAACACAAAGGAGAATGAAAGTCACCCTACGAATCCCTGCTTAGGGCCGGCCCTGCCCACGCCTGCCTCGTTCCAAGATGATCTCTCTGGAAGGTCCTCTTCCTGTGACTTTCCACATGTAGTCGGGCTCCGAGCTTCCTCCCTAAGATCCATCCTTGAGGGCGGGCTGGGCCTGGGCCCTCCTGGCATATCTGGGTGCCCAGTTTCTAAGTACTGTCCTGGGTGCTGGTGACACTGCAGAGTCAGCCCCGCCCCGCGCTCAGGACTCGTGCAGGTCCTGGCCACCTCCCCAGGCCATCTGTCCTGAGGCCGATCCCACACCGGCTTTGTGGATCTGGAGTCGCCCTGGAAGGCCAGCTTCTGCTCAGCCTCGAGAAGACGCCCGGGGTCTGCTCCCGCCCAGCTGACGGGCCTGCTTGACTCCCTGCCCTGTGTCCCGACCTGCCTCGGACCAGTGCCCTGAATTAAGGGGTTGGGGGCGGGGAGCTGCACTCTGGTGGGTGTGGGACCCCAGGGGACGCTGAGGTCAGCCTTGGCTGAGAACCGTGCTGCAGGGCCAGGGCCACCACGGAGCTGAGTTTTCCATCCTGGATGACCTTGGGAGGGAGAGGACAGCCAAGGCCATCGTGCTGGGACCACAGGCAGGGCCACACCGGCGAGGCTCCCTGCCTATGCTAAGCCCTGTAAGAAGACCGGACCAGCTTCGGCGCGTGTATCAGCTTCTGAAGGAGAAGAGGAGAGTCATCAGGACTCGGACCCTGTCCTGCTGATCTCCGAACACACAGACCCATTGAGTGATGTGTTGGGTTGACACACAGGGGCGTTGAAAAGTACACAGAAGGTGACATATGGTCAAGCCTCAGGTGGATATTGGGACCAGGCGTCTCGCCTTCCTCCACGTCCTTCCAGTATTTATCAGCTTATCGGTGCAGTGCACTGTTTCCTAGACTGAGCGCTGAGAACTGCAAGGCTCAGTGAGAAAGCTGAGTCTCCACACATTTAAAAGAATGGCAAAGAAACATCAACATTTTCAGGACGGTGGCTCTGAAGCTTATGCACTTAAGTTTACTTTGTGGTATTTCCTTGGGGCTGTGGCATCTGCTTGAGCGTTTGAGTCCCAATGGCTGGACACGTGATTATGGAAAGACTCCGCAGGCCAGCTGGGAGTAAGCACATGAGAAGAGACCGTAGCTAATGAAACTGTAATTAAACTATGGGATCACGAGCCTGAAAATGAGAAGGAAAGACCCGGTGATGATGTGGAGGTCTCCTCAGAATGTTCCATGAGGAGTCTGTCTTTTTAGTCCAAGAAGGAATAGAAGGTCCCACCATAGAAATGGTGCGGATGAAAGATGTCAAACAGACAGATCAGGGAAGGCCTTAAATGTGGAAATATTTCAGACACAATCTCCAGCAACAGGAAACCGCCACAATGTCCCTTTCAAATAATAATGTGAGGATTTGCTAGTATTGTCAGTAGTTAAAAATAGAGTATAGAAGTTCCGGTCGTGGCCCAGTGGTTAACGAGTCCGACTGGTAATCATGAGATTATGGGTTTGATCCCTGGCCTCGCTCAGTGGGTTAAGGATCCGGCGTTGCTGTGAGCTGTGGTGTAGGTCACAGACATGGCTGGGAGCCCTGGTTGCTGTGGCTGTAGCATAGGCCAGCAGCTACAGCTCCAATTAGACCCCTTGCCTGGGAACCCATATGCAATGGGTGTGGCCCTAAAAAAAGACAAAATAAAAATAAAAATAAAAGAGTGTATGCATCCATTTATTTGGGCTTGGTGTCAGAACTGTCACACTGTTGGGTACTTTGCAGAGACCAAATACCCTGGCTGCAGGGCCGAACGAGGGCAGAGGGGTCCAGCTTTTCTGCACTAAAAGTTCAGTGTGGGCAGGAAGTCAGGGACACTGGAAAAGCCATACAACTGTCGGAAGTGTGTCAATCAGGACGCTTAAGCCACGGCTCTCTTTGTTTTGTTACAGAGCTAAGATAGCAATTAAAAAGAAAAAAATCAAGACTTTTAGTTTTTAACCTGTCTCTTTTCTAAGTAACATGACCCTGAACGTTTAAGTCATGACACATCTATATTGCAGAAAAAAGATTTAGTGATATGAAAAGATATTCCTAAAACAATAGAGAGTATAAAAATAATGTGATACTATAATTATACATGCGTGGGAGGGAGGGAGGAGCAGAAATACCCCAACGCCAGCCAGGACCATCTTCAGGGGGTGGGACTATGTCTTGGTGTCTTTTCCTGTTCATCTACGTTACCTAAATCTTCTATAATGACTATAAATTACTTTTGCAACATGAAACAATCTGAAGTTATTTTTAAAGTATATATTAGAGCTACCCAGTGTTAACCCAGTGTTGTTTACAGTGTTAAAGTCGTGTAATTAACAGTTGTCTGGAAAAGAGATATGCACTAAATATTATGTGAATGATCACTGCATTGAAATCGCAATTAGAAGAGTAATTTCCACCAATGTCTGTGTTTATTTTCAAAACTCTTATTCACAGAAAAAGACCTAAGCATATCTATAAGATAAAAATTACCAGATGCCAGACAGTTTAGGCGAGCGGTACGGTCACACCAGCTGAAGCAACAAGTAGCCTGTAGGGCCTCTGTATCAAGGAGTCATTTCTTTGTGTAGGCTGAGGAAAAGCCACACGTCGTCACCACAATGCCAGAGTTTAAGAAAGTCCCCATTTGGACTGGGGACAGTCCCCCTTAGGAACTGGTTCAATTAGTAAAGCCCACTCTCTCTTTACGTGTAAAGTTGGAGAAGAAATTTCAATTAGAACAATGACGCTTATCAAAACTCGAGGCAGAAGACACTTGTGTTATTTAACAAGCACAGAGATAACTAAGGTATAATTTTAGGCAATTGTGTAATACAATGATAAATAGTAGATCCATAATGAAATCCCCAGAATCTATGAAAACTCGGAATGCATTTTAATGAGGAGATTAGCACTAAATAAACACTGCACCTCAATTATACAAATACATCTCTTCATTCAAACATTACTTCCTCAGTATTGTGTTCCTTTGAGCTTGATTTTTATCCTCGATTACACCTCCAGGACAGAATTTTCCTTTCAGCGTCTTTTACATACTTGAACTGTAGCCACTGAATACTTCATTTCTCTGCACGAACACCAACCACTTGGCTGGAAAATCCCAACGTGGATAAGGTTACCATGTAGATTGGGCTTCTTTTACGCTGGGTTTGTTTTATCAAAGTGATTTCAGAAGTTACTCCCCCAACCTGGGCATAAAAGTAGCAGTTTAAAATCTGTGATTAAATGAACCATTATCAAAATCTGTGTTATCACACAGTACCGCGTATGCCAATGAATTCCCCCTTATGAACAGAAAAAGAGCTATGGATCACTCTTACTCAAGAGGCCCCTGGTACCTCATCCCCAGAAGCTGATTCTTGGGCACCACTGTCCTCCTCCTGCTGCTGGAGGGGTGACGGGGATGCTCTGAGCCACACACACGACCCGCCTTCAAGAATCAGCGCGCACGGGCTCAGCAGTGGCCAGAATAGCCAGTCTCTCAGCAACATCCCCCTTTGGGTCTTAACTGATTCTTATGTCAGGTCCACCTGTTCATTCCCAGTAAGCACCTTGTGCCCGTCCTGCAGATGGGGAGCTGCCAGTGCCTTTGCACTTGGACAAGAAGGGCACCCCCGGGCCGCCCAGCTGGCCTCTGCAGACATTCTTGAAAATAAGCTTTGACACAAAGTTCAGAGTATGCAGGTGTTTCTCACCTGAGTCCATTTTAAAGTTGGATTCAACAGCACAGAATGGTCTCAAAAAAGATATTAAACTCAGACCAGGCACCCCATGAATTTACGGCATGATTTGGGACCATGTCTGTAATTTATACATCTGGTGGAAATTGTATCAGGGTCTTCTCCCTCTTTAATAAACTTCTTTCCCCCTTTACGTGAAGCAGACTTCCAGTTCCTAGAATGATGAGAGGTGAGAGTGGCTGGGAGCGGAGGCTGGAGCCAAATGGCCTGGCTCAGCCTGGACCTGCCATCGCCAGGGCCTGCCCTTGGCACCTTCCTAACCCGTTTCCCCACCTGGCTGACGAGAGCCACAGGGGGGACACTAGGTTTTAAAATCTCTAAGCACTCTGAGCACCGCCTTGCATAGAGCAGATATTTAAATCCCAAAATATTCTGCCCCCTTTAAAAAGCTGGATTCGGGCTCACTGGCCAGCAGCGACACAGGAGGCAGGTTTGCAGCTTCAGAAGTCTCTCTGATTTCTCATCAATACCCGCATCTCCAGAGCCCCCAGGGTGCTGCTCAAGGTGCCTGAACCAGAGTACAGATGGAGCGTGAGGTGGGGGGAAATGCTGCCTGCGTTGCTGTTTTATTTCAGCACTTCTGCCCTTTGGTTGGGTCACTCTGCTGCAATGGCCTCAGTATTGGTCTAGGAAAGAGAATAGTGCCTCATCCCTGAAAACATGCAGATTTTGGAACTGGACAAGCCTCTCATAGCAACGTAGTGACTGTGTGATGTTAAAAATGGATGGACTCCTCGGAGGCCAGTCAGTGAAGGACAGCGAGGACTGTCCACCTGCCCAGGGCTGAGGGAACTACAACCAGAGCACGTGTCTCCACGGGTGACCACGGGCCTAGCTGATAGGGATGGAATTGCTGTTCACCCCGGGAGCCTGTGATCCCTCAGCATCCCCCTCCCTGACATCTGGGCGCTTGCACAGCTGCTCCCAGCCCCAGGCTCGGCTGCCTGGGACTGCTACTCCAGGAGGTGCCCGCTGGGCTCCCGCCTAAACTCAGCTCTGACCAGTGTCTGGGCGGGTTCTGCTGTATCCTTTAATTCTTACACCCTAAACACGCTCTACCTAGTAAATTCTTTCTGGAGATGAAGAAACAAGTTTCTGGCTAGCACAGATAATCATTTCCCTTCTGTTCTCACCAAATCCAAATAGAAGCTGGGATTTCATTATAACCAAGAACTACTTTCAAATGGCCAGCCACATTCTGACAAAATGTTCTTACTTTCATGTTTATACTTAACAGTTGTGAAAGTGATGCTATTTCTAATTAAGAACATCGATTAATATCAAGATATCGCTATTAGACCCTATTCGAATTCCAGCTAGATCCTGCTCAGGAAACAACTGCGGACCACAGTTCCCATAGCAACGAGCCCCGTGTGTGTTTTTCGCGAGCGCCGCTGCCTTCCCCTGTATGAACCTCATTGTCTCCACGGCCTGCACGCGCGGAGTGATTTTCCGAAGAAGTTCACATTGGGAGAGGTCAAATGCCTCCGTTGAGAAAAGATATTGGAGTCTGCTGCTCTGTTTCTGCTCCGTGCACACAAGACTTCTCATTTCCTCCTTGTTCTAGTTTCACTAAAGTAGCGTCAACACAATGCCTTCTTTTTAAGAAGAACAACCGCGCGGTCCAGCGCAAGCGGGGGAGTCACCCCTCGTACGCGTGTGAGCGGGGAGTCACCCTGATACGCGTCGGGTGGGGAGTCACCCCTCGCACGCGCGCGGTGGCTTGGTCTCCCTAACCGCAGCTCTCCGGGTCTGGGGACAGTGAAGTGAGATCAACGTTTTTATCCTTTGGAAAAACTGCCTTCGCAATCCTGGCAAACGGCCTCCTGACGGAAGCAGGGAGCCGGGGGCGATGGCGCAGGCAAGCCGGTTGGCGGCGGCCTCGTGGTTTTCATTCCCAGTAGCGGGAAGACAGGAAGGGCTGGAGGGGCCCGGTCACTTGGGTCGCACGAGGGCTGTCTGGGCCCCACACAGAGACGCCCCCGCACACAGGCCTCGGTGCTCCCACGGAGGGGAAGGGAGAGAAGGACCACAGCATCTGAGATACAAAAATGCAGGTGGCAGGGCCGTCCCTGCAAAGTTCCGGGTGTAAGACAAGCGTGGCCTCTGGGGACAAAACACGTTTTAAAGTGGAAACAGCCCACGGCACAGTTAGATCCCTCGCGCAAAGTATTTCATTTTATCCACTTTGGGCAAAAATATTTATTTTTATGAAATGCCCGTTCTCTAATATTCTAAGTTCCCCAGACTTGTTTCTGGGTTTTCTATTCTCTTCCAATAACCCATTTGTCTATTTCTGAGCCACGTTTACACTGTGCTAATTAGTATAGCTTTAAAATAAATGTTGATGTTTGGTAAAATGAAAAAAATTTTTTTTTACCGTCTAAGCTGGGTGCATATTCATTAAAAACACTGGTGGAGGTGAAATTAGCTTTCCTCACATTGGGGACCAGTGCCGGGATTCAGCCACCCCCACGGCCCAGGTCTGGGCTGTGGAGGGAGGCGGAGAGCACTGTGCATGACCCCAGGCACCGACGGACGGCCACAGGGTGACGTCCCTCTCGGAACCTGCTCAGAAACTGGCAGAACAGCGCTTCACACAAAGGGTGTCCTTGTGCTGTACTGGAGCCAACGGTGTTAGTGCCAGCTTCGGGGATTATAAACCAGTGGCAGACCATCCCTGTGAAACACATTTTCTTAGGAAACAGGTGTCGTTAATGCCATTTCACCAAGGGCTGCAGGAGGTACACAGACCCCAATGTAAGTAACTTGATTAAGTCACAAATTAACGTGGAAAATCAGGGGCTTCAACTCCAATATCCGGACCTGAGATCATGTCTGTTTACTAAACAAGAGACTGGCTTTGAGAGCCCTGGGTCTCCATATCGGAAACAGCCAAAACATCCCATAACAGTTGGGAAGAGGGGGTTGGATGGCTGTTAAAATGTTGGCAAAACTAGAGTTGGAAGAATAAGAAATTGAGGCTACTCATGCATGTGCATCTAGACGTATGGACGGCCTCAGGGCCCGGTTCCCAGCAGCAGATGAGGCGTCCGCTGGGCGTGCTCATCCTCTTAGTCAGGGCCCACCTGCCCAGGATGGCAGGACAAGGTCTCCTCTGCCATCCAGCCTGGTTTCTCAGAAACCCGTCCTGGCCACTGAACCACCCCATGTCCTGGACTCTGATAATCTGCTGGGGAAGCGGAGTGCGATTTCCTTCGGTCCCTCCAAGAATGTTCCGCGATTACCCAGAGAACTCCTCCCTGCAGACCTGAGCTGCTGACAGTCACGATTAACCCCCTGGCGGCACAGGGACAACTGGACACCTCGATCCCCACCCCCGGCTTGCTTAGCCAGTGGACAGGCCCACCCACAGCCGCCTCCTGGGTAGGTGCTGGCCTTGAACTGCCTGCAGGAACTTTTACTGCGGGGATGGAAGGGCTTAGTAAGTCCCCACTTCCTTGCTTCTCTCCACTAATATTGACATGGTGAAGCCTGGCTTGTGGTTCTCAGAGGGGTATCATCCTGTCCGTGTTGAGGCTTCAAGGCCCCCAGGGCCTGGAGAGCCCATGGGTTGTGCTAGATTGCTCATGTGTCCTGCAGAAAGAGTGGGGACGAATCATCAGATGTTTGTGGGGTGAATAAAATCCTGTCACCCCTGTGTGACTCCCTAGCCCGGAAGGGGTGATTCATCTTCAGTGCCACCAGCATGGTTTACGCACCCAGAAAAAAATCCCCAAGTCAGTAGGTCTGTGCTTTTACTCCCCAGTGATCACAGTTTAGCCATTTTGATCACAAGTAGGCCTTGAACACGCCATTGGGATGAAGGACTTTTCCAACTGGCTCATCAGGCATGGTGCCACCGCACCCCTGCAACACTCTGCCAGCGTCCACAGAGTGATCTTGCAAGCTCAGCAACAAGGCCCTTTGCAAAGGTTATTCCTCAACCATGCTGTTCGAGGTGCAGCCCTGGCGCCTGCGCACATGGGGGGTGGGCGGGACCTTTCATTCACGGTTTGAGCTCCAGCTGTGGACCACGTGCGTCCTGCCCACCTGTGACTGCACTCGCGGTGATGCAGGGGCTAGTACTTGAATATTTTCAGAACCAGAACACCTAGAGGGGCTCTGGGTGGGTTCCGTCTCCAAGAAGCCAGGAAATACCTTTAAGTGATTGATTTTTAAGACGGACTCTGGAGGCTGTCAGAATGCAGGCCCAGCACGTTTTCCAAGGGAGACTTCAGCGTGCAGTTCTCTCTCCCCCCACCTGCTGTGTGGGTCAGAGCATCACGCTGGTACGCGTGGTCCAGCCAAGGTAGCCCCAGTGTGCTGTTAGGAGCCTTTGGACTAGAACTTGGCTGCATCAGGCATGGGTGGGGGGCAGCGGAGGCAACTTCCTGGGAGGTCCAGAGGTCCTGGGATGGGCAGCCTCCTGTGGGCCAGACGTGGTCAGCAGAGAGGCCGAGATGATGCCCACAGCCCTGGAGGATCTTTCAAGAGCTTTTGCACGAGTGCTCTGTTCCCACCTTCTCCCCTTTGTGTGGCTGTCCCCTGCGCTCCCCAACCCAGCCCGGTGAGCTCACGGTCAGGACACCCCGACCCAGTGCTCCAACCTGGAATCGGACTGGTCAGGTCAGCTCCCTCTGGAACCAGCTCACCCCAAACACCCTCCAAGGGGAGTGAAAGGTGCTCTCCTGGCCAACGGGCCCTGCAGGAACCACTGCTGCCCTGGCATTTCATCCAAAACTCCACAGCATGCCAAGCACAACGCACGGGGAAAAGAACAGCTGGTGTAAGTGCTTTCTTTTTTTTTTTTTTTGCCTTTTGTCATTTTATGGCCGCGGGTTTATGGCCGCACCCGCGGCATGTGGAGGTTCCCAGGCTAGGGGTCTAATCGGAGCTGTGGCCACTGGCCTGCGCCGCAGCCACAGCAACGCAGGATCCGAGCCGCGTCTGCAACCTACACCACAGCTCACGGCAACGCCGGATCGTTAACCCA
>PVHT020000521.1:32121328-32132975 GCA_004024745.2 Catagonus wagneri | reverse complement strand
AAGTGCTTTCAATGTGAATATTTCAAATGCTTTTTTACTATTAATAAAAAAAATGACCCTCACTTTTCTAGACACAAAATAAAGTTCCATTTAATAATAAAAAAATGGCCCTTACTTTCTAGAAACAAAATGAAGTTCCATAAACTCAAAACCCAGCATGCTTCATTCCCTATCCACCCAGGCGACAGTTTCAGCAGACCTCGCCACGTGAATCTTTATGGGACATTAAGACTGATCGTGTAGACAAAACTGTGTTCTCCTTGATTGGACTAATCCCTTCACTCTTGCTCCTTTCAATTAACTTGATGTTTTATCCTCTCCCCTTTTTTTCAAGAGATGTAGCAGTTCTTGAATGTAAAAGCAGTTTCTCAGATTAAATTTGGCAGCTGCTTTTGTTCAGAAAGCACAGCAAATCAATGAAGAATTTTTAAGAGCTGTAATCTTAATCTTGGAGACTGGCCTTTACAAATTGTCTGCGCCAGAGGAGTAAGGTGAAAAGAAAAAGCAGGGAGAGAAACACCTGTTCCTGTCACGAGTGTGAGGGTGGGGACCTCACTGGGTGACCAGCATGCCTGCCTGAGCCGGTGATAGTGGCAGTGATGGTGACTGACCAGTACAGGCTCCTGGTGCCACCGCTGTCTTGGGGGTTCACCAATCATCAAGCGATTTAAGGGCCAAAGCATCCCTGAAGGAGGTACACTGGGCTCTCCACTCCTGGAGGAAAACCCACAGCGAGGAGAGGAAGGCTGAGTGAGAGGCCCCGCAGAGTCTGCCAGGACAGGAAACCCAGCCCCGAGCTGCGCCCCGGCCCCTGCCCCATCCGAGAACAACACGACACCAGCATCGCTCAGCCCGTCTGCCTCTCGGGAGAAACAGGAGCTGCTCTGCCCTGGGGGAGAACCAACCTGTGAGGGGCTTCTGGCCACCAAGGTCATTCTGTGGCTCCGGATTCTGAGTTCCTAGTCGCTACCGCTCACGCTCACGGCAGAATCCGCCTGGTCGGGTAGCTGGGACCCGCGAGGTGTCTGACACGTGCAGGTGGTCCACACCCATGGGACACACATCAACGAGTTGATAAGTAAAAGGCTTACTCCACTCAGTGCTAAAAAGTTAAATCTAGCAATTCTCAGCTTTTAAAGACATCCAAAAAATCTGAATCTGACTTAAGCACAATAGCTCTAACTAGGCTTCAGACGGACATGAGATGGCCTTTTTACTAACGGCCCGAAGATGCACAAAAGGCGATTCTGTCTGGTGCTTTTCAGTCCAATCTCCAGTCCTGTAAACTGAGCATCTGCAACAGGGAATGGCTGCTCCTTTGGTCGTGGGCTCCAGTTAAGGGTCTCTCTATTTTCCGTTCACATGCTTTCTTTGCTCCTCAGGGAGAGGGGAGCTTCCGGGGAGGGGGCCTGACTGTGAGGACCCCCGAGCACAGACACAGCTCTCCTGACACCCCCAGAGCAGAGTCCCGTGGGGCCCGGGTGAGAAGTTAGCGCTCGTCACCCTTCTCTTGTTATGTTTAAGATATTTAAGAAGTTGCTTTTCCATTTTTGGCTGAATATTGTCTTTTATTTTAAACACAAACAGCCTCTGAATCACCACTAAGTTGTTTTGCTTTTCTTCAGATGCTGCAGTTTAAAGGTGTTTCTGGGTAGAAACAAACCTGCGTTTTTGACAGAGGTACATACTTCAAATGACTGATATTTTTCCCCAACAAAGTATGGGAGGCGGGCGGTAAACCTGTCTTTGTCTTACAGAAGGGTGATCATATCCTGAAATCTGTAATCCGAACTTTATTTCCCCACCCCCACCCCCCCCCTTTTTTTTTTTTGGCTGCACACGGCATGTGGAATTCCTGGGCCAGGGATCAGATCTGAGCCACAGTTGTGACCTGTACCACAGCTGTGGCCATGCCGGATCCTTAACCCACAGTGCCCGGCTGAGGATCGAACCTGCATCCCAGCTCTCCAGAGACACCACTGATTCCTTTGAGCCACAGCATGAACTCTGCAATCTCATTTTACATATCAGTTCCCTGAGTGTGGAGAGGTTCTGCATTTGCTGGAGGCATCACAGCTACAAAGCATGTGTTTCCAGCTTTTCTGAGCATGATCTGGGTTCCTTCCACCAGGAGCCCGCCTATCCGTTAAAAGTCCCCTGTCTTGCCTTTTTTTTTTAATCTTTTTAGGGCCACACCCATGGCATATAGAGGTTCCCAGGCTAGGGGGTAGAATAGGAGCTACAGCTGCCAGCCTACGCCCCAGCCACAGCAATGCCAGATCCGAGCTATGTCTGTGACCTACACCACAGGTCACGGCAACACTGGATCCCCATCTACTGAGCAAGGCCAGGATGGAACCTGTATCCTCGTGGACACTAGTCTGGTTCGTTTCCACTGAACCACAGTGGGAACTCCAAGAGTCCCCTGTCTTGCAAAAACACATCACCACAACTTCTTATATTCCAGAAAGTGCATGCCTGTTCACACACACAACATAAACACACCTAAGTCCCGCTATTAAATGTAATGGCGCCTTTGAGTATTTAAACTGCATTATTATTTTTTTTTATTGTTTTTAGCAAGGACAATTTCTAATGCTTACTTAAAGTCCAAATTAAAATCCAACCAAAGGAATCACAGCTCATTGAGGACCTAGAGGGATTGAAATCTTTTGCACAGATTCTCATCTTTAAAGTAGACGCTGAAACCAATGCATGAGTCATAAAATTACCCTGGAGGCAGACTGTACTACAGTGGTTTATTTTCCCACACCATCAAATGCCCTTCTCATTAAACGGGAAGCTTGTTTTCAGGTACACGCGGCCTCTCCTCCCTCTGTTTGCTCTCATTCTGCAGCGCAATACTAACCAGTGTCCATCCGGAAAATACCTAAAAGGGCAGGAAGACTCCAGTGTATTCTGATGCAACAAGCGGTAAATCAGCCTCAGAGCGCCAACGCACAGCACGCGCCTGCAGACTCAGTCCTGTACAATAATTCAAACTCACTAAGAGACTAGACTTAATGATTTCAACCACGGAAAAGAAAGGAGATTATGAGACGTGATGGAGGTGCTAATTACTGCTGCCATGGCAATCGCGTCGCAGTACATAAATGGATCAAATGAACATGCTGCACCTTAAATGTGTGCCTTGCGTGTCAAACATGTTTCTAAACAAATAATAAAATCCATTCTGAGCATATACTTTTGACCTCACCATTAATAGCCTGATCACCTTGGCTGAGTAAAAGAATGTTCCTTGAATTTTTTTTTAAGGAGTACAAAAGCACTCCTTTTCTGCCTTGGAGGAGAGGGGTCGGGGCGCATGCTGACCATCTGCTCCACGCGGATGCTGCGGGGACACGAGCGCTCTGCTCCAGCTTGTGCGTCCTGCCGGCTGCCTACTAGCCCGTACCACGGGCTGCTGAAATCATGCTGACACATGCGTTGGGGCATTTTCTAGCCATTCCTGAGGCTTGAGACGGTTGTCTTCAGGAACTGTTTTTTAGTAAGTTGCGGCTGTAAGACCGTTTCACAAAAGGGCAGCCCTCAGCATTGCTGAGTAATTTTCAGCTTGCACGTTATCAGTAAAGTAATCCAGGTTTTCATTCTATCAGCATCGTTTAGAATCTCCTGCATCACCAGGACTTTATCAAGTGCTGAATCACAAGGGTGGATGACATAGTCTGGGAGCCTGTGAGTTGTCACGGAGACGCCCACATCTCACTGGGACAAGGGAAAGGCTCGCTGGACAGGTGAGGGGGGCACCGGTGAAGCTTCAAATGCACGAGCTGTGTCTGCATATCCGGGGAGTGAAATACAGAACCTGACAAGCACATGCCTGCCTCGTGTTACCTATAAATCTTCTGATATAGCTTCTGAGATTCAAATAGCGTTTCATCCCCAAGATAAACCTTACGTGTTCAACAGTAATCACTGTATTAAAATTAAGAGTATGTGCCTACTTGCTGTGTACACCTATTTTTATTATGTACCTTCATTTTTTAAAAACATTTTAATGTTTTCCATCTGTGATCTCAAATACACTGACTTGTAATTTCTTTTCCTTGTTCTGTTGGTGGCCTGTCTGAGTATCGAGAAGATGCACCTCACAGCACTGGCCGAGGGTCCTTCCTTCTGGGTTCTCTGAAACTTCCCTTCAGCTCCTTCTTCCGTTTATAACCAGCCCCCCAAGAGGAGTGGAGGTTCACATTTCATACTACAGTTTTATTGACTAGATTTGTTTTATTTGGGCTCTCTTCAGCCAATTCAATTTTTTAAAAGTTATGCTTTTTACTATAGGTTTAAAATTTTTATTCTCATGAAACTGCTCGTTGTATTATGATTTTTAAAATTCTGCTATGACTTTTAAGAATTTCTGAGTTTTTTGATCAGTTTTGATAAAGGTGTTTCTGTTTTCATGGATCTATTTCTGATTTCCATTTTGATTAATTTTTCTTTCACCCTGCTTATTTTTGTTCTCTTTACCTGGTGTACTCTGTTCTTTTTTCACAGATCATTTTGCTGTTTAACTCATTTACTTTCCATTATTCTTGTCATTTTCCAATAAATGCATCTATGGATTTTTATGATTACAATCTAACATTTTAACATTATCCCACAAGTATTGATATTAGTTTTTTTGCCCATTATTTAATTCCAAATACTTTATAATGTTCATTGTGGTGTCACTAGGTCATGAATTACATAGAAGTCTATTTCCTTTTGGCATTTGATGGTTTCCAAATGTACAGGTATGCTTGCTCACATTATGGTTTCTAATTTAACTGCATTATGTTTACAGCAAGTAGTTTTATCACATTTACTCTTTAACATTTCTGTGGTTGATTTTGCAAGTGTTTTGTGTGTGCTGGAAAGAAAACATTTTATTCTATATTTGTTGATACATTGTTTTATTGCATTTGTCACTGTGTTGTTCAAATCATTTACGGCCCCATTTTTTGTTTAGAAATTATTTCTTAAAAATATTAAAATCTGTGACTGTAGATTTGTCAATTTCTCCTTTTGATTTTATAGAAATTGATGCCATGTTGTAAGGAGCATATTAGCTCATGGTTATTACAAGTTCCTGGTTGAACATATTTGCAATCCTACGTAGTGTTTATCGCCCTTTTTATGCATTTCCTCTTTCCTAAAGTTATTTGCTGAGACAGAGAAGGGTCCCAACACTCTTTTTTCCTAAGGAAATAGCTTCTTTTATTATTCAAGTAAGCATTCAAAAGGTTATTTTTAAACTTCAGTGATTACTTAGACTTACAAAATATTTCTATAAAGTAATGGCAATAAGCCTTTGACAAGCCAAATTAAATTATATTAAAACTGATGTTTACTGATTTATCTAAAAGTTATGATCAGAATATTTCTCAAAAAATCTGTATGAAATATATATGTGAAAAATCTAAAAATGTATTTTGTACATTGTGCTAATATATATTTTCCCCAGGTGAGGGGAAAATGCTGTAATGCAGAGAATTTGAAACTTATTTTAAACAAGGAAATTATTTTTACATAAATACTTGCAATGAAATCCAAATAAATAAATAACCTCTGTGGTTTTATCTGCTCACTAGTTTTGATTGTACCCCATAGCTGCCCTGTTATTTTTTGTTGTTGTTGCCTAAATATAGAGTTTAGCAGTGTTTCATAGATAATGAAAGGCTGAGCTTTTGTGAGTCTGATACCACACTGCTCTCTAATAACTACGACTTACCTAGGACATGAAGGTTTAGATGGGAGGTTACTTTTCTTCCGTGTTTAGGGGCTGTAATTTGGCGGTTTTCTTGAGTGACTGGTGGAAGGTGGAGTTTACGGGGTCTGATACTGTTCCTCTGGAGATTTTCGAGTTCACAGTATGAGTTTCTTGATCATGGACGAGTGCGAGTTTAACTACATCTGTGCAGGTTTGCAGCATTTTCCTTCCAGGCTGAGGCTGACACTTTCGGTCCAGTGATGGGTGACGATTACTCCTGTCCACGGCTTCCTTGTCCTTCCCGGCATCTTTTCATCCAGAATTCTTCCTGCACATACACTGGAGTCTCTAAACTTGTCCTCCCTGGCTCTTCACTTCTGTTTCCTACCTTTCCTACTTTGAGTCCATCAGTCTAGACTTCATCCTGCCCCGTGCACCACTGATAAGTTTTATTTTATTTTCAATTTTTTCTTTTATTTTTTTTCTTGTTTTGTTCTTTTTTTTTATTAATGGATTTTATTTCAATTATAAGTGTACATAAGTCATCACTAGTCAATTTTACAGATTTTGTATGCCAAAACCCCAGTGCATCCCCCCACCCCCCAGATTGTCTTATTTGAAAAACCAAGGTTTTCCAAAGTCTGTGAGTCATTGTCTGTTCTGTAAGAAGGTTCATTGTGTCTTTTTAGTTTCCACATGTAAGCGGTAGCATTGGGTGTTGCTGTCTAATTGTCTGACTGGTTACACTTCGCAAATCCCACTGATAAGTTTTAGAGACCAAACCTTACCATTATTTGGTTCCCTCACTTTCAGCTGTTCTTGATGACTATCTTCTTCTTCGCTCATCATTTTCATTTGCTTAGGAGGATGTTACTCTTTGTCCCTTTACTTCAGTGGGTCTTCACCAGACTTGTTTTAAACCGTTTTATGGTTATTCCATCGCTGGCTCTGCACTTGCCGTGATTTTGTCTTGCGGTTAGCGAGTCCATCTCCCTCTCCTCATCCTGCATCTGCTGGGACCCTCGGGGCAGGCAGGCTCTTCATCACTTGGAGCTCAGAGCCCTGTCTTGATGGCCTGTACACAGCAGCCCCACAGTGCCTGCCTCGGGGGTGGCTCTTTGCTTTGCTCCCCATCTTGATCCTCTCGTGGCTTCAGCCCCAAGTCTGGGCTGGCCCTTAGGACACGTCACTGTCACTGTCCCTCTCAGCATTGAACGTGGGGCTGTCTGAGGTTGGGTTGGGGTCCAGGGCCCTCAGGTTGTCTGGTGGGCCATCCTGGTAGTAGGCTGTGGGGGTTCCCAGCCTGACTCACTGCCCACACAGGCCTCAGTCGGGTCCCTGGGCATTCAGGCAACAGCCTCCCATGTGAGGACATGTCATGCTGGGCATTCGCAGGGGCCGCAGGACAGGAGAGGCCAACAGCCTGGCTCAGTCACAGAGCCATGCCTTCCTGGGTCCCTGGAGGTGACCCATGCCTGGCACTCTCACGGTAGCCATCTGATGCTCCCCCCGCCCCCAGCCTGACCTGAGTTACCAAAAGGGTTGGTAAGACCCAGTCCACCCCCAACCCTTGTAGAGTTTCAGGGGCCAGCAGGAGACCAGGCGGCAGGTCACGTTCTCACCCAGCAGGGACGGGTTTATCCACCCTCAACCAACAGCGGGCACGGCTCAGCCATTCTTCAACACTCACACTCGCACAGGTGTGCACACTCACACCTGTAGTAGCTTAATATGTATATTTTATACACGATATACACTAACTTTCACTGAAGTCAGTGCAAAGACTGAATTCACAATATGATCATGTCTGAAGCTATGCAATTAGGCATTATTTATAAATTTAAAATCCTTACATGGATCAGTGCTGAAACAACTAAAAAGACTTTAGTTTGCAAAGTGCTGGCTGTACAAGTACCAAGAACTGGTAAACGACACATGGTATAAAATTTGCCATCTCAACCGCGATTAAGAGTGGAGGTCGGTGGTGTCAGCCCCTCAGGCTGCAGCCACTACCACGGTAGTCCCCAGACCTCTTTCATCCTATAGGACACTTGGTCACAGGTACACACTTTGCATCCCCCAGCCCCACGACTTCCCGTCCCATCAGTTTGGCTCCTCCAGGGGCCTGGGGTAGGAGGAAAGAGGTGACAGTCCCCTCCTGGGACTGGCATTCTTCACTCAGTTCTTAAACAGAGACTCACCCACAGGAGTTTCTTCCATGACCAGGAGCAGCTCCAACAGGGGCTCTTGCCCCACCCTCTCCCGCCACAAGTTGGAGGCACACCTGTTGATTGTGTTGACAGACACTGGGCATTGCATGTGGGTTGGTGTCAGGCTCTTAAGCCCATTGAGCGCCCTTTGAGAGCTCCACACACAGACGCAAGGCAACAGCCTGGCTCCTGAGTGTCCTTTGGGCAGTTCCAATGGAGCCAGGACCCTGAGGTCTCGAGTGGGTGGAGGAAGGCGGGAGTGGTCAGCTGTCAGACACCAGGGCACAGCCATCGGGGGTGTGTGTGTGGGGGGATGCAGCCCCCTAGCTGAGTCAGCACCTCTGGGGTGCTCGCCAGTGGTCCTCAGGGCTCTGCACCCACAGAAACTCCCAGGGCAGCCTACTCTGGAGCCCAGGCCCCAGCCGCCAAGAAAAGACTGAGTGGGGACCAGCTGGAGTTTTCAGGCCCTACCCCATTGACACTGAAAGGAAAATTTCTGCTGATCAGATTTTAAAATGTACATTAACCCACCAACCTGCCACCTCTGTGCTAGGGGCTGCAATTTTTTATTCAAGTGTTCCATGCATTTATTCACCCAACCCCATGTCAGAATAAGACGCTTACATTTCTCATCTTCACAGTGTGTTTGGCTGACATTATTAGGAAATGAAATGGTCCTCACAGGGGAACTTACCATGTGAATGAAGCAAGTACTTAAATCAAGAAATTCAGGATTCAAAACCTCTGGGTTCATAATGATACTCAAAAAAGAGAAAAGGAAAATTCTTGACAGCTAGAAGCCATTAAATCTAGGACTGGTCCAATTAGAAAATCACCATTTTTTCAATGCCATCCACCACATTAACAAGAGAGAAGTCAAAAGCACATCATCATCTCAACAGATGCAGAAAAAGCACTTGACAAAATTCAGCATACATTCATGATAAAAACTCTTGCCAAAGTGGGTATAGAAGGAACATACCTTAACATAATAAAAGCCATTTATGAAAAACCCACAGTCAATATAATACTCAATGGAGAAAAGCTGAAAGCCTTCCTGCTAAAATCTAGAACAAGACAAGGATGCTCCCTCTCACCACTTCTATTCAGTATAATATTGGAAGTCCTAGCCACAGTAATCAGACATACGTAAGTAATAAAAGGTATCCAAATTGGAAGGGAAGAGATAAAATTGTCACTATATGCAGATGACATGATACTACATATAGAAAACCCTAAGGACTTCACACAAAAACTACTCAAACTGATCTACAAATTCAGTAAAGTAGCAGGATACAAAATTAATATTCAGAAATCAGCTGCACTTCTTCATACTAACAATGAAATATTGGAAAGGAACGTAAAAAACAATGCCTTTTAAAACTGCACCAAAAAATTAAGTAGGAATAAATATGACCAAGGAGGTAAAAGACTTATATGATGAGAACTATAAAATGTTAGTAAAGGAAATTAAAGAAGATTCAAAGAAATGGAAAGATATTCCATGCTTCTGGACTGGAAGAGTTAATATTGTTAAAATGGCCATACTACCCAAGCAATCTACAGATTTAATGCAATCCCTACCAAATTACTCATGACACTTTTCACAAGACTAGAACAAATAATCCAAAAATGTATGTGGAACCAT
Source organism: Catagonus wagneri (assembly GCA_004024745.2). Lineage (NCBI taxonomy): Eukaryota > Metazoa > Chordata > Mammalia > Artiodactyla > Tayassuidae > Catagonus > Catagonus wagneri. Next base: position 32,123,407 of record PVHT020000521.1, on the reverse strand, counting down.
AAATCACCCAGAATTGCCAAAGCAATCCAGAGGAAAAAAGAAAACAAAGCAGGAGGTATAACTCTCCCTAACTTTAAACAATATTATAAAGCTACAATAATCAAGGCAATGTGGTACTGACAAAAACAGACATACAGACCAATGGAACAGAATAGAGAACCCAGAAATAAACCCAGACATCTATGATTAATTAATCTTTGACAGAGGAGGCAAGAATACAAAATGGGACAAAGACAGTCTTTTCAGCAAGCGGTGCTGGGAAAACTGGACAGCTGCATGTAAATCAAAGAAAGTAGAATTCACCCTCACACCATGCACAAAAAATAAATTCAAAATGACTTAAAGACTTAAATATAAGACACCACCAAACTCCTAGAAGAGAACACAGGCAAAACATTCTTAGATATCAACTGTACTAATGTTTTCTTAGATCAGTCTCCCAAGGCAACAGAAATAAAAACAAAAATAAACCAATGGGACCTAATCAAACTTATAAGCTTTTGCACAGCAAAGGAAGCCATAAAAACAAAAACAAAGCAAAACAAAACAAAAAAATGAAAACACAACCTATGGAATGGGAGAAAATAGTTGCAATGATGCAACCAACCAGGGCTTAATCTCAAAACTATGCAAACACTCACACAACTCAACAACAAAAAACAAACAACCCAATCAAAAAATAGGCAGAAGACCTAAATAGACATTTTTTCAAAGAAAACATACATATGGCCAGTAAGCACATGAAAAGCAATATGGCTAGTTTTTAGAAAAATGCAAATCAAAACTACAATGAGGTACCACCTCACATAGGTCAGAATGGCCATCATTACTAAGTCTACAAGTAACAAATGCTGGAGAGGGTGTGGAGAAGAGGGAACCCTTCTACACTGTTGGTGGGAATGTCAATTGGTACAACCACTATGGGAAACAGCATGGAGGTTCCTCAGAAAACTAATTATAAAACTACCATATGATCCAGCAATCCCACTCCTGGGCACATATCCAGAAGAAAATTACAATTCACCCCTATGTTCATTGCAGCACTCTTCATAATAGCCAAGAGACGGAAACAACCTAAATGTCCATTGACAGATGAGCGGATAAGAAGATGTGGCACATATATACAATGGAAAACTACTCGGCCATAAAAAAGAACAAATTAATGCCATTTGCAGCAACATGGATGCAACTAGATCATCACCATAAGTAAAGTAAATTAGAAAGAGAAAGACAAATATCCTGTGATATCACTTACATGTGGAATCTAAAATACGGTGCAGATGAACCTATTATAAAACAGAGACAGACTCACAGACATGGAGAACAGACCGTGGTTGCCAAGGGAGAGGGGGAGGGCGTGGGATGGACACGGAGTTTGGGATTAGTAGACACAAAACAAACTATTATATTTAGAATGGATAAGCAATGAAACCCTGCTATATAGCACTGGGAACTATATCCACTCTCTTGGGATAGAACATGATGGAAGATAATATGAGAAAAAGCGTGTGTGTGTGTGTGTGTGTGACTGGGTCACTTTGCTGTACAGAAGAAATTGGCCCACATGGTAAATCAACTCTAATTCTAAAAAAATCTGAAAAAAAGAGGCTATAGAGGCTCTGCCCTCTCTGCTGTCAGGGACAGCGGCTCACATTCCACGCCCCGCCCCCCTCCCGCCCCATCGGGGCCCTTGTGACAGCCTCTCTGGTCTCAGTCTCAGGCACGTGGGTGGTTCTGCAGAAAGGTCATTTCCACGGAAGACCCAGAGGCCATCAGGGACCCAGGCTGAGGCCAGGACTGTCCTCTGGGAGGCTGGTGCGAGTGGGGCAGTGGGGCTGATGGGGACAGTGACTGGGCCTGAGGGCACCAGTACAACTACCGCTTAGATTGAGCTACCCTGGAAATCCGACCTTGAACCCTTGGAAGGGATACAAGAAAAGCAGAAAGAATCCCATCACACGCTGGCTGAGAGTGATGTGAAGTGAGAGGCTCCTCCACCCGGGCTGTGTGCATGGTGTGGCTCAGGCGCACTGGGCTGCAGGGGGCAGAGGCTCCCCAAGGCCTCTGCCCCACAGCCAG
>PVHT020000521.1:32088408-32120328 GCA_004024745.2 Catagonus wagneri | reverse complement strand
TAGATAAATACCAAAATACAGATTTGGGTCATAAGAGAAACAGGGAGGCAACACGACATTGAATCAGGCTAAGTGACCAGAAAGATAATTACTTCTCTAAAACTTGCAGAGTTAAATCCTTTCACTAGATTTTTTTTTTTTTTTTTTTTTTTGGCTATACCCATGGCCTGTGGAAGTTCCCAGGCCAGGGATCAACCTAAAACCACATGTGCGACCTGCACCATAGCTGCAGCAATGCTGGATCCTTACCCACTGTGCCACAAGGCAACTTCCTCACTAGATTTTTTTTAAAGACCTAAGGATATATTCTAAAATTTAACGGTTTTCAGATTTTAGACCACTGACAGTCAGGTCCTATACTACTTTGTAGAGCATACAAGTTAACGAATGACCTAGTTACACTGAGGATCTAGGATTTATTTCTTCACTGTTCAGTGGTGGAGAATAGGCTTTTTTTTTTTGAGAACCAAGATCAAGACCTTTGAGAAAGAACTTCCAGAAGGATGCAGCACCTGTGGCAACACTGCTTGACTGGAGTTGACTAACCAGCACCCATGGCAACACTGCCTGCCTGGAGCTGGCTCATTGGTGGAGAAGGAGTTAGTTGTTCCTGCTAACAAAACCACTGCTTTCTGGAGCACATAAACCCTCCATCCCACGTGTAGGACTCGACTGAAGCCACAGACTCTGTTCCCCAAACATGCACTGACTTCAGATCTTTCCTGCTTTCATAATAGATGAATCGGAGATGCAGCCACGATTTGGAGAATAGAGCCCAAGGCTCCAGGTGCCCTAGCGTCTGCACTGTGAGCCTCCGAATTCCTGCCAGGAAAGCAGGGCCAGAAAATGAATCCTTCAAATGAATTAGCCCATTGGTGTGCGCGTGGATCAATTTCTCTGACATCATTCCAGGACCCTCGTGGTCTGTTCAAACACCTCCGGGGGGTGGGGGCGGGCAGGGCTGCTCACAGAACTGCCAAGTGGTGGCTGGTGGGGACCAGACTCTGAGCCAAAACCGATTCACACCCCCTGCCTGCCCTCCTTCCTCTTTTCTTCTGGCCTGTTTCTTGGAAGCACTGACATCTGTAGCCTGTCCACCGCGTCAGCCTGGAAAGGAGCTCCACGAACCTGCCTGGCAACATGTTCTTGACACTACCCTGTCCAGCAGACAGACAAAAGGCAGGAAATCAGAGTGAAACAAGTGCTGCCTCAACACTCTGCGGCTCTGACTCCTTTGTCAGCATAAAGGTGGTGATGACAATGTGTGCTCTGGGTTTTGTAGGGGCTTTGTGGCAAGGTCCCTGCAGCTTGCCGTCTGCAGGTGACAGGTGCCCAGCACACCTGGTCTCCCCCCACCCCAGGTTTCCTTCAGGTGGCACTTGGGTGGGGATGGAAGGGTGCATCTGCTGCACCCATAGCCCCACGTCCTACAGCCCCACATCCTGCAGCCCCAGCGGCTGGGGGCTTTCTCAACAAGTATATCTACCACTGTGGACACAAGCGTGTTCTCTGGGGATCTACGAAGCTTGTACAGGAACAGGTTTTATGCAGTGAATGGATCTACGTTCAAACTTTGGAACCTGCGCCAGAAGAGGGTGGGCAGGCCACGCAGGAAGAGCTCAAGCAGATCATTCAGCGAAGGAATCCAAGGTCTGGAAACGGTCCTGCCACACGACGCCCAGCGGGGCCACGCCCTCGATTCCTTTTCCCTCGGGGGCTGCCCCCCAGATGCTGGGCTGAACCGCCCTGGGGCTCATCTCTTCTGGGTGTTTTCACAGACGGATCTCGGTGGAGACCGCAGCCCCATGCACTCCCTCTACCGGCTCTGTGACCTTGGGAGCAACTCTCAGATGGAACTCCACTCCTCACCCACAGAACGGGAGCTAGAGTCTGACCCCTCCAGCCCGTGGGAGGCTGGACCACGCACGTGTGCTTTACGGCGCCGCCCCGGGGATTCTGAAACCGCTGACACAAGAGCAGCTTCAAAACCACACTCAGCTTGCTGCTGTTTTGGCTATACTCGTCTGTTTTCTTCAAGTTATAACAATATATATTCCAGCTATTCCCTGCACGTGATTAACATACATAATAAATTCAAACAAAAATATGAGCTCTGATTTTCAAACGGAATAGCTGGAGTGAATGATTAAACAGAACGATCGGTGGTGAGACGCTCTTCATTAAGAGGCTCAGGGCCGCAGGGTCGGCAGGCCCACGGCGCAAGCCCCATAGATGCTGGCAGTGTTTCCCACAGTGACACCTTTAAAACCTTTAATATACGGAGTCGGTAACTAAAGGCCAGAGGAGTACTGATTTAACTGCTGAATCAAATTCATCTACAATACTGCAGAATTATAACAAAGGAACCATTACAATCTCCTTAATAGCTATTTGTACACCCCCACTGGCACTCACCCTTCCTTCCAGGATAAGGCTATTTAGGCGGGAAGTAAAAGAGATGGGCCGTGGCGCACACGAAGGGGCTTTAGGACGAGGGATGATGGTGGCCATGTGGGAAAACCCCTGAATAAAATAAAGGGATTTCCCTGGGTACCCTGAGGTGGCAGTGAGGCCAGTGCTGGTCATGTACAGTCCTGGTGGCACCGACGTTTTGTGTGTCCTGTGAGCTCTGCTTTACTCGAGATCCGGGGTTTACGAATGTGATGCGGCTCCAGGCAGAGAGCCAGCCTGATGCCTGAGTCACCCTGCTTTCACCCCCGCCCCCTGAGAGTAGGACCCGCAGATCAGCCCTGGCGAGGCCCTCCCTTAGTCGAATTTAGACTCCAGGGTGTTGCAACGAGCTACCTCTGCAGAAGTAGGTGACAGGGCATCAGATGAAAAGGATGAGCCCACTTCTATGTGTTCAGCGGATGACAGGTGATCAACACTTGTAGCCTCTCTCACCACGAGGCTGGTGGGACGCCAAGAGAGCCCCCAGAGTTCGTTCTGTGTCCAGACCATGGATGCTGCCACCACCTGGCTCCAGAGTCTGAAGGTTCTGTGTGGTCCTGATACAGACAAGGTTCTGGCAAGTCCTGAGTGAGGGGCGTGGGGAGGGGCTGGGGGCCTGCGTGGGAGGCTGTGTCCTCCTGTCCACTCTGTGCCCAGACGGATACCCTTTGGCTCGCAGAGGAGACGGATTTAAGAGCCAAGGGTCAGCGAAGGTATTACTCACGCTCCTAACTCATGCTCATCTCCATTTTGGAACTCACTCCTGGGAATACGGCAAATTGATCTTTCCCGAGTCCCTCTCCTCTAGGTCAGTCTCCCGGGCAAACACATGCTCAGGATGGGGACCTCGAAGTGACACAGCGCCTGACACAGGGAGAGCCGGGTGGGACATGGGAGGGAGACTGAGTTCTGGACCCGGGCCCACGTGCCCCTTTGTCACAAGGGGATTCCACTCACAGGGAATCAGCTGACCCATCACCGAAGGACGCACATAAATTGTCCATCTTCTGCACATCAGGGGACCCAGAAGCCCAGCAGGTCACGGGAATCAGAGCTGTGCATGGCGGCCACTGGTGCTCGACTCTGCGCCTTTGAAACCTTCCTATTAAAGTGGCATCAAAGCTTCTGCTTAACAGTGAAAGGGACACGGGAGGCGTCTCAGTGTCAGAGGGTGGAGAGCTCACCAGCATCCCCAGATTCGACCTCATCAGAAAACTCCGCACTTTCCCATGGAAGCTTACATGCAAACATGCTGCAAGGTCACTGATTCTGAGGAGCATTTTCAGTCAGAAAGCAGCTGCTGGTCGTCCAGCAGCACAGGATGCTCTCCAGGATAGAGGGGGGCAGAAGCCCCCCCAGGGTCGCCACCCACATCTCATTCATGACACTGGGTCCCGGCACAGCTGAGGGGCCAGAGGGAGGTGAGAACAGAGGTGAGCTCCGAGCCGGGGGTATTTCCAGAAAAGATCGCAGACAGTTTGGGAGGGCAAATGGCAATCATCAGAGGCCCTTAAGAGGCAAGAACACACCCAAGTTTTCAGGAGGAAAGATGCCTGTGAACGTGGCATCACAGAAGACCGAAGGTGCGCTGGATGCATGAGGCATGTCTGAACGCACAGGTCCCTGGAGGAAGAGGGCTGCTCTGCGAGCTCTGGATGGAGGGTGGATTGGAGACCTGGACCACGACAAAGACCAGCCTCCCCGCGGGGCTGCCTCCCCAGGGCTGCCTGGCAATACCTGGGGACAGTTTCATTGCTGTGACGGGACTCATGGAGTCCAGGGATGCTGGGCCACACCCTGCAATGCGCTGGCGGCCCCTCCCCAACAAAGAACACTCGGTTCAGAACCTTAGTGGGAAAAGCACCCAGCACGCCTGGCTCAGCAGCTCTGGATAGGGTGGTCCCCATGAAATTCTCAAGCCCAGGAGCCCTCCTGCAGCTTTTGTACCAAACCCAGCTGTCTGCATTTGGGGGATAGTTGCTGAGCTCCTAGTGTCGCTGCCAAGCCCGGAGGTGCTGACCAGGTGCTGGGGCCCGCTGCCGCAGAGAAAGCCCGACGGATCCTTCGCAGGCCCCGGGGAACTCTCAGCTGGTTCCACCCCTCGTAAGGGCACAATTAAAATCCAGAGTAATATGGAAATAACCAGGCTATTTTACGTAATTTTCAGACAAGGATTTGCTTTCACCCCATCATCTCCTTACTCAGGACAATCAGTCACAGCGGGAAAACGGCACTTAAAAGAGGGCCGGCAACCGTAGAGTCAGCACACTGAGTGTGGATTCTGTTACAAAATGAGGCTACTTGACCCAAAGCCTTCCCGAGGGCTGCGAGCCTGCGGGAAGACAGCGCAAGCTTCCTCCTGAGCATACAGGGGACGGGAGGCCACCACAAGCCTGCGTGGACGCCGATCCAATCCCGGCTCTGCCGACCGGAGAGAGACTGCCAGCGGCCAAGGTCACCCGCCCAAACTAGTGATTTCAGCAGGTGGGGGCCGCCTGGGTTTTGTTCCCTCTACAAGACCGAGGGTGGGCTCAGACCACCTGCGCAGCTCTTCGTGTCCTCAGTCCTGTGGCCCAGGCTCCTCTGAAAGATGTCACAGCTCCAGACCATCTGACGGCCGTTTCTCCCCGCAGGTCCCAGGGCTGCGCTGTGATCCCTCGTCCAGGCAGCAGGGGAGGATGGGCAGACAGGAGCCTGGACAACAGGGCTGAACGGCCACGGTGTCGGGCGGCCGAGGGTCGGCCGCCTGGAGGATGGGCTTCTGCTTAGATCCAGAGATAGCGACTCCTCCTTTTCTGATATTAGCTCCTTAAATAACGGGGTAAAAGGAAGATGAGAAAACACTCCTGCAGAACCACCCCAGACACTGCTCCAGAACCCACCCGCTTTCCTCCTATGACGTTTCTCGCCAGCAGCTTTCTGGACTCTGCATGGACCAGCTCTGCCTGGACTTGGCACAGACCCTGTGCCCAGGGCCCGGGCTGCACCCCACGGCCAGGCCACCCTCCTGTCGTCTTGCTGAACCTTCACGTCCATGAGGGGCCACGGATCAGCCTCAGTCATCTGTTCCCACCTTGGAACTCAGGTGGAAGCTGACCTCCTGGCCCTCCTGGCCCTTGATGCAGGCTCCCGCCACCTTGAAACTCAGGGCAGAGCCCTGGGGTCACGGTCCTGTGGCACCTCCGTGGCCATCGCCCGACTCCCCACCACGGCCCCCACGCCCCCAGCCGTCCTGCACTGTCAGCTCCTCCTGCTTCTGAGACATCCTCTCCTGTCTCCCGACTACGCTCTGCTCCTTCCGGCTCCTCTCTGACGTCTGGTTTACACGGACCCAAGGGCGCTGCTCTGAAGAAGCCCAGGTGGAGAAACCGGTCCCGTCTGCCATCTGCCCGGGTCCTGCTTCTGCAGCCCGCCTCCTAGTTTTGTTTACCTCTGTCCCCGTCCCTCTCCTTGGTCACAGTGATGTCAGCCTGCAGTAGCAGTTGGCTCACCCTTCCCATGGGCTCAGCTGTAGGTGACAGGTTTGAAGGGCGGTCTGCAACAGAGGTGAGGGCTTGGGTCCACCTTTTGTTTCGAGGACAGACTCGCAGCCAAGGACACTCACACCACTGCCCTGGGAGGAAGACCTGGGGGTCAGCAGAGGTGAAAGGGCAGAAGCCCATCCTCAGGGCGGGTAAGGGCCATGGTGAGTGCAGAGGCCACGGAAGACGAAACTCGAGGCCGGACAGTGACACCTGCTAACCGCAGTGCAGGACACGTTGGCTAGAAGGGCCCGGAAACAACCCTCAGGCACAAAGGTCACAGGTGCTTCATTTTAAGCCTCCACAAAATTCATTTTCTCCAGCAAAAGGGGTGGGAAGAAAGAAACACTGGATTATTTTAATAAAGAGAGAAAAGAGATCACGCCTGAGGTTGAGGAAAGAAACGGACGCCGTGTGGGTTCAGCACCCTCTGCGTCTCCCAAGGCCGCCCTGGGCTGCTTGCATTTGGCTTTCGCTGATGTTACTGCTCCAGGCAAAGATCCCTGTGACCGAACGGGCTTAGGTCTTGACGGCGACCACGTCCTTGCTGATTTGGGGATAGCAATCCCTTAAGCCAGAGGCACTACGAAGGGCACCAAGAGCCCAGCAAGCGGAAGAGCTGTCTTCCCTGCTTCCCGTGAAGAGTCTGCAGGTCTGGGAGCTCGGTGCTCACAGCCAGGCTCTGTGCTTCGTGCTGACACGTCAGTGGAAACAGTCACGTTTCCCTCCCAGGGCTCAGGTCCCAGCCTCCCTGAGTCCCTGGGCCCCAGCAATTACAGTCACGCCTCCTGGTTCCACAGTGATGCCGCTCGGGGTGGATCTGCTTCTCATGCTGCAGGGAGGCCCCTGGAACTCCAACCCCTTGGACCTGCGCAGTCCTGGTCCCTCAGCTCTTCCCTAAAGGCAGGTCCTGAAAGCTGGTGTCCCTGAGGACGCGGTAAGGGTCGAGTGGGCCTCTGCTGTCACATCTCTTCTGTGGAATCGTGGACCTGGGCATGGGGAATCACTCAGCTTCGCCTGTCCAGGCCACAGAGCACGGCCTGGATGAAACCCACGAGCCACACGGCAGGGTCACTGATAATGTGTGGCCTCAGCCCCCGTTGTTCCCTCAGCACCAGCTCCTGGGCATGTCCACCCCATGCCAGAGGGTCCCTGCCCTTCCCGAGGTCCCGTGCAAAACGGGGGACTCTAGGACAAGTTGGGTGAAGGCCAGGCAGGAGCTGCCGTCGTCAAGTCAAGTACGAGTGTAGTGTTCAATGCCGAGTCGGCCTCCACGTGTGCTTTGCGAAGGAACAGATGAACTTTTTAGTTACCTTTGCCTTCGTTCCTGGTCCAACCCCACTGACACGGCAAAGTGACTCCCGCAGAATACGCTTTCGATGAGTTGCCTTTGGACAGTCTGCTCTTGGCCAGATGGAGAGATGGGGCTGTGAGAAACTGCCAGAAACCAGCTACCTCGTCCTTGTCTTAAAAACAGGTGAGGAATATTTCCTGAAACACTGCATAGTGTCTCCCTCGTGAATTCTAGGCAAGAAGTGTCTTTATACCCGAGAATCAAGAAAAGCTTTCCTTCCTCTGAAGAGCCGGCTGCTCTTTTAGGATCAGCGGCAGTAAGCACCACATGACAAGGCGTGGTTCCTCCAGGTACCCCATGGGCTGCATGCTAAGCATCAAATTTATTCCGCGTCACAGACAGCACCGTCAGGTGGCCCTTTTCATGAACACGCACTTGACCTCTAACCGAATGAGTACTGATTGGATCCTTTGATTAAGATACTTAAACCAGAGTATAGGCTTTCCTAGCATCTGAAATAGAGCCCCTGAATCCCGAAAGCCCTTTCCTCCTTGCGACCGCACATTTCATCACCGCGACAGACACTGGACTCGGAACAGGCTGTGCGAGTCCTCCTGTATGAGCTTATTGCAGCTCCAGAGATGAGCAAAGGCACGACCTTCCGTCTCCACCATCCACTGCCAAAGGCGTCTGCAGCTAATAGGCCTGCTATCCATGAAGAGTAAATAGATTTATTAGTTTACTCAGCTGTAAAATGCTTGCTGGGAACTGCCAGTAGTCATCTGACCAGGAATTTAATTCACATTTCCTGTTGCCATGAAGCTAATATGGGCTGTGATGTGGTCATTCAAACACCGAGAAGTTTTCGTGACTCAAAGGGAGAACCTGAACCCACCAGGCAGGAGGGAGCAGTGCCCGGCTGCCTGTCCCGGCCACCGAGGAGGGACCTGGATGCGATGTGTTGCCCCCTCATTACGTAGCTGATGAGACTCCTGAAAAATAAGACAAGGGCAGGGAAGCTGTCCTCAGACCCAGCACTCTCACTTTCCTGTGTCACTGAGCAGCTTCTTTCCTTGGGTTGGTCAATCAACCCTCTGAACTCCAGGTCCCAGCCATGCTGCATGGCTTTCACTGTGCAGCCTGTGCCAACTTTGACTGACTTATCTTTCACTGTTGCCCTTCTTTTTTTTATGTTTTACAGCATCCAGCATAAAGTGTGTAGGTGCAGCACTATTTTCTAAAACATGTCTTCCACATTTGAGAATTTCAAATACTTTATTCCCTATCCTACTCAGAAAGTACTTCACTATTCAGGGGAAAAAAAAAAAAAAAAACGGCCTACTTTCCTGGTTGCAGAATTTGTGATTATACATGATAAAATGATTCTAAGTTGGCTAAAATCTACAAAGGAGGCCGTGACTATGACCTCCAATACAAACAGCACAGCTCACACTGATCAGTATCCTTCTTCTAGGTATTTTCTACGTATACAGAGATGTTTTACACAGGGATGATGACATTCCTTACGATACTGTCCACACACACACACACACACACACACATACACACTCTCGCTGCATCCGTGTACCTCCTGCAGAATTTTAACAGCCCACAGAGCTCTGTTTATCAGAGGGACTAAAGTATATTGAACCAGTCCCCTTGGATGAAACATTCGCCCCAGCATCTAATCTCTTGCTGTTACAGTAATAAACTATACACGTTTCTGCACATATGCCCGCGCATAGTTGTTTGGCTTTTTTCAAGATTCCATAAATATCTAGTTAAAGCTTTCTGTGCATTCACTCTCCTAGGTGCCGGGGTTAGAGGTGGACAAGGAATTCACATTTCCTTGACATAAATTTGCAGAAGTGGAATCTCTCTCTCAAAGGTGATGCTTACTTGAAACTGTCATATTGAACATTAGAAATGTTTAATGTATGTAAATATATGCAAAGCATGTGTTAAACACGAATGGCAGCCAGTTTCCCCATTTTTTTTTTTTTTGCTAATGTGCTAACACTGGCTATCGTTAATCGTTGATAATTTGATAGGTAAACACTGGAATCTCATGGGAAGTTGCATTTACGTAACCTATGGTAAATCCGAATGCCTTTTGACTGTATTTTCTTATTTTCTGCCTGTCTCTGTGAACTACCTGTTCTGTTTTTCCTTGTCCCCTTTTCTGCAGTATCTTAAAAAGCTTTTTAATATGTCAAAGATATTAGCTCTCTATTGATAAATGTTAATGATTCCTCTACTTTAAATTTACCTGTTAAGTCTAAGTTTAATGAAAAAAGGACTTCTTTAGCATTGTTTCATGATAGGAAATATAATAGCTTTTCCATTATGGTTTTTTTTTTTTCTGAATCATGGTCCTAACATCATAGTCAATTCCAAGATGATATAAATGTTCTCCAGGACTACCTCCCGGAATCCTTACAATTTGATTTACTTTAAACTTTCCATCCCTCTGGGGTTCAAGTTGTTAGGTAAGAACCTAAGACAGCCGGCCTCTGTCCCATGTCAGCACTTTGTGGGCTGGGTAAGGAGAGAGGGTTTACAGCTGCTCCATAACACAGAATGCTGGCAGAGCCACACCAGGTCCCCAGGGCACAGCCCCTCGGTGACCTTGCCCCTTCAGAAGTGAGTCAGAGCAAGTCTTCGTCATTCATGTTTGTCACCGTGGGCCAGGTGACGGGAGAAAGGTCTAGACCTTGTGTGAGAGGAAAGCCTTGCTCGGAACATCTCTTTGGGGCGGCAGATTAGCTTTTCGCAATCCTGTGCATGAATTTTATGCAGGGATGTGTTTTTCCAAGGACGACAGCTTAGCTGGGCTCAGTCATGGGAACTCAAGTTTCCACGGTAACTCACAGAGCCCGCCCATAACTCCTGAAGAGGTGGCTGCGACCACTGGTGGGTGTTGCCACTCCAAAGAGGCAAGCCAGGCTGCTCCCTCTGCCAACGCCCCCGCAGGAGGAGGCGGGGAGGCCCGGCCGTGACTCCCTACAGGTCTGTCCACGTTCTCGTGCACATGTTTCGGAGCTGCTGCGCGGCGGGGCCGGGCCCAGGGTGGACCGAGGCACGAGAGGCCTGTCCGGGCTGCCCACTCGGAGGCTCCAGGGGGCACGTCCCGGGGAGGCGGCTTTCCCGGGGGTCAGGACGGAGGGCAGCCAGGCCGCAGGGCCGTCGCGCCATCCACGCACCTGTCACAGTGCGGGGGGCACCTTCTCTTAAGCGCTGTGCCTGCCCCCCCCCCACAAGAAGTTCAACTCTGCTCCATCTCTGTCTCTCCAGGACCTGCCTGATAACAATGATGTGGTTACTCTTATCACGAGAAAAAACTGAAGGAAAAGCAACAACGTGCTCCCTCAGTGGCCGGTTGGATGAATGAATGAACAAATGAATGAAAGAAAAGGGTGAGAGGAGGGCAGGGGGTGGACCGCTCCGGGTTGAATGCCTGAGACGTATTTAACTTGTCTACCCAGCCCGTTTCTCCATCTTTCAAGTCAGGAATAACAAGTGTGGCCGCATGCAGGTGACTGTGGCGCGATGAGATGGGGACTCAGCCTGGCAGAGTTCAGAGCCCACGAATGTCAGCAGAAATGGTGCCGTGGTCCTAAGACACCGGGGACGCAACGCAGGCTGAGGACAGCAGGGGCCCAGCCCCGTGACACCTCAGAATCCAGGCAGCAAACAGATCAACGGCCTCGCTCATGTCTTACGTGTCACATTTCAGTCCTGCAGCTGTAGAAATGAAAGCTTTTTGGTACAGATATTGATTTTTTTTCCATTTTCCATTCAAAAAGAAGAGTTATCCCAAAGCTCAGTGTCCACCCAAGGGAGCAGTTGTTTGGTGGGTCCTCCCGGGACAGCTGAATTTTCTGGATGACTCGGATGCTGCGGGACCGGGAAGGACTGAGAAACGCTGGCAGCCTCAAGCTGACCAGACAGCCGGCCCCTCGAGGGAAGGGGACATGTGGGGTCCCTACGACCCCATGGAGCTTCTTGAGCGGAGCCTCGCGGCCCTGGACCGTCACTGTCAATCCGTCCTCCTGCTGTTTCTCTGCCCGGCGACAGCGGGAGGGTGGGCCCTGCTCGGTGCCGGCCCCGCTGTGGAGTCAGAGCTGAGTTCCAAGCGGTCAGGCCCACTGCTGGTTGTCTCCTCCAGGGTGTGGACGGTCAGGAAGCTCCCCACCAGACAGGGTCTCCCGCTGGTTCTGTCTGGAGGAACTGCAGCTTGAAGGGCTGATGGATGGAGGGAGAAGCTGGGGCCGGGGGCCAGGGCTCTGTGTGGGAGGCCCCACTAAGAGGCTGCAGCACAGGAACCGCCCCCAAACCCAGGCCTCCTGGACCGTGTCAGGGCTGCAGCATTATTCAAGTTCCCTTTATGGTGATGTCCACTTTATTTGAAAAACAATTACCACGGATTTAAGAGGTTCAATCTTCTGCTATCCAGCCGGGTGACTTTTAAGAACCTTATTTCTGGGGAGTTCACGTCATGGCTTAGAGGAAACGAACCTGACTAGTATCCATGAGGACACAGGTTCGATCCCTGTCTTTGCTCAGTGGGTTAAGGATCCGGCATTGCCCTGAGCTGTGGTATAGGTCGCAGATGTCGCTCGGATCCAGCATTGCCGTGACTGCGGTGTAGGCTGGCAGCTGTAGCTCTGATTCGACCCCTAGCCTGGGAACCTCCAGATGCCACGTGTGTGGCCCTAAAAGACAAAAAAAAAAAAAAAAAAGAAAAGAAAGAAAGAAAGAGAACCTTATTTATTTCTGGAGCATCTTAAGGAGGGTTATGGAGGCAAGGAAATGGCCCTGGTGGCCACATTGGGCTCAGATCCCCCTGCAGACAATAAATGTCAGCTGAGGACACAGCCCCCGACTTAGAGTGCGGCACACGGGGCGTCACAGACTGTCGCTCTGTTAAGTGGTGTAAGCCCTCAAAGCCACTCAGACCGCTGCGCCGTTAAATTAGGTAAATAAGCATGATGCAGTGATTTCAACGACCTCATCCTCACTTTCCACCACAGTGTCTTGATTCACAAAGCAAAGCTGATGAAGTTAAACAAGATGCATAATTACAGAAGCATAAACACTCAGATGAACTTGGGAGTTCAAACCTCTAAAGCCCAAGTCAATGCGTGCAAACGCTCTCTGCCGTAGGTTACAGGATGCAGAGAAGTTTAATTTCCAGAGAGAGAGTGGAGCACAGCAGGAACAACGCCTTCCCAGATGGCCTTCATAAGGAAACTGGAACAAACAGAAATCTTCAAAATTCCTACTGTTTTCAAAATGGCTCTTATAACCTTTTGCTTAATCATCTGAAAAAGGAGGAAAAATAGGTATTGGCTTAGAGCGAAAGCTGACCTTCGGCCAAGGAAAGCCCTCACAGCACCTCAGCTATCCCTGTGTGCGTCTGGGGGGCAACGGGACCTTCCTGAGGGTTTTGGGGAAGTGGCGGCGCTGGGGAGGGCCGGGTTCAGGGGTCCCGTACACGTTCCCAGCCCCCGTCTCAGGGCCAGGGTCCTGTTTCGTGATTTTTTTTCCAAACTCGCCCATTCTGCACAGCGACTGACCTGGGGTTTAAAACAGCGCTTGTGCATCTGATGTACACGTGGACCATCTCCGTGACGGCTGTGGGGGAGTCAGCCTCCTACGCTGCCCCCTCGAAGGCGCCTGTGCAGGGACGGCGTGCAGAAGGCAAGCCGGTGAGGTGGGCCAGGCTGCTCCTGACTCCCTTCCTTAGTGGATGAGAGAGGCGTGCAGACTCCAGGTGAGCGAGGTAGGATGGGCACAGAGGATGCGGCCCCCGGGCTGTGATGCAATGTCCCAGTCCTTTGGGGGCTGCTACAAAAGATCGCAGATGAGGCGATTACAATGGCAGAAACTTATTCTCGTTGTCTGGGCTGGAGTCAAGATCAAGGTTCCTAGTGAGGCCCGTGTTCTGGGCTGCAGACTGCGGACTTGCCCACCTCTTAAATCCGGGGGCTGGGGGGGGGTCACTATCTTTCAAATAAGATGGACATCACCATAAAGGGGATGTCGCAGCCCTGAGGCTGTTCAGGAGGCCGGCTTTGGAGACAGAGCGCGCTCATTCCATCACAGCCCCACACTCACAACCTCATGAAATCTGACCATTCCCAATCAACCTCCCAACACCATCACACTGGGGTCGGGCTTCAATAGGAATGTTTGAGCGATATGCATACTCAGTCCATAAAGATAATTTCAATAAACACAGACGAAATCCGAATCTCCGCCAGGGCCACAGTCCCCCACCGCTGCCTTCTGTGGGCAGACGAGTCTCCACACTCAGGTCACACCTGGCCCCGGACCTGGATCTCTGCAAACGCCCCTGCCCGGCCCCCAGAGAGTGATACCTTTCTTCTCTGAGAGGCTGAGGTCCAGGGTCTGAGTTGCATGTGCTGGAGTCCATGTCACACAACCCATGGGCACAGCAGGGCAAGGACCTCTCCAGGAGCCTGGAAACCAAGCCGTCCTGGCTGCCCCGGCACGACCTTTGCAACCCCACACTCCGCTGCAGGGTAAACTGCCCGCTTAAAGGCTCATACAGAAGTACATGCAAATATTCAAACCCCTAGGCCAAGGTTTAGTTTTAGAGATGCACCCTCCATACAGCTCAGAGCCCCAGGCCTCCAGGAGAGGGGATGAGGACAAACACAAAAGGGGCTCTGGGGCAAGTCGCCACAGGAATACTCTATTTTAAGTTCAAGGGTATGCCGTGCTCCGTATTCAGAACACCAGGACGAACGTTTAAATTAAACTCCCATGGTTCCAGGCTGAAGGACGAAGGTTCCATTAAGAAACGCTCACACTGGGATTCATTCTGGTGGTGGGTTCTTTTTTTTTGTTTTTGCCTTTTTTTGTCATTTTATGGCCACACCCGCGGCATGTGGAGGTTCCCAGGCTAGGGGTCTAATCGGAGCTGTGGCCACTGGCCTGCGCCGCAGCCACAGCAACGCAGGATCCGAGCCGTGTCTGCAACCTACACCACAGCTCACGGCAATGCCGGATCGTTAACCCACTGAGCAAGGGCAGGGATCGAACCCGCAACCTCAAAGTTCCTAGTCGGATTTGTTAACCACTGCGCCACGACGGGAACTCCAGGGGTGGGTTCTAACTCAGTGTTCCCTCGGGGAAATGTACGACCTCCCTTGCAGCGAAAAATAACAAACGGGTCATAAAGCACAAGAAAGCCACTGTCAGTCGACACTTCCACTCCCCTGTCTCCCCCCCCCCCATTCACAGCAGGATTTCAGAGCCTAACTGAGGTGAGAGCCTTGGGTTTGAACACCAGCTCTGCACTGAGTTGTGTAACTTCTCCACTTTTTTACAACGTGCTCCTGGTGTGTAGTGGGCGGGGCAGCCTCCCTATGATGTGAGACACAGCCCCACAGCAGAGGACTCTGCAGCCCTGCCCGCCACTGGAACTGTCGACACCCGCCCTCCCTCCATCCGAGGGCAGGGCAAGGGGTGGCTGTCTGTGTACCTGCAGAGCTGGTGCCCAAAAGCAGCGATCAAGGGCCTCCCACCTGGTCCCTCTGCTCCCACCCCCGTCCCTCTGTTCCCCCCTCCCTATCTGGCCCTCTGGCCCTCCTACCTGGTCCTTCTGCCCAGAGTTTCTCTCTGGAAAACTTAACTTCAACATTAAAAACGAATTTTTTTTTTTTTTTTTCCTGAGTGCAAAACCATTTCCATCACTCTGCTACTTAACACTCAGCTGCTTGACGGCTGCTTCTGGCTTAGAGCTGGTCAGCCTGGCGCCGGCTGTGGTCCTGCACTAGGAGCAGCATCACCTGGGAACTTGCTGGCTGTGCCGATTCCCAGCCCCACCCTGGACCACGGACAGGAGACATGCATGGGACCCAGCAGTGTGTGGTGTGTCTCTGACGCTCACTGGACTTTGAGAGCCTCTGGCAGAGAGGTGACAGGTCCTGGCCCCACCGGCAGAGAGGTGACAGGTCCTGGCCCCACCGGCAGAGAGGTGACAGGTCCTGGCCCCACCGGCAGAGAGGTGACAGGTCCTGGCCCCACCGCCCAGTCTCCTCTCTGGTCACATTTTGATTCCCGCCATTTTCTTTGCCAGCTGAGCTTCCCAAACACACCACGACGTTCTCTTCTCTAAGCCTTTCCCTATGCTGTCCTCTGTCTGAAATAATTTTCTTTCTCCTCAGGGAACCCCCCTTCTTTTTTAGAGGGACATGTCCCCCCACAAACACAGAGTTTTCTTCCTATTTCCTCTGTTTTACCCTAGTTCCATATTCTGAAGCCATAAAAAAAATTGTATCAAGTCAAACTTACATGTATAAATCCCATATTCTAGCTCCTGACACACAGCATCCACATGACTTAGACAAAGAGACACATACATGGGTAGGACAGAGGTGGGGTGGAGAGAAAGGGAGAGACATGGGTGTAGATACACACAGACTCTTCCTGAGTCTTGATCTCTGGGAAGAAGGAGAGAAGATGGGCAAGGATGGAGGGAGAAAGGGGTGAAGGTTTTAATATATGTCATATTTAATCCAGTGACTTTTCCTATTTGATGACGTACTTGCTGAGATGGTGCAGGAAGAAGGCAAAGGCAGGGCTGCAGGTGGGGCCAGGCCCTCACACACCTGCTGGCCACGTCGCTGGTCTCAGCTTCCATCTCTTCACCAAGTTGAGCTGCTTAAAATGCCAAGTCAGGAGTTTCTGTCATGGCACAGTGGAAACGAATCCAACTAGGAACCATGAGGTTGCGGGTTCAATGCCTAGATTCACTCAGTGTGTTAAGGATCTGGCATTTCTGTGAGCTATGGTGTAGGTCGCAGATGTGGCTCGGATCTGGCATTGCTGTGGCTGTAGGGTAGGCCAGCAGCTGTAGCTCTGATTAGACCCCTAGCCTGGGAACCCCATATGCCACGGGTACAGCCCTAAAAAGCAAAAAACAAAACAAAACAAAACAAAAAACCTTAAAATGCCAAGTCATAGGAGCCCCATACACTGCTGGCAGGAATATAGGCTGCTACAACCTCTATGAAGAACGGTATGGAGGTATCTTAAAGTAAATATAAAACTACCATATGATTAGGCAATCCCATTCCTGGGCGTATATCTGGACAAAACTATAATTCGAAAGGATACATGCACCTGTATGTTCACAGAAGCACTATTAATAATAGATAAAATTTGAAAACAGCCTAAATGCCTATTGACAGAGGAATGGATAAGGAAGATGTGGTACATATATACAGTGGAATATTACTTGGCCATAAAAAAGAACAAAATAATGCTATTTGGAGCAACACAGATGCGACCAGAGATTCACATACTAAGTGAAGTCAGTCAGAAAGAGAAAGATGAATACCGTATGATATCACATGTGTGGACTCTAATCAAAATGATACAAAAGAACTTATTCACAAAACAGAAACAGACTCAAGATTTTAAAACCAAACTTACGGTTACCAAAGGGGAAACGTCAGGGGAGGGATGGACTGGGAGGTTGGGACTGGCATATACGCACTGCTATATACAAAATCGATCAGTAACAAGGACCTGCTATACAGCTCAGGGAAATCTATTCAATACTCAATGCTGGCCTATGGTGGGAAAGACTCTGAAAAAGAATGAGTACACATGTGAGTGTATGGCTGATTCACTCTGCTGTACACATGAAATCAACACAACACGGTAAGTCACCTACACGCAAATAAAATTTGTAAATAAAATAATAAAATGCCAAGTCTTTGTTTGTAAGGAGTTCCTTCCTAGTCTCCCGTGCGTCCTCTTTCACAGCAAACTGGTATATTTGGGAGAATACTCTTGCTATGCTGGGATTCTCTGGGGCTCGGTTTTCCATCTAGGGTCTAGAAATGCCCAACAGCATGAAGCCCATCTCATGGGGCTGGTGTGACAGTTCCATGACCCGAAACAAAGCACTTGGAACATAGGAAAGGTCACGGATATTCACGTCTCCTTCCTAACCCGGGAAGGACACAGGGCTAAGCTCTCCAGCAGGATGCCAGTCTCCTGCGAAGGGCCCTGAGATATCCTGTTAGCAGTGATTTATTCGCCTCAAGTCTCAACATCTAGTTTCATTACCATCAACTATGAGAAAGCACAAAAGATCTTTAAATTCCTCCTTTTCCAATCAAGCCGCAGGAAGTGAGAAGAAAAGGGTTCAGCTGAAGAGATTTCCAATTACGGAAGCTGCAAACCGCCGCAGGATATTAATCGTACAGGGAGTGGCCACCACGGTGGCATTTTGGGCAGAAGGCCAGCCTAGACCATTCTGCCGGCATCATCCATTTTTCTTGTTGCCAGTCCAGGAAACGCACCTGACTTTGGTCAAGCCGACCAGAGCATCTCTGGGTGTAAACTGGACACCGGGACCTGACCCGCCTTTAGGGTCCAGGACCGCAGTTGGGGCTGGTGAGAGGCTGGAGAGGCAGCAGAAGTACTGGCCACACTACAGGGTTATAGCGAAGAGAAGGTCATGTCAGTGCCATTTAGCGCCTCGCTAAAGGTGGCCTGCTACGTGGGGCGGTGCTGCGGGTACAGGGCCAGATGAAAGAAAAATAGAACTCTCCTCTGCAGAGCAGCTGATTCGGGTGAGAAGGGACGCACAGAGAGCAAGCGGAGGAAGAAACAAGATGGTATAGGGACATGCTGGTCTCAGACGACAATTATAATAATATAATAATAGAAGCAGCAGAAATAAAATGCTATTAACAGCTGAAAGCCGAGGTCGAAAAAGGAACCCTGTGTCATGAGGTGTGTCCCCACTACCTGGGACTGCTCCCCATGTTCTGTTCACCTGCAAATACTGGAAGTCACAATAAAAGACAGCTCCCCCTGTTTTTGTTCTTTTTAAAACTTATTCTTTACCTTTTCCAGTTTAAGCAAAGGGAGCAAGAATAAGCACGTGGTTTATGACTTGAGGAAAGATGGTCTGATGTGAACAGAAGGTAAAGGGAAACCAGTTCAGATCTGCATTTTCCAAGTCCGTGAAAGTGCAAAGAGCAAGGTGCACGGCGACGGGGTGGGGGGGTCCTCCTGGCCCAGGTGGGGGAGGATAGAGATGGGTCTGTGGGAACCGCGTGCCCCGGGGAGAGGGGCTGGCCCAGCAGCACCCCCAGGACCAGTGGACTGGGCACAGCTAAGACCCAGGCCATTCTCCGGGAAGGGAGGCCCAGCTCAGCACCTCTGCCCACAGGGTGGGGCTAAGAACCGGTGAACCTGAGCGGCGGGAAAGGGCTCCTTCTGGGAAGAGCTCTCACCTGGCAGAGCCCAGAAACAGTGTAGACCCTCACCCAGTGGAGCCCAGAGATGGTGTAGACCCCTGCCCGAGGCCTGCGCCAGTGCCCTGGAGCGGCCGGCGAGGTTGGACCACCTTTGCGGAGCACGTGGCTGGGCTGGCCCTTCAGGGACCCTGGTCGGAGGTGTCACAGCTCCCTCTGCGCCGAGGGTCCAGATTGTCCCCCAGTCATTGTCCTCTCCCACTGCTGCCATCCTGTCTCCGACGTGCAGGCACTTTACTCTCTTTGGTGGTGCTTTACAGCAACCCTGTCTTGTTTCACATGCTCTTGAACTTCAGGAGATAGAAGCTGATTCTTTACAGGCGCGCCAGGCACCAGGTCCCCGCAGAGGTCCTCACCAAGTCCCCAGGGCCTGTGCCTGCGTGGCCGGCAGCCCAGTGAGCAGCACGCACTGCGCAGACCCATGGCCTGCGTGCCTGAGTCGTGCCTGGCATGTCTTACACGTCCTGTGAGTGTGCACAGTGGGTCCTGGAAGGTGTCTGGGAAGCAGGGTACTTTCTTGTGTTGTGGCCACATGACTCCTGCAGAGGCCAAGGTGTAAAGACTCAGAGACTGTGGGACTTACTGTGGCCTGCGATAGACTGGGGGCAGGGCCTCGTCACAGCCGAGGGACTTGAACTGGGCTTGAGGGACAATGGCTCCCTGCACTCACTCAAGAACAAAGTGCCAGAACCAAACATCCCTGTAAGATGCAGACAGTCCTGGAATTTAAATTTGACACCAAACAAAATAAATGGAGAAAACGTAGAGACAGGGAAAGAAAGGACACAGCAGCATCACCGTGTGTCACCAGGAGCACAACCTACGGTCACAGGCTGGACTGCATCCCCCAGATCCTTAAGTCGAAGCCTAGCATGCAGGACCTCAGGATGTGACCGCACTGGGGACAGAGCCCTTAAGGAGGGAATGAAGGTATAATGAGGGCCCGGGGTGGCTCCAGTCCCATACAACGGGCGTCCTTAATGCGAAGAGGCCATCAGGGCACAAACATGCACGAGGGTGCTCATGCGGGGACATGGGGAGGAGATGGCTGTCCACACCCCAGGAGAGAGGCCTCGGGGACCCCCGCCCACATCTCAGTCTCAAACTTCCAGCCTCCGGACGGGGAGAGACACATTCGTCTGTCGTCTACTCAGACTGTGGCCCTGGTCACGGCCGCCCCAGAAAACTCGCACCAACCTTGACCACTTGGGTACTTTGCTGCCGGTGGACGCAGGATTCCTAACACGGCTGGGTTCCTGTCTGTATCCTCGCTGGGCTGCAAGGCTCGGTAACGGCTGCCTGGCCAGTGCAGGGCAGAGCCTGGGACACTGTAAGAGGCCAGCACTTGGGAAATGGGGGCGCAACGCTGGGAAGGCCGTACTGAAGGAGCTCCTGCAGCCACGGAAGGCAAGACAGCCGGGAGCTCACCTCAACGGGACAAGGTGCTGGGCCTCAGGTTCCTCGTAGCTGCACAGGCAGCTCTGACTGCTGCAATCACCAACCAACCAGCTAACTCCCCAGTTTATCATGCAGTTTACCCAGCATTAAAAATACATCAGCTTAGGAAAACGATGACCAGGCTAATGGATACCTCAGTCCTCATGAAAGATCTGCATTGACCTCTTTTCAACTGATCCCTCTCTGCCAAGAGGTCCCGCCGACTATACACTGGGCTGGAACGGCCGGCATCTTTCACAGGAAGGGTCCCCTATTTCCGGACTGTCCACAGACAGTGCTCATGGGGCCGTGGGACTCTGGGCAGACGTACTTGTGCCCGGGACACTCATGTGGCCTGCCTGTGGGCCAGCAGCCCAGCCCCACCCAGCCTCCTGGTCATTTCACCAGAGCCCGCGGTGGGCCATCTGCACAATCGCACGCGAGGGAGAGTTGGTGACCACGACTCGACAGGCCAGAGCAGGAGGGCGGACTCTGAGGCCTCAACAGTCACCTCCTCCACCTCCGGGGAGACAAAGGCACAGGGCAGGGACAAGCAGCCTGGGCTTCTGTGCCCCCTCTCTCCCCAGTCCCCCCATCCGCTTCCTCTCATCACTGCTTGCATGTATCTACGCACGGATATGGGCCCACTGACTCCACAGCTCTGATCAAAACTCGACTTTCAGAGTTCCCGTCATGACTCAGTGGTTAACGAATCTGACTAGGAACAATGAGGTTGCAGGTTCAATCCCTGGCCTTGCTCAGTGGGTTAAGGATCCGGCATTGCCGTGAGCTGTGGTGTAGATTGCAGAAGTGGCTCGGATCCTGCGTTGCTGTGGCTGTGGCGAAGGCCGGCGGCTACAGCTCCAACTAGACCCCTAGCCTGGGAACCTCCACATGCTGCGGGTGCGACTCTAGAAAAGGCAAAAAGACAAAAACAAAAAACAAAAAACAAAAAAACTTGACTTTCAATCCAGACGAGCTGTGACACTTGCACAAGGGAATGATACTCTGATTGGCAGTAAAGACGGCACACACGACAGCATACTTTTTAAGCGTTCAATGAGACATGCATCAAACCCTCTCTGTTATGAGACGAGGCTATAGAGTTTTCCAAGGACCGCAACCAAAGTGCCTTTTATTAGAAGTGTGTGAGTCCCACCTCTCTGGACTTGGAGGGTGATGGGAACAGCTTGGGTGGGGCCGGGCTGGGCTCACGGAGTCAGACTTCGGCTCCCGAGCCGCGAAGCCCCGGATCACATGCTCATTTTGTTACGGCTGACCTGTGATTTCTCCCACAGGCACCGACACCTTTTCACCAGATTCTTAGAGAGGTTTGCGATCCAGAAGAGAATCAGCAAGAACGGTCTGTAGCCGTCAGCTTCTGGAGGCGGGTTATTCTGGCTCCTGTCGCCCAGGGAGTCCCACAGGTGACAACCCCGTCAAATCCTGACCAAATTTGAATCCTGGTCAAGTTCAACAACCACTGCGTCCCCTCCTGGAGAAACCATCTCTCAGAGTGTGATTGGTAGCTAGTAAGTCCCACCAGGGAAGTGAGGGGGGGAATACATTATGCAAATTCCACTACCACTGTTTACTCCAGGAGCTCTTCACTTAACCAGACCTGGTTTTGTTCTTCTCTGAGAAAATGCAGCAGGAAACCTCGGGTGGGTGACTGTCTGCAGCCCCCAGTGTCCGGGGTCACTTCCCGGGCTGGCCTATTTCTCACCACCTCCTCCTCTGCCCTGTTTGGGTTGGTCAGGCACACACTGGGCACACGCCAGGCACATGCCTGGAGCTTTCCTGCTCAGAGCCCCTGCTCCTGCTCGTCCTCCACCTGGAGCGCCTCTGCCCCCCACACCTCCTTCACCCTGAGACTTGGTGCAGGTACCACCTCCTCCAGAAAGCCTTCCCGGATTGCCCCTCAAGTCTTGGTCAGTGCCCCGTGTCTCCATCTCCAGAACACTGTGGGCGGGCATGCAGCCACTCCTCCTGCTGTCCCCTTAGACTGTGAATTCCTTAGGGACAGGACACACGTCTCAGTTACCTCTGTCTCTAGCCCTGGGCACTGAACCTGGTGCAAGTTAGGTAATGTTTATTTTACGAAGAAATAAATACACACTGACTATTCAGGAAATGACCTGTTAGAACTCATGTTAAAAAGAGGGGGAAAGGGAGAAAGAGAGAAGCAAGTGGGACACCTTTCCACATCGCCAGGGTTTCCGGGTTTCCAGCGCGGGGCCAGGGTGCACAGTTCTGTGAATTGCACCAGACCCTGGGTTTCGGTCTGCGGGCCTGGCCTGTCTGCGGCAGCACCATTTTTGTTTTGTTTTGTTTTGTTTTACTTAATGAATTTTATTACATTCATAGGTGTACAATAATCATCACAACCAGATTTTATAGCATTTCCATCCCAAATGGCAGCATTGGTTGAGAGCAGGCAAGGGTTGGTTTTACAAGGACAAAGCTTGGCGGGGCAGTTTCTGAGGCGTGACGCGCAGGGAGCTCCTCCTCCACGACACACGTGGCTTCCCCACCGGCGCCTATTTTCCTCCCGGACAAACACTGACTCCGGGCAGTGAGAGAGCAGGGACATGGCGTTTACATTTTCACCTGCAAGCCGCTCACAGCGCCCCACGCAGGCCCTGATGCAGAGCACCTGCCCCTCAGCCTGCTGCGGCCCCTCCCCTGTGCCCAGGTCCTGAGACTGGGATGTGGCTGCCGGGCTCTGTCCACGGGGACGCAGATGGATGTGTTGCTCTGTGTGTGGGCAGATGTAGCTCTCCCAGTGGGTCAATGCCAGTAACAGCTGGAGGACGTCCAGGTGGCAGCTTTTAGTTCAGCAAGAATCATTTCATCCAGGGGAGCAAGCTTCCCAAAGGGCCAGTCCTGGACCCTCTTGGAGTGTCTGTCCACGACGCGCATTTCCCCCTTCACGACAAGAAGCATATGGATTCAAAATGGCCCCCCTCCCCCCACCCGCTGCACAGCGGGCCACGGAAGCCTTGCAGAGGTGAGGGACCCATGCACTTTAGTTCCTTGCGTGCTGCCTCCTGAAGTCTCGGGACCTCCTCACCTGGGCGCCCCTCCAGGGCCAAGTCCGCTCTGCCCACAGGCCTCCATGCCTGGGGACAGCAGAGGGTCTGACCTGCCAGCCTGCAGGCTGTGGCCAGAGAAGGCTCGGTGTGACAGCTTCAGACATGCCTCTTCCTGACTCGAGTTTCTCAGAGCACTTACTTTAGAAAATCTGTCAACACAAATCCTCTCCTGCCCCTTTGAGATATCAGTCTTTTTAGGAGCCTCTTGTCAGTTTTACAGCCCAGGACTGTCCTTCTCCAGGACCTGGGAACTGTCCCTCTGAAATGTCACCATCTAGATCCTCTGGTCCCAGGTCGGTAGGAGGCGAGGGGCCTAGTTTGAGCAGCACCTACTCAAGGGTGCAAAACTGCCTGCTGCCGTGAAGCCAAGGAAGTTCAAGCCTCCTCTGGGAAAGGCCAGCCAGCAGACGCAGGTAGCCTGGGATCTCCTGACCAGGCTCCCGCCCCGCCCCTCCCTCCATCCTGCAGAGTCGAGGTCAGTTCTCAGCCCTGGAGCAAAAAGTCTCCACCACTGTTGACCATCCAGCACGATGCATTCGTGTGATGGACTGAACAACTCTGGGAAGCAGCCTTAGGTTAACCCAATGAGGGCGTTCAGCTCAGGGGTTCCAGGCTGGACCCCCACAGTCCTGGCCCTGGAGCCCACCCCCTCTGCTGCCCATGAGCTTCCTAACAGGATGTGCAGCCGCAACCCCCCCACCCCCTGCACCACAAGAGAGGACCAGCCCTCAACGCCCTGGACTAAAGCCCACTAAGGGCCCCTGTTGTGGTTGGTTTTTGTGTGAAAGAGGCATGGCTTGGGGGGTAGCAGGAAGACTGAGGGGAGAGCATTCACTCCAGCTCTAATCTGGTTTCAGAGATTATGCTGCGAGAGGCCAGAGACCCACATTCTGAGGAGGGTGGGATCTTCCTTGCGGGCCCTGTGCACCTGCTCTTTCACGGGAGTCACTGCTTCTCCTGTAGAGGGGGCGGAGTGCAAACTTCCAGGCTGGCGGCCGAATCTGCCTGCAGATGGATTGCATTTGGCCCAATCACGGGTCCTGGCTTTTTGTTTTTCCCTGTATGCGTTACTTGCCAACATCTAAAATGAGAAGATTTCAGACAGGAACCAGATTTTTGGCTTCTCGTTAAAGCTCGGAGGGTCTAGCAGCCCTCAGCCCCAGTTACGGTCATGGTGGCGCTGGTGAGGCTGGCGGGGCACGGACCGCTCCTTCCTGGATGGCCCCCCCTGCCCCCGCCATCCCCGCAAGGCCCCCCGAGGACGCGAGGTCGCCACCCCTCCCTGCAAAAAGGTAGTGGGATAAAGAGAGTGGAAAATGGGAAGATGGAGCAAGGGGAGAGAAACCAGTTATCCACCTTGAAATTTCACACTCAATTACCTAAGAGAAGTTCAGCGAATCAGGAGGTCAGGTTTCTTAACCTGAGATGAATATCATTAAAAGAAGTCACTGCGGTTCTCAAAACGAAGGCTTCAGCTTCACGAATTAAAATATTCAGGAAAAGAAAATAGATTTGAATTCTCTCAGCGCTCAGGGGCGATGTTAGGTCTCCATGTGAAGGAGGGACCCCCCCCCCGCCCCCTGCATTGGTAACTGGGTGAAAGGACGCACAATGATTATTAGTGTGGAAAACCATGGCCGAAGGGACTCAGACAAGAAATTGGGGAAATGAGGATATAAATGAGCTCTGACAGAGCAGCCCCTCGTGCGGACCGGGCGCCTCACCTCCTCTGAGCAGATTCTGTGCATCCAGAACATCAGCTGCATTTGTGATGTGAAGCCACGGATGCGCAAAGAGCTGTGTGACCCCCCAACACCCGGACCTCAATCCCTCCACCCCTCCCAGCCCAGGACAGGCGCTGCGGACCCCGCCACCCCCACCAGGGGACGCACGTGTCCCGGGGATGGGGGATTCCCTCCCATACAGCTCCCGGTGGTGCTGGGTCTGCTCCTAATGCTTAGGATGGTCACAGAGCACCTTTGGCTGTATGTGGCTCTTAACTGCCCAGGTCCCACCTGCAAGTTGCTCCAGGTCTCCTTCCCCACCCTCCCAATGTCCGCCCCGGGAAGCTTGTCAACTTCAGAGAGAAGGAACTGCTCTCCCCACCTCCATGACCCCGACCTGGTGGTGGAAGGTCAGGGCGAGCAGCTCTCAGACAGAAGAGCAAGAGACCTCTGAAAAGTGAAGGGACGGCCACCCCCTCCAGGCCTCCTGCAGGCCGCCCTCTAGATCTGCTCCAGGACCCACTCCAGGCCCCTTCCAGGCTCCACTGGAAAAGAAACCACTCCTCGAAATACCCCATGCACGTGCATTTAAGAACCTTGATAAAGGAGGCAAATTCTGGGAGACCACTGGCTCGCATTAGCTATTTCTGTACCAATTCAGTCACCAGCCACCTTGTAGTCCCCTTCCATGTATCTTGGTTCCTGTTCGAAGGAGAAGGTACCTTTCACAGAGAACATACTTAACCCACTCACTCAACTGGGAAATCTAATAACCGGACATGGGTGGGCCTCCGAACAGACTTCTGGTGATACTTAACTGTGCACCGAGCCTGGAAATCAAGCCAAGCAGCGAAATTCACTTAATACCATTTACCTAAAGCTGTGATAATTGGAAGGAAGTGGCAGAAAGTCTCACAGGTGCAGGGGGATGGCCAGAGAGTCCTGCATGAAGGTTAATCTCGGTGATGACAAAAGGAGAAAAGGAAAAAATCGATAGGGAAAAATCATTTTTAAAGGCAGCGCATGGATCTCCATTTGTTTTCATTTTTATAAATCATTAAGAAAGATAAATGCATGCCCTTCAAATCTCATCTGGAGGAAAACTATGAGTTAAGGTCCAGGCTCAATACCCCAAAGTCCTTTGTTAGAGGAGAATTTGATCCATGAAAGAACGGGGCCACGCTGCCCGCGGAGGCCGGCTCGCTCAGGGAGGCCTTTCAGGACACTGGCATCTGGCAGCGACTGCCATAAATCTTGCTTAGTCAGGCTCAAGGGGAGCAGTGATGGTCATTTTGACTTTTCTGTTCCATGAACAGACTTAACCTGGGTTCTGGCCCCAAGCACAGGGGACCACGTGGCGCTTCCACTGAAGGGACCACAGAGGAGTTTCCTCCCGTTCTTAGGATGGGATTTAAATCTGGTGATGTCTCCCTTTTAGACACGGCGCGTGTGCCTGGAATACACGTGACCCAGAAGGAGTATGAGACAAGGTGTTGCATCTGGGGGGACCGGAGGGCAACTAGAAAGGTAACGAGGCTCCGAAGCAAGAACTGAGTCTTCAGGTGGGGGACACGCGGGCCCAGGCTCTGGACAGGCTGGAGCAGCCTCAGCAGCTGGTGAGTCCCCATGGGGAGGGGCCAGACCCGGATCTGTGGTCCAGGGGCTTTGAGATTGAGGGCATCTGTTGCTGCCCGCCCACCCACCCCCCCACGCGAAAGGAAGGAATCTGCGTACCCAAGTGTTTGGTAAATGACCCTGGGGACAATCCAAACAGGAAGCCATCGAGGTCACCTCCTGACCACATACCCAAAATCCTGGAAGAATTCACCATCAGGGTAGAATGAACGGCGGGTAAGGACAGCTGGACTGATGCCCAAAGTTCCCGAGAGCCCCTGCAGCCTCCCGCTACCACCAGCAGATGTCAAGGTCATGCCCTCCGACATCAGGAACCTCCATCTCCTCCACCCACCTGGCCCTTGCTTCACTGCCTGCAACCTCTCAGCCTCTTCCTTCTGCTGTCTTACAGGTGGGCGGCCCTGGCTCTGTCCTTGGTCCACTCAACACCCGTGATCTTTTTCAATATGTTCCAGAAGCTGGTAACTTCCAGGCAGAGCGAACGCAGGGGCTGGGTTATATGCTCAGCTGCCTGCTAGGTCCCCCCAACATGGGTGTCTGACCCATGAACTTGACCCCTACTCTCCTCTAGCATCTTCCAGGCCTCCATTGCTCCATTCCAGGCAGCCAGCTGGAGCCGTGGTCTCTGCACACTCGGGGGCCTTGCTGCTTCTCTGCACTGTCTCCTAGCAGTCAGAGGTCAGAGTCCTATGTGGAGCCCACCCGCCATGCTCTGATCACCTGTTCTGGAGCCCCCACCCTGATGGCCCACCGCTGAGCCCCTCATCACCTCCACGTCCTCGTCACACATCAGTGTGGGTGAAGCCTCCCCTTCCCTAGCGCGGCTCCTCCTTGGCGTTGCTTCCCTTCGCCTTACTCATAACACCCCTTTAAGACCCCTCTCCTTTTCTGTGGTCCCACCTACCCACTGGGAATATCAGCTCCTTGGGCCCCAGGCTGGAATTTTCACGGTTGTATCCCAACACTTAGAGAAGCTCCTGACCCAGAGAAGGCGTGCAATGCGCTCCTGTGGAACCCTTCGATCTAGGTGTGTGTGTGCACCTGTGTGTGCAAGTGTGTACATGTGCATGTGTGTGCCCCCGTGTGTGTGTGTGCATGTATGTGTGTATGTGTGCCACTCTGTATGTATGTGTATATGTGTGTGCACATGTGCCACTCTGTATGTATGTGTGTATGTGTGTGCACATGTGCAAGTATGTGTGCCCCTGGGTGTCCGCATGTGGGTATGTGCATGCATATATGTATGTGTGCCACTGCGTATGTGTGCATACAGGTATGTGCATGCATGTTTTGTGCGCATCTGTATATATGTACATGTGCTCGAGTGCATATATGTGTACATGTGTGTATGCATGTTTGTATATGTGTATGCATGCATGCAGCTGTGTGTATGTGCTCACATTTGTGTACACGCACAGTACGTGTGCGCACATGTGTACTTGACTCTGAGGACTCCCCACAGACCTGCCTGCAGCATGGAGCCCCTTCTGACCTCCCCTGACAGGGTGCTCAGAAGCGACAGGGCAACCCCATCCCCCTGGGAGACCTCGCCCGGCTCCTCCTGCCTCGCTCACAGCAGGCGCCCTGGGTTTCCTGTGCTGCAGGCGCTGAGGGCCCCCACCCCCATCTGAAGTCACATCAGGAGCTGGGCAGCAGCACGGACAGAGCTGGGACCCAGTCCAGGGAGACCTGTCCCCAAGGGCCTCTGAGCTTCAACTCTCCTAAAACCTTCTCTTAGAGCTCAGGCTTTTCAGCTGGAACTCTGAAGGTAACAAAGTTTCAAAACTTAGAAAAGAGAGATTTTGTTCATTGCTGTGAATGTCCACCTGTCCATGTGAAGCCAGCGGATACACATGTCTGCATCACCTGCATGAGTCTCTTGTGACCTTCCAGTGGGGCTGCCCTGTTCAAGAAGCATAGTGTCTGGTGACCAGGCAAAGACTGATGACCCTGCCTTGGCCATCGAGGGGTTACAGTGGGTTTGGGGGAAAGAAAGAGGAAAATAATACAAACACCCAGAGAAAGACCACTGTGACGTCCCCTCCCCCATGTACTGGGAGGATGGGGACTCACCTGTGACCAATCTGAGTGTGAACCAAGGTCACAGCTGGACCCTGGGTGACCTGTGGTGTGTGTGAGGGGTGGCCCTCAGGAGGCAGCTGGCCCAACTTTGCCTCAGTGTGAGGCTTGAAAGGGCCAGGAAGCCACAGACACCAAGAGGGACTTGTCCCAACGCGCAGTCCAGGGCTGGTGGCTGCAGTGTTTTAAAGTAACACGTTTTTCCATTTTAAAATGTGCACACTTGCCTAGGCAGAGAAAAGGACTCTCCCACAACCTCATCTACTGGAGACAGCCCTGCTCGGCCCCCGGTCATCACACAGGCTCTGCACCACATGCTTCTTACACAAAGTGACCACCTGTCCCGAAGCTCCATCCACTTCAAACACGAACGTGTGTGTCTCTGTCCCATTGTACACCCACCTGCACGTCATCTCAATGGCTGCTCCGTTTGTGTATTTTCTTAACTTAAATAATCTCCCACTGTTGAACATTGAGTACTCTTCAACTTTATGCGAAGAGAACACCCTTTATGGTAAATACCTAGAACCAGAATTTGGGGATCAAAGCAAATGAACATTTTAAGGTTCCCGATATGTAATTTCCCCAACAGGCCACATCCAAGAGCCCGCACTTAGGGTGATGGCCATTGTTGCTACAAAAATTAACAGTATGATAAGTACAAGAAAGACTTCTTTTTTAAAGTTTTTTTTTTCCAATTTCTACTTATTTCACATCACTGGAATTTTTTTCACAGGTTTATTAAATTTTTACTTCATGAAATAACTGTTTTTTTCTTTGTTGATTTTTTTTCCCCTCGAGGGCTGCTAACTTGTATCTCCCATATTGATTTCAGATATTTTTTCCTATATTAATATTTTTGTGTCAATACGTTGCAAATTCTTTTCCTGTTGAGTTTTTGATTTTTAATTTTGTTTACAATGTTTTTTTTTTTCGATCTGCAGAAATTTGATTTCGATGTTAGGTCAATTATTTGTTCTTATTAATACTTCTGCGTTCAATTTCATGCTGAGAAAGGCTCCCTACTCTGGAGCAGCCTCCATGTTATCTAGTACTTTCATTCAAATGTGCGAATGAAAACCTCCAAGAAACATCAAAGACAAGGCTTAAATACGATGCCCTCATCTGGCCCCATGACAGACAGTCCAAGCAGGTACGCGAAGCCATGGACACAGGTGGGGAATGTGAGTCCTTCCCGGTCACCTGGACCAGGTGCGCAGCTCCTGCCAGGGGAACGGGCTGAGGGTCAGGTAGCCGCACCCCAACCCCCCAGTGGAGTCGTTCTGTATCGTGGCCGTTTCCATGCCTTGGGAGTGATCAGTGCCCTCCAGCAGCCCCTGGGAGGCTGGGGGACAGAGCAGCACCTCTGCTGCGGTACTGGGACCCCATTCTTAGAACAGGACGCCACCCCCCATCCTGCCCCTGGACCTTCCTGCCCCTTCCAGTGGGCCCCTTCCAGTGGGCTTTGTCTGAGGGACAGTGGACTTTGAGCCAGTGGCTTGGGCAGGGGAGGCCAGAGGCTCACTCCTTCCACGTGGTCCTTGTAAAGCCCACGTCACGTGCAGGAGCAGTGACACTGCTGGCGCATCTGAGAGCCTGCCATCTCGGGTTAGGACCCGGATCAGGCCGAGGGCCCGGAGGGGCTGCAGAGCTTCAGGAACTGACATGGGATAGGTGTCTACAGATGGATGATGGACTTCAGGGACCAGCCCACGGGTCCCCTGCAATCACGGTCTCACGCGTGTCCACATCCCCAAGCAGGGAGCACGGTGCGGCAGTTATTTCTGCCTGAGTTTTTAATAATCAGCTGATTGCACACATGTAGAAAAATTACTGTGCCTTACAAAAGAATCTGTTTCAGTATGAAACCATATTTTCCTCCCCTTTATATTAATTTTAAGGCTATATTTGTTCCAGTTGCTGGGGAACAACCCAGGACATTTATAAACACGGCATATTCCTGAGACTTCGCCTGCAGTTAGAGGCACATGTGTCCACCTTGAAAGGTATGTAAATATGTACAGGGCACACAATTCACTGGTCTACAGGATTTATGATGCAACAACACAAAGCTTTAAAGTAACTCAGGGTGAGTCAGGAATTTACCTTCCTCTTCCATGTGTCTCAGTCCTGGGTGATGAGCAGCTGACAGCTCTTCCCTAACCCAGCTTGTGTATCTCACGGTAACACCGCACGTACAGCCCACAGCGTCATATCTGCGCAAGTTAATGGGAAGGGCCAGGGCCCCCTGGACCCATCGGCCTTTGCAGACAGGATCCCCAGATGGGACTAAAGATCAGAACTCAGGAGCCAAATCCTTCCTCTCTGTTGACACCTCACTGTATCTCACTGCACGGCACTTACTCACAGAAAGCGCAACCCTGACTAATGATGTCTCCAAGCAAGGCCACAGACCTTGGTGGTGAATTTCCACACAAACCCAGAGGCATCCACGCCATCTAGAGATGACCTCACTGACCTACAAGCGTGCTCGGCCCAGGGGGAGGGTGTGTCCCCAGGCATGAGGCTGAAACCCGAAGAATGCACCCAGGGTGCCTGGAAAGCTTAGGTACTCAACTGTCCCCAGCTCCTGCAAATGCACGGTGCAATTCGGGGCTCACCTGGCCCCAGGCAGGACCAGTGACCGGAAGCTGCCCCAGAGGCAGCAGCAAGGGTGGAAGTCAAGGGACACCCCTTTTGTTCCTGTCTCGTTGAGTCATTAACACTCTGCCTCTTGTGCGTTCCTCCTAGAGGGCTGTCGCTAGCAATAATGACAGGAGACACA
Source organism: Catagonus wagneri (assembly GCA_004024745.2). Taxonomy (NCBI): domain Eukaryota; kingdom Metazoa; phylum Chordata; class Mammalia; order Artiodactyla; family Tayassuidae; genus Catagonus; species Catagonus wagneri. The sequence goes on along the minus strand of PVHT020000521.1, from coordinate 32,088,998 downwards.
CAGTAAACACGCACTTTTAATTTTACAACAGCGCTGCGGCAGGTAATATAAGCATCATCTTACTGACCCCAAAAACTCAGAAGAGTTAAATTTGCATTTGAAGTGTCTGATGGTTCCAAAGCCTGTGCCCAGACCACAAGGCAATGTATTGGCTCCTTACGAAATGGAAATGGCCACCTGCCCCTTCGACCTCCCAGATTAGCGCCTGGACCAAAAGAGCGAATACACACAACGTAAAGGGAACGAGAACCATAAGATTTTAGGATGCAAAGGGTCATGTTTTATTGACAGGTCTACTGCTAAAGGAAAGCATGCATTTTTAATCCGATTACTTTGTAGTTTATAACCTATTTTCTTAAAAGGCTTGAGATGGCTTTGCATATTAAAATGGGTCCAACAGGAGAGCTCATATTAAAAAATGGAAGTACTATCCGAGACTACTGTCAAGGAAGGGAGAGCACCCGGGGTGGAATCCTGTATAAAACTTGCCCCTCAATGTTATCCGTTTAGATTTTAGCAGCTAGGACACGAGAGAGGAGGCCATGACATGTAGCCCTCAATGGTGACGAAAGAAACCCACAGGTCTCCCT